>CM040245.1:52535766-52876196 GCA_022545495.1 Chrysanthemum lavandulifolium
ATAAAATCAAAATTGTTAAATGGTTGTAAATGATGTAAAAAAAAATGTATGGTAGGCAAATAAAGAAAGCCCATTATTTTGAAAGGAAATGCAGCGAGTCTCACTAAATAACATGAAATCCTATAAAGAATGGTTTTATGAGTGTAACTTGATTCCTTGATAACCAAAGTTGTAAACAAGCATTTGTTAAATCTCAAATATAATCGCTTCGAGTTACATAAAATTAGGGGTGTGGATATATATATATGTGTGAGGACTTTATTTGAAACCTTCAATCCCTACTTACCAAGGGACAAGTATCGGTAGTTGGATCAAAAACATTTTTAAGGATAAAAACACATAGGGACTATTCTTGCCAAAGCGTGAAACTTCCCCAACCATAAACACATCACACGCACTCATTTTCATCATAAAAACAAACGCCGCTTTCTCTCTAAAATCTCTCACTAAAAACAAACCCTAACTATCAAAATCAACCAACAATTAACCACAAAAAAACACACACACACACAAAACACATCAATCTTCAATCGAAAAAAAAAGCACAAAAATGGATCAAAACAAACCTACCAACTCAAAACGATGGTAATGCTTCAAACTAATTATTTAGATGTTATTTATGTATCTCTCCGATTTTATACTTATTTATGAATGTTATTGCTATTTATGAACATTTTTACGTATTTTTTTTTTTTGTATTAATGACATGCAATTGTTGATTATGTATTTATTTGAGATTTTCTTTGTCATCGTAAAAAGAAGAAGAAATTTATGAAGATCTTGTTGTTTTAGATGTTTTAGGTGTTTTAGGTGTCATCTTGTAAAAAACAGTTGTGGTAGATGTGGTAGTGATTTGGTAGTCTTAATGGTTTAGTTTTGATTTTTGATACCGGTAGTGGTGGTGGTAGTGGTAGTGGTGGTGGTGGTGCTTCAAAGATAGTGGTGGTGATAGTAGTAGTGGTAGCGAACGTCGATTTGACTTTTAGCGTTCTTCGTGATAATGGATATGTTTTAAGCTTGTTACGAGTATAATTTTGATGTAACTTATGATGCGTTGAGTGTGATGAGAAATATTTTATGGTATATCACTAGTGATAAAAGCAGATGTAGCGATAATTGATTACTTGTCACACGATTAGTGATCATGTAGCGCGATAACTAATACATTTTTAGTGTTTTTTGTGGTAGAGATGGTGGTTTAGTTATGACTTTTCGTAGTCGTGGTGTTGCTAGTAGTGGTACTGATGGTAGTGATGATGATGAAGAGCAGACGCGGATAATTTAAATATTTAATGGTATATCACCAGTGATAAAAACAGATATAGTGATTTTTTTTTTTTTTTTGATAGTATAACAACTGTGATGATAAGCCGTTATACTTGAAATAACTATATTTCAAATACATTTTTGATTAGAATTTATAGTGTCTTTTTGTTTTACATAACATAAGACATTAAAATTTTGATTTTGAAAAATGTAGAAGATGATATTTACAAGCATCTGGAGACAATACAAGCTTTAAACGGTCAGTTTTTGTCTGCTAATAAATCTTTAAACATAAAATTGCGTACATTCTGCTTTGTTTCTTTAAAAAAATTGTAAATGTAGTTTTGTTGACAAGCAAATTTTTAGCGTATCTCCAGAGATTCAAAAGGAAAAAGGTAAATTCCAACATATAAGCATGTCTCCTTTAGAAAAATATCAACTATGATAAACATTGTATGTATGCGGCATACTTGTTTTGACATTTAGCTTCTGTGTTATATCACATGTGATACAAATTGATATGACATACTTGCAGTAGAATGTTATAAAATTGTATGACGCATAAACATTCAGAGTTTATATTTATCAGCAATAAATATTCATGGAAACTTACTTGGGATTTCTTTTGTGCAGATTTGAATACAAGTCTAAAAGAAATGAAAAAGAAAAGAAGCAAAAAACAAACTCCAATTCAAAAAAGCACCATATCAAGAAAAAAAACAACCAACACCACCACCAGAAACAACACAAACACCAACACCACAAACAACACTACCACCACCAGAAACATCTACACCCTCACCTCAGAAAACAACCACAAAATACACAAAGTCAACAATAAAAAATACCTATTTAGAAAAGACACCCACAAAACAGATAACAACCATTGTACGATCAAGGCTTGTTACACCATTAAATCAAGCATCACCCGAAATAACATCACCAGAAAACACACCAATAACAACTCTAGCAACCATAGAAACCACACCAAAGACCACCAATAGCCCAACCAACAAACATGGAAGAAACACCATCCGAACCAAACGGAAACAACAACCAAAACAACACCCGAAGCGACACCCCAAGAAACTGCTATACCCAAAGAAGCAAACCAAAGTTGAAACCAAGCAACCAAAGAAACGAAAAGAACAACCAACAGATTCACCGCTTCGCGTAACAAGATCATCATCAAAAAACAACAAACCGAAAAAAAGAAGGTAGAAAAGGAAAGAGAAAAGAGGGAAGAAAAAGCTAAGGATGCAAGAAAGAAAAAGAAGGAAGAAACAAAGAAAAGAAATAAGAAGAAGAAAAGAAAAAGGAAGGAAAGGCAACAAATACAAAAAATGGAGGAAACGAAGAAGAAAGAAGAAGAAAGGAAGAAGGAAGAAGCAAAGAAGAAGAAAGAACAGACGAAGAATGGCAAGGAAAAAATGGAGGTGGAAGGCGGGAAGAAGAAGAAGAATATGTCATTCCATTCAAGTCGTTAAGGGCTAAAACGATCGTCAACCGCTTTTACGATGCAACACATTTGTTGAGCCCGAAAGAAGGAAAATGGTCACAAAGAATGGATTTGGAACACGATTGATTTTCCGTTGCAAAAATCCCTAGAAAGTCGCCTACTTCATATTGACACATATGGATATGGAAAGATGCAAATCAACTTTCCAAATGGGGTGTCATAAAATCACACAAAAACGATTAGGGAAGTTCTTGGGATACCAATGGGTCCTAAACCACTTTGCTCAGACCACAAAGGATTGGGATGACGATGGCGAAACAATTTATGGCACAATTCCGGAAAAAAAGGATAACAACAACAAAGATTATCAAAGGTGATTGAGTATCAAGAAATGACTTCACCTTCCGGATGAATTTCCTAATGTTGTTTGCAAACCGTCTGGAACCTCGCTATAATGAGCTCGACATCAAGTATCACGCCCTTCAATTTCGATGACACCAGAGGAAATACCGACAATTATCGGTGCTTATTCATTTGGAACTGTATGAAATTAAGCAAGGATGGTTGGGATGACTCAACACCGGAAAATTGGTACTATGGACCACACGCAAGATTCACGATGACGTCAAGGTTTTCTTTAAAACAAATATGATGTAGGGTATCACAAGTGATATTTTAAGTTAATGACATATAAAATGTATTCTATCACCAATGATATTACAAGTTATTTTTACAAAATAGATGCCATGTACAATATCACTGGGATACTAAAAGATTAACCTACCACTTCTTTTAATAAGTAAAGGTTTTAATGAATGTTTTGTTTTCTTGAAAATGACTTATTTACTTGCATTTCACAAAGTTCGATGAAATGGATGTGCCACGAAAATGGCCGACCATCGAAATTGGAACACAAACCGATTGAGAAAAGGCAAGAGATGGAGATGGATATGGGAGGGTTTGGTAATGTCATGGTAATTGAAGAAGAGGATGAGAGTGAAGAAGCGGATATCGTGAAATGTAAAGAGGTAATACTTATAATTAATATGAAAATTTTGAATATATCACTAGTGATAAAATACTTATAATTGCTTTATTTAATTAAAAACACATCAAGTATATGAAGTCATTGAAGAAAGTTTGATAGAGTTTTGAATGAAAGGAGAGTTAGAAAATTTTATAAGGGTAAGCATGGAGATATACCTGAGAGATGATACAATAAGGTTATATGTAGAAAAATACAATACACTATTCGTGGACATCTTCAAATAGATAGATATGGTAGACTCATTGATAATCAAGAAGGAACGAGCAGAAGAGATGGAGGAGATGATGAAAGTGATGATGAAGGCAGGAATACTGAAGGAGGAGGAGAGGATACAGAAATGAGGATGATGATGATAGCGAAGGAGGAAATGGAGAAGGAGGAAACAAGGATAAAGAAAAAACCACAAAAGAGACTCCTGCAGAAACAGATAAACAACAGGTTAGATAATTATAATCTAAAGTACTTATCTGTATACAATATCACAAGTGATAAATTTTTACATAACAAAATGGTAAAAAATACAGGCTGAAGAAGAAGCAATTGCAAAAAAAGAAGAGTGAAAAGAAGCAAATTAAAAAAGAAGCTCGAAAAAGCAAATGAGAAAAAGAGAAGCTGAAAAGAAGAAGAAAGAAAAAGCGGAAGGGTAATATCACAAGTGATAAACTCTAAATATAACAAAGTCATACAATACAACACTTTTTTATTTAGTTTTATTTATTTATTTATTCTTTAATTTTTATTAATGCAGTCAAAACAAGTCAAGAAAAAACAAGCATTTGCAAAAGAAGTCGCAATCCAAAACAAGAAGAGGCTAAAAACAGTCGAAAAGGAAGCAAAAAAAATGCAAGTGAAAAAGAAGTCAAAAGGAAGCAATTCGAAAGAAGAAGAAGCCGAAAAGGTAATATCACAAGTGATAAATTCTAAATATAACAAAGTCATACAATACGATAGTTTTTTTTTTTCGTTAATTTTTCATTAATGCAGTCAGAAAAGTCAGCAAAACAAACAAGTCGCAAAAGAAGAGGCTACAAAACAAGCTCAACTGAAGAAGCGTAAAAGAAAAAGCTACAAAAGAACTTGCTAAGAAAAGAAGAGAAAAGGTTAGATAGTTGCTCTGCTTAAAATAGGCAAGAAAAGGCGATGTATCTTGGCGCCTTTGAAGAGCCCTTTTCAGTCCCTTCTAGTACCCATTCATTCCTACGCATTTGCATGCTTTTTGTTCACGTGCATGCTTTTGCGAAAAACTTATGATCTATGGTTTGTAATAACTAGTATTTTAGAGATAGGGAACTCCAAACTTTAAGAATGAATGGTGAATGTATGCTTTCTTCTGATTTGCATAAATCCACATGAATGGGAAATGAATCACTCATTTTTTGTCTTATTTTGAGAATTATAGGCTTATATGACTCAAAAATGAAACAAAAATAAGCAGCTTCTGTAACATAAGCCGAAACAAAAATAAGCTCGTTAGACATATAAACTTAAACAAAACACCTTGCAGAACTTTTTCATATCTAAACCTTATTAGATACTTAAAAAACAGGCTGAAAAAGACGCTGCAGCCAAAGTTGCACAAGAAGAAGAAGAAAGGGCTAAAGTTGCAGAATTTCAAAGCCCAGAAATTCAACACAAGGCATTCAGGACTCAGAAAGATGTTGCTGAACAAAGCAACAAAGAAAATGAAAAGAGGGAAGGAAAAGGATTGTTAAACCATCGCAGTACTTGAAATCACCTTATATGAACAAGAAGGCATACGATGGAACCGCTAATGTAGTCTCGAAACAATGCTAGCTAACGACTTATTATCGATGGAAGAAGATATAATGTAAGATTTAAATTTGTTGTTAGTATTAAGGTTATGTTATTTATCACAAGTGATATGCTATATTTAAGAACCTAAATTTTATCAACTGTGATATTAAAAAAATAGAGAAGAGGTATTCAATGATGGCAAGGGCACACCAGTACCAAGAATAGTAATGCAATCAATTACGCCGGGCTTGCTAATAGAAAGTCAGGTAATCGATGCATTCGCTTCGGTATTGAATCATGAGGAGAGGAAGAACAAAGTTGGAAAAATGAAGACAAGATACTACTTCCCAACAGATGCAGTGGTAAGATATAAAAACTTCCAAAAAAATGCACTACTATATCTTGAATCTATTGTCATGATACAGCTGCCAGAGATTCTGAAGAAACAAAAAAATGAAAAAACGCAGTATGACAACTTTGAAAGACTAATGAAAAAACTCATGACTGAGGAAGAAGCAAAACGAAAATTGAAAGATGTGAAACTTGTGTTCTTTCCAATAATTGCGCACGACCATTACTATGTCATAGTTTTCAATCTGGAGAAGGGCAACATCAGAATATCGACAACAAAGATTTCGGATACACCCTACAAAGATAAATACAAACCCAACTTTGATTTTGTGGTAAGCAATGTCTGAACTGAACTCTGTTTAAATACTTATATCACTAGAGATAAATTGTAGCAAGTAATATCACTAGAGATAAATTGTGGAAATTAATATTTTTTTAATTTGCAGAAATCATTGCTTGTAAGTTACTTGATGAGGGCTTCACACCCAATCCTCAATACGATGTTGAAAGAGAAGCCAACTACTGTGTTGAAGATGAAATGGAGAACAAGGCATAACAAGATTGATTGCGGCTTACACATGATGATGCATATGGAGACATTTGAAGGTGAAGCAGGATCAAATTGGAAGCCAAACATCATTGATGAAAACAATCACAGATATGCTGAACAAATGAGAAAAATGAGGATGAGGTATGCGACTAAGATATCGTTACATGAAGTGAATCAAAAGAGTGAACTCATGTCGAATATGCAATCAAGTTTGGAAAAACACAAGCATGATGAGAAGGAGATTCAAAAGTGGTTGAAGAAGCTATCGGGAAGAAGATAGTTGAAGAAAACAAGCATTAAATTTATTTAATGCTATTCCAAAACAATTTACATTTCGCTTAAGTATTTAGATTTCTAAACAACGTAGATGGTTTAAAGTAGGTTTAAGAATCGATATGCGAAAAACAATAGTAGAGGTCACGGCCACGGAATGTGACTTGACAAAGGTCCAAGTTTGGGAAATACCTAAGTAGATGGGTGGATCTATTAGGTACCGAATCACATTCCCGTTGTTTGAGATTGAACTACATTTTGTTTTGATTTTGCATATTTTAGTTGATTTACATTTTGTTCTCGCATTTTAGATGCAAGTAGGATCGCCGCCACGAAATGTGACTAGACGTGTCCAATTTGGGAAATACCTAAGTAGATGGGTGGATCTATTAGTACCGAATCACATTCCCCGTGCCGGAGATTGTACTACATTTTGCTCAAATTTGCATCTTTTGTTGGAAATGCGACGTATGCTTTTAGATGTATTTTACGCTTTGTTCTTGATTTTAGATGGAAGTAAACGCTTTTGGGTAATATGAATATAACATTGCTTATGTTCTTCTCACGACATATGCATGTATCTATCACTATATATATTTATGCCGTTGGATAATTCATAGAAGATTTCGCTACTCGGTACCTTTTGTTTAAATAAATGAATTGGTGAACCAAAGATCGGTAAATTTGGGATTATGATGAATTTTTTTCAAAGTGTAAATGATTTATTTGCGATACTTTGGTAAATGATAAGATGACCGCCAAGACGCACCGCCTTAAAGTGTATAAATGACTCTATCAAATTAAGAGACTGATTATTTTGCAATGACATACTCTGCGAAAACATGTTAAAACGGTAAACAAAAACTAGCCTACCAACAAAATTTAGATCTTGAGTCACCACAAAACTAGCCTACCAACAAAAGTTTCCTTTTCTTTTTTTTTAAATGTATCACTTGTGATATTAGAACATATCACCATGATATAACTAAAAGTTTATTATATCACCGTTATGTCACCGTCATCTAACAAAAAATAAAAAGTAAAAATAAGTAAGGATTAATTACTTCCAAATGTATTTTGAGATGTGAGCTTGTATGTGCTTCATTGTGAAAATTTTCATTGACTAGTATAGACAAAGCTTTTCAAAAAATGTAGTCAAGGAAAATCTATACATACACAAATATGAAATGAAATCATCTTGCACAAATATGAAATGAAACATGATTATGCAAATTAAAAAATATTTAATTGTTTATCACATGTGATATAAACTAAAAAGGCAAAAATTTTACATAAAGTAAAAATAGAATGACCGAAAATGTAAAGTTCAATAAAATAAAACCCAGATCCGGAAAACACACACACAAATAAAAAACACACCAACAATCTATCCTTCAAAAATAAACGACGAACCCGTGAATCAAATTCAAATACATAAACATGAAGGAATCGCAACCTCAAAAGCAGGATAAGGAAAACAATATGTTGAAAATATGGATAATGGTACGACACTCATTTCGATCTTATTTAAAAATTAATTGAATTTTATTTACTTGCTTGCGTATTTTATATGAGCTTTATATGCATATTTTATATATGTTTTGCTTATTTTAAGATGTCTTGAAACAATGATAAATTACAGATTATATTAAAAAAAAAAAAAATGAAATGATTGTTCAAGATAAGTGTAATATACAAGTTTATCTCATCGTGATTTAAAAAATATGTTGAAGACAAAATTTTATGCTATTGAATTAGAAGTTACAATAGCGACATCTCATGTCATTGATTGTTAGATGTTTACAGCTGTAGAAACTAAGATCGCCGTAGTTTTGGGATATTTATAAATTGAGGCACATTGTAGTTTGATTGAAGCTCACCTAACTGCTTTGGGCTTACAACTTCATTCAAAATGCATAGTTGATAAGGTTTTAAATGTACCTTTTGAGGGTCGTTTAAGCCCTTATTTGATCACTTTTGTATCCGTTATTACTTAATATCGCCTTTTCGCTTTTTAGGTCTCTTGAAGGCAAATTGCAGTAATGGCACTTATTTGGACGAAAAGGCACGGATATCTGAAGAAATGGCCAAAGTCAAGAATCGAGACACTCAAGTCGCCGAACTACAAGGTGACGGCGTCCACCGCTTAACCGCGACGTTTTGAGCATTTTGTGACAACCGACGAAGCCAAATTTCATATTTTCAAGTGACGGTGTCGCTTTAAAAGAGTAGGTCGTCGCAATCGAGACGGCCTAGATTTGATCCAGACGGCGCCGGTCGGGAGAAGACGGCCACAAGCACAAGGTGACGCCGCCGCAAGACTAACGTGGCCAAGACGAAACCCTAATGACGGCGACCAGCGGGTTCACAAATCATAAGGTGACGCCTACGCATATGTAATCTTATATATAGAATCCGAATTTTTCAAGATTTGTGTAGTCTTTTGGAGTAAAAACCTAAAACCGAACCAAGGCTGTCTTGTACAGTATTTTAGGGTTCCAAACCCTAACTTACATTAGATAAGTGTTTTACTTCATTAATTCAATTATGTCTTCAATTATTTGTGTGTATGCTTGCATGTTCTCCATGTCCGGCTAATTTACTTATGTGTTTGCTTAGGGAATATGAAACTTAATTATTAAATATTGATTGGTTGTCTCTTATCTTAATTGATTAATGATCTAGTAATGCGATAGGTCATTCGTTGTTTAATTAATGCTTGATTAATCTTTGTGAACCTTAGGCTATAGCACTTAGAGCGGTTGTAGGCTAAACCATCCAAAGAGGCCTTAGAGTTAGAGTTTATAATCCCTAGTGGGTTTTGTAGACGAGACCCTTTGGTAAGTTCAAAGAGTTAGGGATAAACGATACCCTACGACTTTAGACACACAACGCGATTAAGAATAAGGACGTGACAATTCAACCATCAATAGGAGATAACTAAGAGTAATAAAACCTAAGTGAACACATCTTTAAACTATCATACGAGCACACAATAATTAGACATAGACTACATACACCTTAGATTAGATAATTAGATAAGTAGAGTAATCGGAGAAATACCAACCCCAAATCCAAACCCCGAGATTCGTACCTTTCCATTTCCTAAAACCATAAAAGATAAAAAAATAATCTTCCTCAACCCCAACCTTAGCGTAGTAACTTCTCACTAGCATTCCTATTCCCCAGAGAACGATATCAATACCCGTGGCTTACCCTAATACTACACTACAACGATTAGGTTCACTTGCCTAGGTGTTATAAAACTTGCTCAAGAAAAGGAAGTTCCTTTGACCCCGAACGACGCGTAGCGTTATCAATAGTGAAAAGAACTTAGTTTATACATTTTGAAGTTGTAACTAGTTTGAGTGAACTTGTAAACTAAGGGACATAAATGTAACTGCTTTGGGATCGTTGAAACTTTTTTGGGCTCATTATAAATCAAGGTGATTTGGTTGTTAACATGTAGAAAAAGAAACGAAAACGTACGCAATACTAAAGGTAGTTTGGTTGTTAAAACGTCTACCCAAATTTGGTTAATTTGTAGATTTAATGACCGTGAAATTGCCAAACAATGTATAACCGGATTCGCTATTATACGATGAATGAAACTAAAAAGAATAAAACAATTAGCAAGATTAGGATGTAAGAAAAAACGTTTTAGAGGTTTGCATCCAAAAATAGAAGAAAAAGAAAAAGGGTTGGAGGAAAAAAGAAGATGATGAAGGAAGAAGCAACAAAATTAAAGCCCGAGCAAGAAAAAGAAGCATCGAAAAAGCTACGTAATGTATATCAAAAGTGTTTTGCGATAGTTCATGAATGCTATATCACAAGTGATAAATGCTAAAATGTCACAAGTGATAAATGACAAAAAAATTTATTTTATTATTTTATTTTTACTACAGGGATGCAAAAGAAGTCGAAAAAGAAGATTATACAAAATGAAACAGTCGAAAAGAAAATCTTGAAAACAAAAATATGAAAAAGAAACCGCAAAAAATGATAATAAAGAAGAGAATCGTGAAAGAGAAAAAGGAAAAGGAAAAGAAAAATTGGTGAAATGGGAGATGATGTAAACGAAGAGATTGAAAAGATTCAAAAAGAAACGAAGGTGTACACAATACTCAAGGAAGGGCATCGCTAGTAAGCCTTTTGAGGCAATGCGGGTTAAGTGTAGAAAGAAAAAGGTTATAACACAAATGGGTTTTGGAGACTTGATAGAATTCCCAATAAATGAAATACCAACAAAGCTTGCCTTCTTTGTGGTAGACACCGACACGTAATCAATGAACCTTAGACTTCTAACAGGAATTTAAAATATCTCCACAAACTATGCATGAAGTTCTCGACCGCCAAATGGATCAAGGACGCTAGAAAGAGATGAAGGTCAAAGACAATACAATGATAAATTTGTTGAAGAATGGAAATATCAATTCAAACACGAAAACAGTTTGACAACAAATGTCATATCAAAGGAGATAACAAAACAACAAACATGATTTCATGTTCGAATGAACATTTTAATGCTTATTGCAAATACATTGGGAGGATGCGATAAAGCTCATTGTCGAAAAAAGCGGTGTTGGAAAACGTGTTTGAAGGAGATAACGTGAAAGATATAGATTGGTGCAGATATATTTTTGATTGTGCAAGCTCAACAAAACATGATTGGTCCGCAAGAAAGAATAATAGACAGAGGTTGAGTATTACGACCTAGTTACATTCTTGATGGTAAGTAATAAATTTTAAATTATTTTTCTTCCTAATATAAAATGTTATGAAAATATATATTCATTGAACTGATAAAATTGTTGATGAAACAGCTTGCATATTTACATTACACGAAGTTTGATCAAATGAATGTGCCGAGAAGAATACCACCTCTAAAAAGTTGGAACACAAGTCTGTTGAAAAGTAGGGAGATTCTGGAAATTGATTTCAACAAGTACTTTGGAATGGTGGAAATTATAGGAGACATGAATAAAGACGAAGAAGATATTCAAAAGCAGGTCAATCTAAAAAAAAATTAACTTCTTTGTTATGTCCTATCACAAGTGATAAAATAAATTATGCAAGATATCACTTGTGATAATACAAAGAAATATTAAAAAACTATAATATCACTTGCTGATGATGTATAACTAATATGATCTTAAATTTGAAATTCAATCACAGGAAGTGTATCAGATGCTAGAAGATAAGATAGAAAGCATTTTGAGTGAGAAAGAAATGCTAGAAGAAACAATTAAAGAATATATATGTAAATTCAAAGGGGATGAAAGGCTTCGGCAATTTAAAGAAAGAATAAAAAAGATTTTCAGTGAACCAGATGATTTTTTCAAAGAAAAAAGTCCATTCTTATCATCAAGTTCTAAATCAACATCAACAGAGTCAAGCTCCATCAAATTTGGCACAAGTGATGATGAAGATGGAAATAATGAAGTACCAAATCCATTTGCCGCACAATATACGTAAACACGGAGATGAAAATGACGAATCAATGATAATTGATGATGTCACAAAACGATGAAGCAAACGACCAAAATGGAGAATCGGTCTATAATGAGAATGAAGTTACGCAAGGTAGTGGAAACAAAGACGCAACCAATACCAAAAATGATGAAACCGATGAAAACAACAACAAGGATAGATTTAGAAAAGGATGAAGATGGGGAAACATCGATGGGAACAAAGAATAAAAAGGGTGAAGTCAGAGAAAAATTACGGGAAAAGATGAAACAAACAAGGTTACAAGTCAAAAAGTAATGAAGAAACTAAAGATCAAAGAGAACCTTTGATATCGATGATGATATTTTGGAGATTTACTAAACAAAACTGTGAAGAATTTAGAAATGAATTGAGAGAAATACAAAGGCAACAAGCCAACATGGATGCAAAACGAAATGAAGAAGTGAATGAGATATGAAGAAAGTGAGAACCGTGAGAACCTTAAGAAATGTAAAAGTGTAGAAGAAAAGAACAAACAGTCCATCTTCACAGAGCCCTAGTTCCGCTTTTACACTGTGGTCTCGACCAAGCTTCGATCTAGGAATTGATAGCCCAGAGTACACAAAATCAAGTGATGAAGGAAAACAATTTCAAAGGTTCAAATCTCCATACATGAACAAGAAGGTTAGCACGACAAAAATCTAACAGAGGTGGAAAACTCGGGCAAGAAGCATCTTACAGATGCAAGGAGACGGCGTAAGTTTATATTTAAAATTTCGATATCTAATTTATTGTGGTTATCACTTGTGATAAAAAAACATATATTAGTTTCTTATATTTATCACCCGCAGATACAAAAACATTTACCTATATACACGCTTCCTTATACTTATCACTTGTGATATTGTGAACAGAGAACAAGTTTTCGAGAGCGATAAAGGTTTAGGATTAATGAGAATGAATGTTCAATCACTAGCGCTAACCTTGAAAATTGAAATTCTCGTGATGTATACCTTTGTCGATATCCTAACTACGAGGAATTGTTCTCGATAGAAAGATCAAACGACATTACTTTTATACATCAATGATGGTAAGATAAATTTTATATAAAATGAACGATTTTTGTATTAACTTTATTTATTAATAATAATAATAATTTTTTTAATTGTCAATCGCCTGTGAGTATTACAAGATAAGCTTTAATTGTTCATTGACAAAGTAGATAAACAAGATGATATGTTTGAACACTTGATTGCTATTCAGATGGAAGAAGACACAATCATGCTCAAATTTGATGATATTAACTTGGTATATTACATTACTTATATAAATTAATCAAGAAACTTGGTATCTTATTTTAAATTTAATACTTTTTTCATGATAACAAGTATTCTTCCCAATAATAGCACATGGACATTACTATCTAATAGTTTTCGACATCGTTAAAGGAACATCTGTCATAATTGACAACAGCGATTCGGATGCAACATACGAAGGAAAGTACAAAGAAAATTATGAGTTAGTGGTAAGAAAAATTATTTGATTATTTATGTTTTAACAAGATAATATCACAAGGATACTAGTCTATAATTGACATTTTATATTATAAATTTCGAGAGGCGGTTTTGTAAGACACTTGTCAACATATGAACATCCAGCAGGATATGAAATGATGCATCAAACATAAGAACCAGAATATTAAGATGGATTGGCAAACAAAAGCGTAAAAGATAGATTGCGGTTTGTACATGATGATACACATGGAACTCTACGAAGGAAAATTGGATCAAAATGGCAAACAAGCATTCTAAAGGAAACACACAAACATCATCGAATTCATAGAAAATATGAGATCAAGATACGTAACAAAGATGTTGCTTCATGAAATGAACGAAACCGAAGATGATGTCGACTATGCATTAAAGTTTCTTGCGAGAACAAGGACGAAAAAGAAGTAAAGAAGCTTGTCAAGGAGGCAATAAAGAGAAAGTATGCGTAACTAAACAACAATTGACCGAGTGCTTAATGTTTTATGTTTGGTTTCATGTAAAAACAATTAGTAATCCTCTTTAGCTACTTATTAATCCTGGTGTCAGACTATCGTTTTGTAAAAACAATTATCTTTATCGTTGTCGAAGTTGAAAACAATGATGATTTCTATTCAGTTGAAAGATTTTGGAAAATCAGAATTCAACCTTGCTTTTGTTAACTTAATTAAAGAATCCAAATGTCAGTAAATAACATGTCGTAACAATATAATAGAACTAGATTAGCAAAAAAAAACTTATTCCAATTATTCAATAAAGTCACAAAAAAGTAAACTCATAAAAAGGTATAAGCATTTCATCAATTTTGTATGCTTTATCACAAGTGATAAGAATGAAAAATGGAAGAAAAGTAATAACAAATAGAAAATCATCACAAGTGATAAATTGTAAAAATTGATGAGACATAATGAGATAGATCGCACTCAACCTCAACCTCAATTTCAACCTCAACTCTGATGTCCTCTATTGCAGGTGGTCACACATGACTCCACCTCAACTCGACAAGTACTCCTTCACAGAGCTACCGCCTACTTCAAAGATTATTGGTCAAATATTTACCCTTATCCGGACAAGTAGCCTGCTATGCTCCGTCGACCCACAAATACCGCACGACTTCTTTTGCTTTTGCTTTTATCAAATGCTTTCACGCCTACCCTTGATACGCCCTCATAAACCCCTTATTGCTCGCTTTCAATGGATTTTTAACATAAATTTTAGTAGGCTTCTTTATACCCATGAACTCTTCAACAATTTCAGAAACATTACGGGAAGGAACAGTTGGCAAATCATCCTCAACTTCAGCTTTCAACTTCTTCAGCTTGTCTACAAAAGAAGTCAACTTTCCTTTATTGTTACTCATCATATGAACACACGACTCAACTAAACCAGTTGCCTCAATTGCAAGCCTCTCTATTTCTTCATTGTTCTGACCATAACGAGCCTTTTGCCTCCTCAAATCAGCAGGAATCAAATCCCTTGTCCAACGCCTAAGTAAATACTTATATGGGATAGAAACAACCTTGCAATTCTTGAACACACAAAAGATGTGACGACACAAAATACCACATCAAACAAAAAGCTGACAACAACAAGCAACTGAACCATCTACTTTGTTATACAACACCTTCATAAAAAAAAGTATAAAATTTTATGAACTTTAATTGAATATATCACAGGTGATACCTCATATAAAACATAAAAAGAACATAATATCACATGTGATATTAAAAACAATATCACAAGTGATACTAAAACAATAACAACTTTTATGAACTTTACATGCATAATATCACCTGTGATACCTCATATAGACTTATAAACAAAGAAAGTAATAGATAATATCACATGTGATACTTAAAAAAAAAACTTGTAAAAAAAAACAGAAAAAGAGATGTACCTTGTACTCTCCAATGTCTTTTTGATACAAATTAAGCTCTTCCTCGATATTGTCTGAAGTACTTTCATCATCAATCACTCTTGGTACAATCTCAGCATCCGGTTTTTCCTCAGATATAACAGAAACATCGCAACCCTCACCACAACTTTTAGACTTGATAGAACATAACCATGAGCCAAGAATTATCTCTTTCTCAACAAGAGCAAACAACTTTACGAGTGTAAAACCTTGTTGCATGAATTTCAATTGCTAATGGCGTCAACAAAGCAAGAAATGAGTCAATCGATCGATGATCTAATATTTCTTGTATGTATCTCCGCTTCTCCATTGTAGACTCATAACATACAATGAATTTAACAAGAGTAGAAGTAGGAGACGTGAAATGTGAAAAACGAAGTTCTCACTCTCGACCTAGATGTGGTCCTCATCACCCACATAGAGGAGAATCAACAAAAAGCAGAATCCATGACGCCTAATCCTATACATCTTATTCAACCACTTATGATTTAAAAGACCAAATTCAACCATCAACTCATTCCATCTCATCTCAAACTCTTCAGGCCAATATACATGTTCCAAACAATCTTGTGAAATTTATTCTTGAAATCAAGATCATCATAAATTCTCTATACAACTGAAAAAAAGAAAAAGATAATCATTATAGACAAGAATGAAAAAGTATCACAAGTGATACAATCCAAAAGATGCAAATATCACAGAGATAAAAGATGCAAAATATCACAGAGAGATACCTTAGACGGAAGCTTTTGCATGATATGCCACATACAAAGCACTGCTTTGAATCGTGAAGAACTTCACTATAGCCTCAGCATTGCACCATCTTGATCAAGAATAATGATATTTGGAGAACGAACAAACGCTTTCTTAAATGCTTGCAAAGAACCAAACATAAGATTCAGTAGTTTCATTCTTAAGAAGACCGTAACCAACAACATGATCTCCTATGATTATCTATTGCGGTAAAGGCACGAAAACCATCCTAATCTCGAAAAAAAAAGTATATCGGTGATAATATATACAAAATGTAGAAAAACAAATGCAAATATCACAAGAGATACTAAAACAGTTCAAACAACATACTTGTTAGTTTTGTATGTGGCATCAAATGAGACGATATCGCCAAAGTCTTTGTAATTCAATTTAGCAACTTGATCAACCCAAAAGAGTCCAATAAGCTCGTGCTCTCAACAAGATAATCAAAAAGAAGTCTGATGTAAATTTCATCCGATCTTCCATACGGTTAATAAGCATCTCGCATCGCTATCTCCTATGAAATGCTTTATTTTCAACCCAGATACAAACCGTGAGCTCTAGTCGCCCAATATTATAATTCAAGCTTTAATTATAAGCATTGCTTTCGCCAGTATGTTAGCTTCCTCTCACTTGGACAAATGCTTATACTCAACACGATCTAGCTCATGATTATGTTCCACATCGAACGAGTGTTTCCTATATTTTCTACTACCAGCATCATATGAAAACTCGCACGTGCTTTGCAACCAAGAATTTAAAGTTTGAAGTCCTCACTTATTTGTCACCTTTATTAGAGCTAACGATTCAAACGAATTTTCTTTAGGCACCCTTCCCTATTGCAAACTAAATACTTCTCTTTTACAAATCCATCCCTTAATCTTTTCTCGAGTAGACTTTCTAATACCAAATCCCGCTCAAGCATATCTCATGTACATACTAATGCAATCCTCAATGTAATCATAAACACTAAACAACACCGGCAAAGACACTAGCAAAGGTAACACCCCAACCCGACAAGGGTAGAAGTGTCACACCGTGTCATATCGAACATACAAGTAAAATTTTCAAGCGAAGTCTTTAAATAACAATGTACCAGTCATAATAACCAAAGATTTACAAGGAAATTACAAAATCCAAAATGAATGAAATCTCAAAACAAAACTCTTCAAAGTAAGTCCATAAGTGCTATGGTACTAGGGTCGGTCCACTAAGATACTCTAACTCTCACCCCATCAAGCCCATCTTCAAACCTAAACCGCCGCAGAAAAGAAATGCGGCCGAGCTTAAAAAGCCCAAAGGAATGATATAATGAACTAAAGCTAGACAAAAGCGTAAATACGGAATGAAACAAAGGATCAATAGTAAGGTTACAACGAGAGAAAACAATGAGTCAATGAGGATCCCGCAGAACACAATTATACTGTATATCCAAAACACATATAACAAGGAGAACAAAGCAAAGCAAAGCATCTATGACATATATACAAGCACATACAAACCAGCATACAAATATCAAACATAAGCAAGCATAGCGGACGTCGATCCACTCAACACAAGAATAACATGCAATCATATCGTGCAATCGAAAGTATACAAATCAAACAACTCTATAGGAAAGCGGAAGCAATTAAATAATAAGTGAGCATGGCAATCACATTGTGTCGAACCCTTAGTTGAAAACATAACCAATATTATAATAAAGAAGTACTAACAAAGAATAAAAACATGGCAAATATACGTAATAAGTAGGAATACAATATGAACATTATAATTAAATGAATTAGGACATAGCATGGCAATTAAACAAGTTAACAAGCCGACGTCATAAGTTAAACCATTTACCCAAGCAAACGGTAGCATAGATGAAATGTAAACATGGCAGTCAATCAACAAGCGATAAGGATTCAACGGATAGTCATAGTCCACGAGATTAATCGAACGAAGTATACATAATAAATGCATAAAACTAACGATTACACAAAGAGCATGGTCACCGTATAATTCAAAGGATCACATAACAAGAAGATAGCATATCATCGATGACAACATGTAAATCTTATATCGCATACATACATATCACACGTATAAAACATGAGTCGATAAACATAATTATCATAATCAATCCAATGACATATAATAACCCAGACGTGAATGGAACCATAGTCCAAGTAACGGAATGAAAGTGTGATGATCAATGTAATGAAGTATCTATATCTTGGTACAAGTAAATCATATAAGGGTATTTAGTAATGAACAAGTAATACGATTATGGTGCGTTGGGAATACGGAAGGTACAATATAGGTTTATCAAAAGTAAGGGTTATCGAATCTACCCGAGCCCGGAAACATATCATATCATATCACAAGTAGCCATTGTATTCTAAGGTGACCTCGAATACCATACATAATAGGAGGAGACCTCAAGAATAAATGGAGTAGCTAGCTCCCAGAATCAGAAGACGCGGATTGCACCCACATCATTCACCATATAAAGCTCCAATCGATCAAATCCTCGAAACATATCATATCTAGGATGCATCCATACGCCCCGAAACATAGTGTCCAAATCATATACATATAGTGAGCTCATAATCATATCATAATGGGACGGTGTGGAACATCACCAACCACACTAAAGTCATGCCTTTGGTGCATCAATGACACGGTCATGTTACCTTCCGACTAGGAAACATATTTGGCTCGGTATCAAACCAAGGGTCAAAGCATAATCATATCATATCATAAGGGTTCATATCAAAGCTCACATCAAAGTTCATATCGTAATTCATATCAAGTTCATATCGATGGTTCATAATCGAGGTTCATCATCATAAGTTCATAATCATAACAAACGAATATCATAGCGTAATGTAATTATATCAAAGGATTTTGTTGGAATCATATCAAAAGGATCATAGCATAAGGAAATCATAGTAAAGGAATATCATAAGCGATGTAAAGTCAAGGATCGAAGTTATGAGAAATCCCCACCGAAAAGGGATAGAATATCCGCACTTAGAAATGAAGGCAAATGAGAATGCGAGCACGAAGAAATAACGCCACGCCTTCTTCAACTAATCTACACGAATTACTTGGTTCGCATAATACTTATTAGCTCATTTAAGTTATAACGGATTTATCGCTTATATGAATCAGACAATATTTTTAAAGTTATTAAGCGTGTTGTCATTTTTAGTAATGAACCAAATAAATACTTTAGGTAATAACCATTAATTAGTCAAACTTAAGGGTTATAAATGATAAATGGTAGACTTAAAGGTTTTAATATGATAATTATCCTATTTGAGGGCTTTATATGACAATTTATAAAGTTCATGGTTTGCATGTGACACTTACCAAAGATTAAGGTTCAAATGTAATAACTTAAATATATAAAATATACCCAAAATAGTTATATATGATTTTAATATATGCTTCAGATTTCATTCTTATCATGTACATGTTTCATCAATAATCAAGCTCGTCATGGTTCAAATGACTAATATTTACGACCAAATAATCATACTTTACGACTAACACCCGACTCAACTATCCCGACATGCTTTCAAAATTCCAAACAACCCAACCATTTTTCCGCGATCACCCTCAAACATACCCTCGTAAGACCATGTATGTATTCCTTTTAAAAGAAAAAGACTAGGACTGTTTATAAAAATATGTACTAACGAGATGCATTCAACAATCATTTGCCTTTTTGTAAATATGAATGTATTCTTGTAAATGCTTATGCATGCCAACCATTTTGCCTTTCTTTGGATTCAAGAACATGCATGCACTTTCACAATATAATCTGTAATAACTTCATATATCACGTTTTAATGATAGCGAGTTCATATGGCTTGTTTACATAACTCATCCAATATCACACCATACGAGCCTTATTTTCATGATAGCAGTTCATAGGGTTTTAATGCATGTGATCGATCCAAAAAAAACAGAACCATGGTCGACTAATACCATTTTTAATAAAGTTATGTTATGATTTCATGTAACCAAGTCTTAACATTTTATGTGTTTATTCCTCATCATCTTATGTGCATAACAATTCATATATATGTGATCATATGGAGGAGAATAACATCCGTCAAAGGTCAAGAAACATAAGAAGGAAAACGAGACTAGATGGTGATATAAGAGTTACCCTTGCGCAACGAGATGAGAAACGAGACTCAAGGAAACAAGACCCACGACCAAGTGACCAAGCCCCACAACCAGACCTACAGCTTAGAAATCCCACGACAAGCTCTCTTTGAATTAAACCCCACCGCCTGAGAATCCACCATGATCGAAAACCAACCTCGACTCAGAGCACTTTGGACCCAAGTTTCACGACTAATGACATTCACTATCACGACCCCTTGAATCACATCACGATCAGCCCAACCTTCGAGCCACGACACAGCAGCCCTCGAATCAGAAACGTCTTACGGAACCTCCTTTGTGCTTTGAATTCGAATGGGATGGGGAGATAGTCTCTTTGCCGTCATTTTTTTGTAGAAAGGATTATGTTTGTGTGTGATTTTTGATTTATGGGAAGTAGGTTATAATGAGGAGATTAAATGAGCATAAAAGGGAATGATGGGGAGATAATTGGGCGTTTCATTTGGCTTAGAATAAGGAGAGAATCATTGACTCATTAAATGTTAATTTATTTACCATTATGTTAGCTTTAATTTTGGTTTAATTATTTTGTAACTTGTATATATATTGTAGTACATGTAATGTGTAATAAGTGAAAGTAGATTTTATTATCTTGTATCATTTGATTAATTATGAGTTAAATGTAAAACGTATTCAACGATCTTGACGTGTTACGAGTTTTCATAATTATTAAGCTTGAGGGTAAAATGGTCTTTTAATACGTTTACGATTTTAGGGTTTTACAAGCAGCAACTCTGGGAACCCAAAAAACCGATCCACCAGGAGTATCAATAAAATCATGATGAATAAAAGATGAAGGAGTTTTCAAACCACTAGAAGCTGTAAAGAAGGTGATAAAACACAAAGTCAAAAAGCATAACACAAATAACTTCAAAATTGTCTTAAAATATCACCGGTGATACTATACATTATTTGAAATATCACCGTGATACTATAATGTATGATTGTACAAAAATACTAAATGTAAACAACAACACATCCAATCAAAACTAACGACTTATTTAAAAGCAATATAACATCTACATTAATATACTTAAGCACTATCATAACAAAAACACAAAACCTATAACTCGAATTCAAAGAACATAAATTGAAAACAACTATAACTCAATTTCACTCAATATATGCAACAACTGCAAACACGACTATTCTTCTTAAATATACAACAACTGCTTTAACAAATCACTTCCAAAAACACTAGATTTACGACTACTTTGACTACACAGCAAAACGCTTCCAAGACAAAATACACTAACAGTACAACTATCAGCACCAACACTATCACTCTTCTTCATTCGAATAACTAACAAAAACACAATCTCTAATCAATAATATGCAACAACTGCAGAATAATACCTCACGATAGAAATATCGTAACATCGCAGAAGAAATCAAGTACACTACATTTACGATTATTTTCAAGAAAAGCTTAAAATTAGAAGCAAATTACTCTAAAACCTTAATTAAAAAGCAAACTATCGTCAACTTCAAATATCATCAAACTACACAGATTAAACTGAACAAAAACAAATCCAATCAAACTAGCAGCTTATATAAAAGCAAAATCAAACTGACAGCTTATATAAAAGCAAAATCAAACTAACAACTTCATGAATAAGCAAAAACCTAACAACACCAGCTAAATATCACAGTGATACAAAACAGAGTAAACTAACAAATTAATAAAAGCTTAAACACCTTAATTAAACACTTAATTAACAAAACAACTTAATTAATAAATGACAACATAAAAAAAAGAGTCAATTAAAACGAAAACTCACATGATGCATTATCATCAACGTTAGAAGCAAAATTGAACTCAGAATATCTAAATCAATTGAATCTTCTCCAACAGAACTTCATTAAGATCAAAAATCTCCATTCGCAAAATTAAAGAAGATAATTACGAAATTGAACAAAATAATGACGAAATTGAAGAAGATAATGAAGAATTGAAGAAGATAATGAAGAATTGAAGAATTGCCGGTGGGATAAAGTGGAGGACGTGACGGAGATGACGGTGGTTGTACGGTGATGACGGTGGAGGATGCGGTGGTTGACCGGTTATTATGATCGAGAAGACGGTAACCGCTTATGGAGGAAAATCCACACAGAGAAAAGTGTGTGAAAGTGTGTGAAAAAGAGTGATAAATGAGAAAAAAAAAATGGTATATATATTGGGGTAAAAGATAGGTTAAAAGGTTTTAATCTTAGATTAATGATAGCTATTAGATCAATCCAAATAGAAGGTGATGATTTGTCCCTTGATAAACACCAAAATAAGAGTATGCAAATGAAAATTCCTCAGATATGTGTATGTGTTGATTACATTATTAAGGGCTCGTTTGGTTTGTTGTCGTGAATGACAATGGGTATTGGATTTGGAATGAGGTAGAATGATAATGGGTATGAAAAGTGTATCATTACGATTGTTTATGTTTGGTTGATAAAATATGGTATGAAAAAGTGTATAGATATTTTAATTTTGTAGTGGAAAAAGAGGGTCCACTTGAATGGATTTCATAGACACCAAATTCATGCAGAATTTAATCTACGACTACGATATACCTATTTCATTACCTGACCCACAAAACAAAACAAAATGAACACCGACTATGACTTTGAAAGTCATAGTCTCATTCCCATTAACGCAAACCAAACGGGCCCTAAAACATATTACCGTTCAATTTCAATAGCCGCAAGGATGCGCAATCCCTTGACCACTACCATTCATCATCATGGTAGGAGTCATGATGAGTTTTATACAAGCTTATACTGCTCACTTGAATTTCCAACAATTTCATGCAAGCTTCGATTAAATAATTAATTGATGACGTTAGGGGCACAGGCCGTGACCTGTGTCACCGGGTGTCACATCGCCTTTCTCTCCACGACTGTACACGATCGTTGTCGCTACAACGACCAAATTAAAAAACAAAAACAAAGAAACAAAACAAAAACAAGAAAGAAAGAAACAAAGAATCGGTCGAAAATCCAACCGATGTTGGAAAATTCGCTGCCTCGACCGATATTATGACTAATGCCCACAATGTATCGACCGATGCTAATATCGGTCGCCTTTGGTTTTTAGATTGACCGACCGAGTTTAATATGTCTAGTGCGGCCCAGCCTTATAATCATCAAATAACTTGTGATATTTTTAAATCCTCCCTATTGTATTCAACTTGAAGAAAAGTAAATGCGTTGTAAATCGTTTTGTAGATTCACATTAATCATGTTAACATTTATATAACAACTAGATCTCGTATACATTCCATATACATTCCGTGAATTTATATAAAATGAAGTTGATATGTTTAAATTTTATATTATTCTACTATTAACTTAGACAATTTTGATACATGCAACATTACACAGTAATTAAAAAAAGTTCTCGTTACTCGTTTTAAAGAGGCGAGAGCATGAATTATTAGACTAATGCTAAGGCTAAACACAATGGCAACCTAGTTCACCTGTGCCATATCAGCTTTCTCTCTCCGACGACGACCTAGTTGCCACAATAATGACCTGAGATTTTTTTTTTTAAATATTTTTAAAAACAAAGTTAAACTTCATTAATAAAAATACTTAACATTACAACAATAATTAAAAACATAAACTAATAAAACGTAAACGTTACAATACTTATTAAAACCGCAACTTAATAATCTAAGTTGTAACGTTTTTGATTCTCGCTTTAAGTTGTTGAAGTTCTATTAGTTGTCGCATGCGGGCATATTTGTGTCGAGGGGTGTGTTGTAGAAAATTAAATCTTATGTCCGGTTTGATTGTCTGTCACAATGCAAGTCACGACTTTGAGCTCAAGTTTCTCCTTTGAACTCCTCGGCTCGCCTTGCCTTGCCTCTCGCAAGCTCCAACTTTTTTGCTTCAACTTTATGTATTCCTCTTCCATATTCTTGTTTTTTTCCTTACTTGAACTTTTGAACTTGAAAAGTTCTTGGCCATATTAGTAACAAATGATGTTGGTGGCTCGGGTGCTTTCTTCTTGGTCACACTAATTTTGGTCGTGATTCTCGAGTCTCTTCTTCTTCGTAATCATCCACGCCTGGGATTAAAAGGACCTTATGTTGACCCCGAGGTGGTTTTCAAGTCTTGGATTTCTTCCGACAATTCGGGTGAAAGGTGCATCTCAACAGTTTTCCAAGCGTAATGCCCTCTCAAAACTTTCTAACACTCCTTCAATGTAAACTCATGCTTGTGAATCACACGGTGATTCGTTACAAGCCTTTTCATAGTCGTCTTCGTCATTCTCACCGCCTGTGATTATTCTTGATATTATCCATAATTGCACAAAAGAAACCAACCCTAGAACGAATCCTACCATTTCATTTGGTGGTTATGGAGTCGTGAGGTTCTTGTTGAACCGCTTCATTTTCAAAGCACGCTATCACCTCATCCCAAAACCCACTCCGGTTGATAGCGCTCTCTAGCCGAATTTTCCGACACATGTATCCAAGCTCTATAAAGCGCGACCTCTTCCGCTTTTGTCCATGCTTCACCTTTTGGTTGCAACATTCTTGCCCTTCTCCTTTGTAGCCCGCTTTGAACCCTTCTTTGATTTGACGAGTGACGCTCTTCGACATCGCCTTCAATATGAATAGAACCGTGGTATGAACCGCGCCTCAACCTTGTCCCATCGAAGCATCTTGAGTCGGGTATTCTTGAGACGGTATTTTTGAGGAGGAATTCCATAAATGCTCAAAATCCATACCAAGATTAACACCATGAAGCGGTGAAAACGATTGATTAGGTTGGAAAGATTGGGAGAAATCCATGTTAGATGATATGACGACCGCTTGGTGCTTGGTTTTGATTGATACTGACGACCGTGGGAAATATGGACGATTGACGAAATGGGTTTTGATTGTGGTCATCGCGGTAGTCGTGTTTCATAATCAAACCGGTGCTCGAAACTAATACCCCAATTTTGTGGTGGTGTTACAACCGTTAATTCAAACGGTGGATCGTGTGAGAAATTCAAGTTCGAGGAATTTTGGGAAGTCGGGATCGCCGGTTTTTGATATGGGAGTTCTTCTTGTGACATGATGAATATTGATGAGAAGTTGTTTTAATTGTGTTTGAAATTGTGTGTTTAAAAATATGTTGAGGTTGGTATTTATAATGTTGTAAAAGTGGTAATTTTTTTACAAACGGTAACAATTTGAAATTATGCGGCTTTGATACTCGGCCGAGAAGGCAACCTAGTTCACCCTCATTTGCCCTCAACCTTCCTCAACCGATCACCCAACAATGGGGCAACCGGTCAACCGAACACTCAACCGATCGGGCAACCGACCATCATTTAGCCTAATGGGCGCTGGAGGCCAACCCAACGCGCCAAAAGCAACGCGCCCCCACTAGCTCGAACCAAAGCGACGCATTGCTTCCCAACCTTTTCAAAGTAATGGTTGCCTAGCCAACCGAAACTTTCATTCTTGTTTGTGTGTGTAGTTTTATTTTATTTGTTTTTGGGTATGTTTTATGTTGTTGTTGTTGTGGTCGCCTTGTTGAGCATAAGGTATGCAAGCTACCAATAACACGTTATTGGTATGCCACCCCAACGCCACATCATATACCTCCAAATAACACACCGATGACTAAAACACTCTCCTCATAACACACCACTAACACGTTATCGGGTCTCACAAATTACCCCACTAAAATACCCACCACTAAAAAAAAAAATGCAAATGGCGAGCCATTGCATTTGCTCAAAACGCTTGGCTCACGAACGACACGATGTCTCCCAGACGGGTGGCACACGAATGACATGTATTTGGCATGTTAAATGTTCTCCATACCATGTGCTTTAGAAGTTATGGTTGTGGTGAAGCCTTAGAGAAACGTTCGGCGCTGTGATGAGGGCATGGCGTGTGACCACAAATATCAGAGTCACCATTAGCATCAATCTTATACTATAACTAGAGTACGTGATCACACTCTTTCACCTTTCACATAAGTCACACCTCAACTTTCTTTCATCTTACTCTTCTCACCTTTCACCTTCATTAGTCACCACTACTCTCACCTTTCATTAAAATATCAACTTTATACAAACATATTCCACTAAATACCCATACACACTCACAAATTAAATAAAATAATAAACAAAAGGGATGGCACAAATGCCGAGAGGTGACGGCCTCACCTCTATCTCCCTTTTTCTTGCCTTGTCACACGTGAGTTGGGTCTTCCTGAATAGGGTGGCGTGTGAGTTGGGTCTTCCGGATGGGGTGGCGCGTGAGTTGGGTCTTCACGAGTGAGGATCACCCTTCACTCCCTCTAGTCTTATCTTCGTCCCAAAATAAGTTGTTCACTGATTTTTGAAGTTTTTTCTTATTCAACTTTGACCTTATCTATTTATTTTTGTTATATAATACTTAATGCAAAATACACGAATGGGTTAGTTTTAAATGTAGTTTCATAGTGTAATTTTCACAAGATTATATATACACAAATAAAAATATTTAAAATCAATGCTGAACACTAAAAACTTCGAAAAGCAAAAATAGATACTTATTTTGGGAAGAAGGGGAGTATATAAGTTGGGATTTATACTTTGTCATACAACCAGTTTGTATAGATAGACAGGATAATGTCAATTTAAATATATGAACGAGATATAATGAATAATGTCAATTTGGGAAAGAAAATTAAAAGAAATATCACGTTCTATCTTAATTTAAGAAGTTATCTAAGCATTTAAGTTGAAGATGTATTATTTTATGTGATGACATGATTACCAAAGTGGAAACTATTTATTTGAATATTTAATAGTTACAAGTAACATATATCAGATGCAACTTACATTTTTAATTTTTTATATACCCATTGTATCACTTAAAATAATTTAACAATCAACTAATCCAATTGTAAGTCTTCTAACATGTACAGATTGAGAGCTCGTTTGTGTTACTTCATGTAGCGGGTTATTGAGCTGAAAGAGGATCAACGAAGAAAATTAAAATGAAGAGCGGTAAGAAACCACAACAAGACATTTCAGATGCACCTAAAGAAATAGACGATCTCTCCCTAAATTTCACCTCCTTATTCAAATGCTACCAAATTTCTTCTCATTCTTCTTATTTCAATTTATCTTCTCATCAGATCTCTTCCCTATCGAGCTTATCATACTTTTAAAAGTTTATAAGCTCACTTCTTATATGCATATCAATGATTATAAGATTATTTTTTCGAACAAGGCAATTTCATTAAAACAAAGACAAAGTACACCAAGATGTTATAACACAAAGACATACAAAACAATCAGCAACCCACATGACTGCTATTACAAAACAAAGATAAACTAAGCTAAGAAAAGAAACGATGGCCTCACAACCAATCTCACACTTTGTGCACCAACAAACTCACCTACACCTTTGATTTCCACAACCTTGACTTATATGATTTAAGAGCGCTATAATCGTAACACCATAACACCAATAACACCGCTCACGCCGCCACATCGCCTTTAACATTTAACATTAACATCTTAAAAACACGCACAACCATAACATCCCAATAACATTTCATATTTTCAATTTCAACCCCTAAACTAAAACAAAACTTCATTTATTAAACTAAACATACCATTAAATTTGAAAACATATTACAATACGAAATTAAAAAAATACATCGAAAAAAATTACAACAAATAAAAAATACATCGAAATTAAAAACACACCGTAAATTAAACGTTACAACATAAAGGAAATGACAACGAAATTAAAAAACACACCGTAAATTTGAAAACATATTACATACTTATTCATCATCGCCGCTTCTTGTTGTTGTTGTCCATGTCGTTCAAGATTCTTCACCAAACATGCTCCATAAGGTCCGCTGGAGTTGGGTACGCTTGTCGGTCGTGTATTTCTTTTGCCTTACGATCGTGAGTATCACATCTTCGATCCATCTTCGCCTCAAATTTACCCACGTCGTTATAGTCACGTAATGCAAATTTTTGATCTTTTATAATCATGTTATGCATAATAATGCAACAATACATGATTCTACGATCGCGGCAATTTCATATTGACGCTTTGGTTGTTGTAGTATACCCCAACGACTTGAAGAACACCAAAAGCACGCTCAATATCCTTTTGGGCACTTTCTTGTCTCCTTTAAAGTATGTATGTTTTTCATCGCTTGTTGCCGTGAAGGATTTGACGAAGTTGCCCATCGTGGATAAATTCCATCAACCAAGTAATACCCCTGCTCATACCTAGTTCCGCTGACCATATAAGGTGCTTTTGGGCATTGTCGCGAAGAAGGTCGTCGAATAACGAAGATTTATCTAAAACATTAACATCGTTATTTGCCCCGCCATCCCAAAAATGCATGCCGATCCATAAATCTTGAGAAGCAATAGCTTCAAGCATAATTGTTGGGTATTTTTTATCACCCCTAGCAAATGCTCCTTGCCAAGCCATCGGACAATTTTTCCATTCCTGCATACAACAATGCTACCCAAAGATTCCTAAAACCATGTTTTTCTTCATGATGTTGATAAATTTTTGAATGTCACCATGTTGGTTTTTCTTAAATACTCTGCATAAACAAATCAATAATGCATTTGTTAAAATTATCAAGACATACTTTGAAGTACTCGCACCCATTTGCAAGTATTCATCAAATGCATCGGTGGGTGCCCGACGCCAATCGCGTATGGCGACGACACTTCATTAGAGCACTTATACTCATTCGACCCGCATAATCGGGTGTTTGCCTAAAAAGGTAAAATGATCCGAATATTATCGAAGTATAAGATTCAATACCTTCAACTATTTGCGGTGAATAGTTTCGCTCATACGAAATCTTCTACGAAAATTTCGGTTTGTATACTTACAACCTTGTACGAATAATCGCTATGCAGACGTTCTTCTCAAGCTCACGCTCACGATATACATGGCTACGAGAACGATTAGGATGTTGAGATTCAATACTTTCTTGTTGTTCCAACCGCGTGATACCGCAGACGCTACCGCCATAAATTGAAGTCCTCTTGGTCATCAACGTCCCACCAAGACAGAGAATATCACCACTGATTTGGATCCATCAGAATCTAATTTGATTTTGAATTATGAAAGTGTGAAGAGGAAGTATATAAAGTGTGAATGGAAGTGTGAAAAAATAGAGTTTTAGTTGGGTATTTATAGTGGTAAAAAATGTTTTTATTTTATTTATTTATTTATTTTTTTGAAAACTAGCCGTTAGGGGTTTTTGTAATTTTTTTGAATTTGTAACGGATACTAGCCGCTGAGGGACTAGTTGTGTAACTTTTTCAATTTTTTTTTTTTTTTTTTGCCCTTAACGGGCGTTATGTTGGCAACGCAAGTCCAATAACGCTGCCCATCATCACCTCCAACGGCGTTAAAATGCCCCTAACGGCGCGCGGGCGTTCATGAAGTGCTCTAAACAACCAATTTCAATAGAACTACCATGAATATACTCAATCGCATAGTTTAATCCAAGACGTTATACTCTTGGCATTCATAGTACCAAACACCCCTTTCCACATCCGCACAATTTTAAAATGTACATGATCCCGGATCCACCACCAAACGTCCCATCTTACTTTATACTATAAGCTCAACTTAGTAAATTAATAGAAGGGACAAGTTATCCATGACGCCAGCCTCTTCCTCTTAAAAAGAATACAAGTGGCACCTCGACACCCTTTTTTTTTTTTTTAATTTTCTTTACTTTTAAATTTTTGTTTATATAGAAAAGCTATAAGTCTAAAAATACTAAAAGAAAATATAAAGCTTAATAAATTAAAAGCTTAAGACTAACAAAAACACGAAACAAAAAATAAAACAAAACATAAAAATACACAACATTGTTGAACAATAAATAATACACATACCAAAACGATACATTTAAAAAATAAGCGCTTATTTAGAACCAAAACCCTTAAAAAAAAAGCAAGAATCACCTAGAACGAAGTTAATCATTACTTTTTCCCATTATATGAAGATTCTTTTTTCTCATTCGTCAATAAACTTCCATCGTTAGTCCTTTGTGTACCGTACCTAAAAAAAAGCGCATCGTTAGTCCTTTATACTAACCATCGTTAATAAATAACTTAAAATTTGGTTATCTTACGCTAAACTTCGTCGTTGGTCCTTTATACTAACAATCGTTAAAAATAACTTAAAATTTGGTTTTTTACGCCGCACGCTTTACACGCTTTAACACGCCGTCCGCTTTTTCACGTTTTATCCGCTTTACACGCTGTCACCATTTTTACACGTTGTCTCGCTTTTCACTTTTCTTCGCTTTTCCCCGCTTCGCCGCTTTTCACGCCATCAGTTTTACGCCATCCATTTTACACATTTCGTCCATTTTGCACGCCGCTCGTTTTACATGTTTTCATCCGCTTTAACACGGCTTCGCTCGCTTTTTCACGCCAATCGCTTTACGCTTTCATTCATTTTAACACGGCTTTGTTTGTTTTCACATTTCTTCTATTTTTACACGCTTGCATCCGCTTTCGCGTGTTTTCGCACCGCTTGCGTTTTTCATGTTTACACATTTCGTATGCTTAACACGCCGTCCATTTTAACACGTATTCGTCATTATTCACGCCATCCATTTTTCACGCTTTCATCCGCTTTCATATTTTCATCCGCGCAGACGCGTCCGCTTTGCATGTTTCGTCCGTTGTTTCACGTTTTCGTCCGTTTTACACGCCATCCGTTGCCACGATTCGCTCGTGTTTGCACATTTTGTGTAAAACGGACGAAAAAGTGTGAGACGGATGAAAACGCAAAACCGAGGAAAACGAGAAAATGGACTAAAGCGTGTTAAAACAAAAAATTTGTGTAAAACCATACGAAATCATGCAAAACAATGAAAACGTGAAAAACGGACGAAACGTGTTAGAACGGACGAAATGTGTGAAGGGATGAAAGCGCATCAACGGATTTAAATGTGTTAAACGATGAAACGTAAAACGCATGAAAGTGTGAAAACTAAGAAAACGTAAAACGAATGAAAATATGCAAAACGGACGAAAATGTGTAAAACGATGAAAACGCAAAACAATAAAACGTAAAACGGATGTAAACGTAAAACGGATGAAAACGTGAAAATCTGACGAAAGCGCTAAACCGACCAAAACGTAAAAGACGGACGAAACGTGAAAACGATAAAAACGTGTAAAACGGATGAAAACATGTAAAACGGATGAAACGTGAAAAAGACGAAAAGTTGAAAAGCGGACGAAGACGAAAACGTATTTAAAACGTGGCGCAAAAACGTGTTAAAACGAATGAAACGCGTAAACGCGAAAACGTGAAAACGAACGAAAACGTAAGAAAACCAAATTTTAAGTTATTTTTAAAGATCGTTAATATAAAGGACCAACGACGCAAGCTTTAACAGAAGATAACCAAATTTTAAGTTATTTATTAACGATCGTTAGCGTAAAGCGACTAACGATGCAGTTTTTTGTAACGGTCACACAGCGACTAACGATAAGTTTATCTATATAACGAAAAAAAAGAACGCTACATACAATCTTAAAAACGCTGTTAAATACATTTCTGTTGATTCACAAAAAACACACAATATAGTCGAGTACTAATTCATGTAGGGTCCCACTTAGTGATCAACGTCTAGTAGGAGCCGTCCAACGCGGTTACAAGTTGGTGTAGAATACAATACAAAGTCGCCGAACCAAACCGGATATCCTCTTTTGATCCGATACAATAACCGTTGACTACCCTTCATCAATCTCATATATATAGTTGACTTTCATTCCATAATTATCATCTCCCACCACTAACCAACAAATAAAAAGAATTAAGTTGCTCCTCCTAAAATATTACCAGAAATGGAAGGCGGCGTTGCGGCTGAGGAAGGGACGGTGAGATGTGCGGCGTGGATCAAACGTCCTGAAAATGCGCATTTAGTTGCTTTAGGAAAGTCTAGTCCTCCTTCTCTTCAGATTTTCACTTTTGATCGTCTTACTAATTCTCTCGCTTCTTCTCCTTCGGTATGTGTAGATTTTAACACTCGCACTCACTTTATTTATATAAAAACTTATGAATCACGCCCTGTGTGTGTGTTTGTGTTAGTTTTTTATTTTTTATTAAGTTCTGTCTAGATATACTAGTGTATGTGCATATATATGATTTGTGTTTCTATGTAAGCAAACGTTGTTTGTTCTGTTCAGTTATAGGTGCCCTCACGTTACTAGTTAAACTGTATTTATTAAACTCAAACTTTACTTTTATATTAAAAAATACATTTAGGGGGTGTTTGTTTCGGCTTATATAGCTGGCTTATGACTTATTTGATTTTGGGCTTATGTTTCATGAGCTCATTTTTTGTGGCTTATTTTGAAACTTTTTGGCTTTATATAAGTTTGTCGTGTCATAATAAGCTTAAGTAAGCTGAAAAGTTTCAAAATAAGCCACAAGAAGTGTGCTTACTAAACATAAGCCCAAAACCAAATAAGCCATAAGCGGCTATATAAGTCAAGCAAACACCCCCAAAAGGCAAAAATAAGTAGTAATCTCAAAGTTTCATTTTATAGTCGGTTTAACCTTTGCAATGAGGGCATCCATTAGATAAACCTTTATAAAATTATGTAAATATTGGCGATTTCATGGAAAAACAGCCCCTTCTATCTTTTTCGGTTAAATCATGTTTCTGAATGTGTGTTGGTTATAATAACTTATAAGTTAGTTGGAAGTCGATTAGTTGACTAAATATGTGTGTTGTTTGGAGGAATAGGTAACTTTGAGTTTGAAGAAGGATGTGATCCGGTGAGTATAGCCGTCCATCCAAGTGGTGATGATATCGTTGTCTCGACGACTAAGAGCTGCAGGTATACTCACTTTAAACACGAAATAATGAATAATCACTCTTGTTAGAATTGATTGTAGTTTCGGTTTGAAATAAGAGATCACTGTAATACGATGTTAGAAGTTTTGTTTACCTTAGTTGGAAATGGATCTTGATAAGGTAGTTTCGTTTATTAAAATCTGTGCCATGGTGTTAAAGTTAGGACAGGTTTAAGGGAGGATAGGTTGATGGCGCAAACTAGACTGTTTATACCTCCGCTGGCAAAAAAATAATTTGTATGGCCTGCATCAATATGATCTAGAACGCTTACTTATGATGGCAATGATTATGTCCTCTAGTCATGAAATTTGGTGTGCCGTGTAAATATCTGCTTATCCTCTATATCTAGACTCTGATGTCTGATCGTATCTGGTCGAAAGTCATTTTTAAGGATCTACACCTTAAGACTAAGAGCTTTATGGGTTTCACTGTTTCTGATCAAAATATGCCTGTACTGATAGTTCATGATTCCAAATATCTATTTTCATGGGTTCACAATGTTTTACCTAAGAATCCTTTTCATGGGTAAGTGCCTTCTGTAAGCATCTATGTTGAATTATACTATGCAAGCATTAAGTAGTTTGTTAATGTTAGCAATTTATGATTTAGATACAATAATATATACAAAATTACAAATACCTTTCGTTGGAAACTGTTGTCTTTAATGTTGTTATCTTACATTTCTTACAAGTTTCCAACATGCACTAGATAACTATAGACAGAGGATGAGCTTTTTTTACTACGCGCAGGCTGTTTCAACTTTATGGCCAAGAGAATCATATTAAGATGGTAACCAAAGAGCTAACACCTCTACAAGATGTGGGGCCACAAAGGTGCCTTGCCTTTAGCACCGATGGATCTAGATTTGCTGCAGGAGGGGTGGTAAGCATATCGTTAACTTCCTTGTTTATAAATATGCTCTTGTGTGCACTGTGTTTAATTCAAATTTGGTTAATTACTTGAAGGATGGGCATCTCAGAATTCATGAGTGGCCAAGCATGCTGCTATAGTAGATGAATCAAAAGCTCACAAGTCATTCAATGATATGGATTTCAGGTGGGTAGATTTTGAATATTCATCATATGAAACATGTACCTTGGCACCTTGTTGTATTACTCAAAGTAATTTTATCTCGATGATGATCATGTACTTGTGGTATAATTATAAACGACAATGTTACATTTCTCTTTACCTCCACCGTCCACATTGCTCACTCATGTACCAACATTTTATTTGTCATAAATGGAAATTGGTACACATAATCAAAGCGCTTAAAATTTTATTACGCTTGTTACCTTGTTCTTTGAGCAATGACTTTATAAGCAAGGCCTTGATTGAGTTAGGTAGTTCATGTCTTTGTCTCTATACTCTCAGTCGTTGTGTTATGGTTAGTCGATGACTCAGATCACCTTCATACTATCTAACCACCTTAAACCTGTTCAGGATTCTGCCTGCAACTAATATATTGGGAATATATGTTAAAGAGGCGTGATATCTAATGCAATATACTTTTGCGACATATATCGTCTTACTGATTATTGTACTCTCAGCCTAGACTCAGAGTTCTTAGCTTCAACATCCACTGATGGATCCGCTAGGATTTGGAATGCAGCTGATGGTGTCCCAGTCAACTCTTTAACTCGAAGTTCGGTAATACATAATTAATACTTCAAAAAACTTCGATTGTAGCAAATTCCTTATTAGACGTGGGTTCATTTTTCTATGTTTCTTTTTTCCCCAACGCAGGATGAGAAAATTGAGCTATGTCGATTCTCAAAGGATGGAACAAAACCATTTTTGTTTTGCACAGTCCAAAAAGGTATTTCTATATTTGCATAAAGTTCAACATGATACAGTTTTCTGTAACTTTCTTTCTTATCACGTCGATTTGTATATATGCAGGCAATAAATCAATTACAGTTGTTTGGGATATCAGTACGTGGAACAGAATTGGGTTCAAAAGACTTCTTAGAAAGCCTGCTTGTGTAATGTCAATCAGTCTGGATGGGAAATATTTAGCTCAGTAAGTGTTTATTTTTGCTTGGATATTAAGTAAGGACCGGGTAAACTTCAATTGGGACTCAAGTAATAGCAAGTAAACCTTTTAGGTTTGTGTTGAAATAGTTCATCTTATTTGTTGTATATATATTACAAATAGTTACAAGTATCTCAGTTTTTGTGTTTATGATTAGAAACCTTTCCTGGTTGTTTTATGATTCTACACTTGCAAAAAAAAAAAAGCTCTTAAGTTTTATTTATTTATTTTTTTATTATTATTATTTATTTATTTTTTTTTACTGTCACTACAATTCACCTGAACATAAAATGGTCAACTTCATATGAATTTAATCTAAGTTTTTGCCAGAATATCTCAAGCTTTATTAGCGTGGGAATGTGTGTGGTAGATTAGGCTCTTTTCTTATCTTACATAAAGTCTAATGCAACATATTAATGTTATACAGGGGAAGTAAAGATGGTGATGTATGTGTAGTAGCAGTGAAGAAGATGGAGGTCTCTCACTGGAGTAAGCGCCTTCATTTGGGCTTTCCAGTCACCTCCTTGATTTCTGTCCCAGTGAAAGGTAAAGCAACATTTGTAATCTCATCTGCTCCTTGGTTGAATTTCATGTAAAGATTGTGTGTTATTCATATCAACTTTTTATTGCTGGCAAATGGGTGGGTTGGGCAACATGTGAAACGGGTTGGGGTGGATAGTGCCGGCTCTAAACTTTTATTTTATTTTTGTTTGGATTATCCGATGTTTGAAATATGATTAAATAACTACATTATATTATTCAACAGTAATCTTAACTTTTAGGAAGGGGTGGAGGATAGAATTAGATTATGCGGTAGTGGTTCTAGGTGCTTGGCTTCTAGGAGCCCTTTTGCCTCCTTGCGTGTTTTGTTTTGTGGCCTCCTTTTTGCTTTTTGCTTGTCGTAGTCTTAGGCCCCGTGCGTGGTTTGCTTTGCTCGTTGTTGCTCCCTTAGTTCTTGCCTGCTTGTCTTGCCCCTTTTTTTTTTTTTTTTTTTTTTTTTTTTTTTTTTTAGCTTTATGCCTCGTGTGTTACTTTGCTTTGCTCTGTGTTGCCCTTTGTTGGTCCGCTCGTGTGCCCGGCTTTTGGTTTTATTTCTCGCGCTTTGCTTTTGGCTTATTTTCTGTGTGCTTCAAGGTGGTCCTTTTTCCTGCTTATGCTTTCTTTGCTTCGCTTGTGCCTTTTGTTTTGTAGTTTGCTACCTACATCTTATCGCACTAGCACACATGCACTTGCCGGAGGTCTCGTTGGAAGCAGTCTCTCTACACACGGGTTTACCTTGGTGTAGGGGTAGGATCTGCTACATTTTACCTCCCCCATACCCTGCCTAGGCGGGATTGGGTTTGTTGTTGTTGTGAGTAATCTTAACTTTTAATTAAAATGATGTACAAAGTTTCATGCATTTTACGGGTGCAATTCTGATGACTTTTAACCTTTGTGACCAGCTGTAATCTGACCTGGTTCTCTTTTAGCTCAACTCATTTTACCCACGAGATTAAACATAACCCAAATGGACCCATCTGTGTATAAATGGGTCAGAATTGCTACCTTTAAAAGCTACTGTTGGAGTTTTAACTATGTGAAACTCACTCTTTGAACACAATGAACTTGATTTATTAAATAAAATTTTAACATCAACAAATAGAGTTCTACAACCACCAAAGGTTAGTTCAGAAGAGAATGGATGTGCAATAACGCTAATGGATATATTCAAATGGATAAGAGCATTAATTTGTTTCTATGATATTTTGCACTTGTTCAATAGACTGTTTACAAATCTTAAAAGTTCACAAGTATCTTTTTCGTATCAGCAGCAGCTAGTTATATTACAGAAATCCTTGTTTTGAAACTTAAATTAACAAGTGTTGGTGGCTTGGTGCACTTCTGCAGGGTTGTTCTTTCCACTTCAAATGAATGGGGAGCTATGATAACCAAATTAAATGTTCCTGCAGATTGGAAAGGTATGTCTCTATCTCACATACATATCCACATAACCACACCATCTACACTGGTGTTAAATACATGTGAAGTAAAAGCATGTGACCCGACTGAAGCCCCAATTATAACTAAAACCCGTGAGGACCCAAAAGGAGGAAACATACATTTGAAAATACTACTTATGGGTCCTCCTTCCTGGTTTAATTTCTATTGTTGTTAGTATTCTGTAATTCAATGGGGCTGTTACTGCCTATTTTGTGACGGTTTAAAGATACTAAATTTATATATTTAAATACATATAAATTATCAAAATATACAGAAGCTTGGTAGAATATACTGAAATGCTAAAGTTAAAAACTAAATTACTCTAATACGCACAATTTTCTAATATTTGATTATGAGCGAGTAACTCTAATTAATCAAGAGTTATCGACATATGTGTGGGCGACAGTTGTAGCTCATTCATAACTAGACAGTTGTAGCTCATTCATAACTAATACAAGTCGTGTATTTATTTATTTTGGGTACAGAATGGCAGATATATATCTTGCTTCTAGGACTGTTTTGGCATCTGCAGTCTTGTGCTACATATTCTTCGAGCATTCTGACTCATTTTGGAACTTTCCTCTCGGGAAAGACCAGCCTACCCGGCCAAAGCTCGGTTCCTTTTTAGGAGACGCGCAATCTGATGACAAGAACATGTGGGGTCCCGTGGACTTGTAGACATCGGTACCCTGTATGTGCTTCTTTATCTCCTCGTAAATGATATGTAGGCACCACGGATCAACATTTCAGCGAATTTGGAGCTAAGAGGAAGATTACCCGGCTTATGACTTGTTACTGTTTTGGTATCTCACACTTGTAGAACTTGTGCACGCTTGGTAAACCGTATGTCGAGAACAAAAATAATGTTCTTATTAAATTTGTTATTCTAGTTTGAAGTGTGTAATATTTAGGATGATTAAAGTCATCTTGTGTGCAATATTTTTTTTTCTTTTCTTTTCATCCTAATATAGTATTATGAAATTGAAAAGGCACGCTTTCATGTTATATTGACATATCACATATCACTGATTGATATACGATTTATAATTGTGTGATTAAGATCTAAAGGTGGGTCAAATGCAAATTAGAAGCCAGAATTTGAATTCACATTTTTGTTTAAGAAATGTCAAACAATACAATTGATCACGTTTAACTTGAATATATACTGTCTAATAGAGTATTATCCGATGATCGTGCTAAAAAAAAGGGATGGTTTCATCAAGGCTGAGGCATACCTCCTTGGAGGTTATCTTGCTACAGCAAGTGCATTTTACCTGCAAGAAAAAAGTTATGCGGAAAGTGAAATATAAGTTGAGGGAAAATAAAATATGCACATGTATGGATATAAAACATGTATAACCAAGTTGTTACAACAACTGTGAGTCTACTCTGAATAACGAAACCAGGTTTCAAAGCACACGTACTAGTAGGTCCATCTACTCTGAATAACGAAACCAGGTTTCAAACCAGGTTTTAAAGTTGGAAAACAAAGACCGCATAGTGCAGTGGATTAGCGCGCTTGACTTTGGATAAAAAAAGGTCGTCGGTTCCACTCCTACTGTTGTCGTTTTAAAGTTTCCGAAAGGTCGGAAACCATGGCTACTTAAGAGAAAAAAACGTCTTTAAAGTTGGAGCTGTCAGTAGCAAGGTGGCACGGGGAATATATTAAAGAGTTCTTTAAAGGCCAATATATCCAACTGTTTGGTTATATATCCTCCACGATGTAAGATCATTGCTAAACACTTATTTTTAAGCTTATTGAAACTTTATAATTGCTTTTGACTCTGGTCTCTCTTTAGCTATGTACCCTCATCAGGCTACATCAATTTGGGTTCTACAACTTGGGAGCAATATAGAAGTTCGTTCTTCCGAAATGTTAAGTTCTCTATGTGTATGTATTTCCTTTTGAAATGTCACTGGATTATTATTGCTATAACTGACTGACGGAAGAGAATATAGAGTTGGTTACTTTGACTTAATTACCTATAAATGGGTCTATTCGGGTTATGTTTTACCACAAGTGTATTTTTTATGCATAAAAAGTTCCACCTGATCCGACTCATACAATAGATACATGTATTGATCTAAGCTGCCTGTGTAGCCACCTATAACTTTTTAATACAATTTGGGCGACTTTGACCCGTTGTCATCTCTAGTTTACGTAATAAGATTTATGAGGGTAATGTTATGCTATGATACAACACAATGTACATAACATTGCCCCTTCTGTGGGTTGGAAATGTGGTTTATGGACTAACTTTTGTTACGTGAAATTTTTGAAAACTATGTTTCCACTTTTGGATGAACTATGAGCATGAAAAACTTATGTTGTTTGTATGGGTTTCGTTATTATTTTTTTTGAGAGTCCAACATAGAGTAGTTCTTAATTCGGCAGAGCCTCGATCACCGAATATCGACCGACAAGATTTGGTTTGTGGTGAGATTGATTTAGTCCTAGCTATCGGTTTTTCTCGATGTGTTTTTTACCGTACAAATGGATTAATCGCATGTACTTTTAGGATTTTGATATTCGGTAAATGGATAGATATGCTGGTGGTTCAAGTCGGTTACTGTGCATATGCAAATGGAAAGATGTGCTAGTTGTTCGTGTCCAAAATAATTTGGCTGATAACTATAAAAGATTAAAAGCAATGTTAGACATTCCAAAAATTTTAAGCGTAAACAAAAATGTCTAAACTAGAGGAAAAAAAAAAAAAGGGGTTAACCGCTGCCAGAACTCGAACCTGGGACTCCCGGTTAAAGGAGCCGGATCAATTCGATTGATTTGAGAGTTGTGCTACAGCGGTATTTGTTGATAGGCTTCACTTTTAATTCTATTTAAACGAGAATTGAAAAAACGTCAACCATGGTCAACAAAATCCCACTTTCGTTATACGCGATATAAATTAATCTTTTATTTTCCTCTATATGATTTTCCTAATTTTCATGTTGCAATATACTCCTTACAAGCTCTCTCACTCTCTAGACGTACTGATTAATACTTTCGTTGCAAGGCAAGTCATACGTCGGCTGAGGTTTGGCCAATTCCTTGGTCGGTTAAGCTAGGAGATCGACCCCCTCATCACTATAGATATAAATTACGAATATGGTAAGTTATGAGCTTTTTTCAATACATCAAAGTTCTTTCCATATAATTCATTATATAAACCCCATCAGAATCCTACAACGAGAAAGCTGCAAAAAAACCCTTCGACAATAATGTCGAAGTTCACACAAACATTATGTATTATTTTTGCTTTTGTTTCTTTGTTCTTGAATCCCACCCGAAGCCGCCCACAACCGGCATTACAATATGATTCGGCACCAGAAAACGAGCCATCATGTGATAGTTTTAAGCTCAAGATGAATGATTGCTCACCGTATCTTGAAAAAGATTCAATCATAGCCGAGCCCGGTACTTCTTGTTGTTCAGAAGTTATGAATGCATGGAAAGTTGATTCCAAGTGTGCTGGCGAAGTTTTGAAGAGTATTGTTAACTTAAGGAATATGAATCATGTTTCTTCTACTTGCGGTAATTTATAAATATTTCTCTAGACAAGTATCTTTTTCAACGAACTGGAATATTATCGTCTGATAACTTTGAAACTTTTTTATATGCAGAAGCAGTCTTTTAGAGGCAAGATTTTCCACGGATAAAGCTAATTCTGTAAAGAATGTTGTGATCCCTTGTGTGGTTGTGCTGATGGTGATTCTTTTAATTTGGATTCTCCGTCGTTGCTTATCGTCAGAAGATCAACAAAACCAAGTTTCTTGATTATGTGTTTGTTAGACAACATTCATATGTTATAATTTTAATTTGTCGTTCAATAGGTTTCAATGGTATGTATAATGTCACAAACTCAAATAGTTCTTCTTGATCTCATTATCATCAATATATTATCTTATTTTGTCAAGGAAAAAGTAGTACGAAGTACTTACTTTATGGTTTATTGTAATCAGTATCAAACTTAGCACATTATCTGCAAATACATACTAGTAATTACATAATAAACATACAAAAACCACTAAAAACATGTTACTGTGCTGTGTTCACATAATTATAATCCAAAGTGCCAGTGTGCCACGATAGCTTAAATTCCAAACTAATATCTAGCTACTTACCAATGCAGAATTTACCAAAAAAATCTGATAAAACCATTGTCCAATAAAATCAAATGGAAGATCATCCTCAATCAATGTCCTCGACCTCGTTAAAGCATCCTTTGTACGAACAAGCTGCTCATGTCGCTCTAATAATCCATCAAGAAATCAAACCATAGATTAAAAGCTATAGGCGGAAATTCACCCATTTATCTCTATGGGTCAAATGGTGATAGGATACACCATGAATCAGAACAAATACATTATGCAAGAATTGATTAGGGCCTCTTATTTCCAATCATTTACTTATGAAGGGGTTAGTTCAGGTTCTTTTGTTGATAAAGTAACCTAAAACCTCCCAAGTTTTCTGTCACGTAATTGTAAGGTTCATGATACATATTCTATCACTCTTAAAGGTTATTATAATATATTTTCTATGGTTGAAGTTTGAGGGGAACATGTCATGTGTGTCTTCCATCTACGACGGCACTTAACTCAGTCCTTACTCCTTACTATTGACTTGTTTAGCTACAAAACTCACTTTTTCAGTGCTTAGCATCAAATTTTGGCTACACTTTCTTCTTAAATGCAGTTCTACAGTGCTACTTATGACTGCAATTAGTTTGTTGCACACTAACCTAATGTTCTAGCATAGGATAGTTGACATGTAGTCCTTCTTGAACAAGACAATTGGGCTATCGATGTGGTAAGTAAAGAGATGACCTCTTCTTGCTTATTTTGCTTTGCATAAACTCAAAGAGTAGGATTTTCATTGTCATTTAGCTCATTGGCCGAGTCTTTATGTCACTTTATGAAGTACAGAACTCACTTCTCTATCATTTTTCAAATATTATATTTGACATATTGATCTTTATATAAAAGTTATAGAAACTTCGGACAGAAAATAAAATAACAGCAGTTAGAAAACCCTCTCCTTTGGACACAGAGGCAAGGGTTCGATCCTCACCCCACAGTAAAATGGCCGGAGGTCATCTAGATGCAGCCTCTACCTTCTGGGTATCGCTACATCTCACCCCCTCCATACCCCGTGAAAGACGGGATTGGGTACTGATTGTACAATAAATCGTACGACCAGGCCTTGCGATGGTGATCGAAGGGTATGAGGGTGTTGTGCTTGTGCCAAACTTGTAGCCAATATGCAATAAGAAATAGGAAACACTTCGTTAAGTGATTGCGCAGGGGTTGGACCTGCGAACCACCTCCGACGTGCGAATAAGTATGTATTATATGAAGTAGGTATGTTATAAGTGTGAAATGTAGTGTTAAGTGAACATACCATCAGTAATGACTCGTCCAAAGTATTTATAGGGAGAAAAATAGGCTTGGAGAGTGTTTGCACTTGTTTCGAGATCATGGGGCGCCCCATGATTTATGGTAACCGCTAAGGCTTAATCTCCACTCTCTCCGCCTTGGCGGAAAGCTAACGAGAAAGAGGGACGGGTTGGACCAAGTCATTGCCTTTTTCGCCTTAGTATCCTCAAGGTCATACCCGGAAGGCTTAGGCCTTCGATTGGCAAATTCCCAACCGGTAACCCCGTCAATGATGAATGGTTTTACGCCAACGATGACTTCGTAAGACCGAATTAGTCCTTCGACATGAAGGTTCGACTGAGGCCGAAGGGGAGTCCTTCGACCTGATCGGAGGGTACGTCATTAAGCCCCCCAGTCGAAAGTGATATGTACGAACGAGGATATATTGCTTACGACTCAAAAATGCACACACGAAACTCCCTTTGTCATAAGGTGTTAGTTGCATATGTGCTAAGTGCACATTTAATGCAAGTACTTATAATCAAACTACCCTTATCTCGGTAAATGAAAACTTCTTTTCAAAATTTGAAAGAAGTTTGAAATCCGGATAGGTGGTGATCCGATGACACGTGTATGGCTAAGATATGAAGTAAAAGAGGGTATAAAAAATTTTATACGATGAACCCTAAATCACTTTTACTATCCGCCCAAAATTTACACACACATCATTTCCGTTCATCTGTCCAACCATAAGGTAACGTATTTCATCCTCCGATCTTCAGTTTTCTTAATTTGTTTTGCGTATATCCTCCATGGGTGGCAACGCAAAATTCGTTATTCGGCAACAAACATGTACTGCCTCAAGGAAGAGCTACCGCTTTCCTCACAGATTATCCCATACCCAAAGAGTTTAAGGTAATGTTACCCACTAAACGTCAAGGTATCTATGATGCACCCAAAGGGTATGTTGGCAAGATATTCATGATTTTACAACATCTAACCTAAGGATACCACTCCACCCAATCGATTTTAGAGTCATTGTAATATTATGAAGTACATATCTAGGTTCAACCCCTTTAGCTTAGCCAAACTCACCACGCACATTGTTATGTGTAAGTCATATGGGTATGAACCGTCATTGATCGTGTTTAGGGCTTCAGAACTTATACCCCGGTGGAAATTGGTTAACATTAGCAAAAAGAGGAGAGCACGATGTACCCCATTTGATCAACAAGCCCTTTACCAATATCATAAATTGGAAAGGCAAGTTCTTCTACATTCAGAATACTATTGTACCCCCACAATATCCTGCCTTGTTGAACCCAGAGTTCCACTTTGATGAGAAATGGTTTAATGATCCGCTGCCATATACAGTAAGAAGAGATCCCTTGTATCAGCATTTGTGCCGCCACCCAGCTGATTGTCAAACTTTTCCTCAGCCTATCTTGTTTATGGCTGGTCTTGCTGATAGTTGGGAGGGCTCCCCTTTGCTTCCTGAAATTATTTGTTGTGGAGAAAGTATGTATATTTCCATTTAATTCTAAAATTAGGAACTTATCTGCTGATATTTATCTTTTACATCTCTTGTTGCAGGAATGGCTTTCTGAAACTTTGTTGTAGCTGGAGGTGCAAAAGAAGTGAGTTTCATCCCCAAAGAAGCCAAAGATGTGAGTTATGGCGTTGGTTCCTCGTCTATTTCTGTGAACAATAATGATGTTGATGCTCAGAGGATCGAGCCTATTTCCTCTGCACAACCTTCCAAAGAGAAAGACCCTGAAGAAACCACCCAACTTGTTGAGAACGTTGATGACTCTGATAATCCTCCGTCTGAGGATCAACTTATGATCGTAGGGTCCTCTGGTATAGCGGATAGGGTTCGAAGCAGGAAGGGAACAAGTGCCAAGGCAACAAAGTCTTCTTCTAAAAGGAAGTTGATATTGCCCACTCCTCCCTCTCGAACCACTTGACAGAAGAGTGCACAAGGAAAAACAGTTCTTCATCCAGCTCTCGAAGGACCTAGCGATGAGGATATTCATGATAAGCCTGCATCCCTGTATTGAAAACTTGTTATAATTCTTCAGCTTTTTAATTGTGTGACTTTCTGCAGGTCTTTCGGACACAAAGGAGCTTCGGACCACCTTAGCTTGTCACTTGCTAGTTGAGTACGTGACTCCAGCTGGTTGGACATGGGCGTTGGACAATATGTCAATGGAGAAGCTGTGTGACCTGCATGATAAAAGTTATACTAGGCAGGTTGTTCTTGACAACCACCTTAATACCCGGACCAGAGAGCTTCTTCGTCCTGTGAAATCTGCTAGGGAAGAGATGAACGTGATACTTGCTAAGGAGAAGGCCCGAGATCAATAATATGCAGATCTTAAGACCAAATGTGAAGAGGCAATGGAGGATTTTGAAAAGAATCCTTTGGTTCATGACCTTCGAACAGACATCCAGAAGTTTGAACAGCAGCTTGCTGATAGCCGTGCTGAGTGTAGCAGGCTAAAGCTTGAGGAAGCCAAGGTTACAGGTTACAAAGAACAAATTGTTGCTTTGACATCTAAATGTGCAGGTTTGGAAGCTGAGAGGGCCAGGATTGTGGAGCAGGAGATTAAGTTGAGGGAGGATGTAGATGGCTTGAATCTTCGTTGTAGGATGCTTAAAAAGGATAGGGCTGATGTGGTCTCCAAGGTTGTTCCCTATATAGCCATGTAGCTTTACCATAACGATGAGGTCGGAGAAGTGGTGGGAAGGCTGGTTAATGCAACCATCTTTTATGGTAAGTGCACCACCTTGGAGGAGATAGCAGAAACAGGTAAACCTGTAGTTCTTGCCGATGTGCCCTACTACCGGTCAACAGCTGAGAAAGAGCATGATGAAGCCGGTAATGCCTTATCCACTGCTGAGTATCCCTTCCTCGCTGAAGCAACGAAGGATCATACGAAATCTATCAAATACCTCCTCTCAAAGAAGCCAAAGAAAGTTCAATCAGTTTCTCCCAGCAAGAAGACCCTTCTGTCAAGCTTCCATCACCAGGACCAGTTGATCCTACCCATTCCAAGAACCAGTGAAGGCTACCATGTTGGTAGTAATTTGGCCCCAAGGGTGGTATGTACCCTTTTTAAATAATTGTCAGTCAGTGCTTTCCAGTCATAGGCCTGATGAAACAATTTAACTTTATGCTTTCTAAGGTTACGGCCTTCCTCTAGACAATGTTTCAGACTTATCGCCTTAGACTATGGCCTTATGCTAGGTGTGCTAGCATGTTTTTAATATCTGCAGTTAGAGACTATGTCTCGATTTTGATTTGATGTTTGTTCTTCTCATACGTTACATATGCACGTATATTATTTTACAACCTAAAGCTTATGGTAGATACATAGCCTCATTGTGTGTAAATTCTGCACCAAGAATATAGCAATCGTATAATTTAATTGGTGACAGAGGGTTGCGACCCACTCCATCTTTATCCTTTGGGTAACATAAGGTTTCGAATACCTTAAGATCACTTAGGAAAGTTAATGTGAAGTTTTGATGGATGTTATATATGTATTCAAGACTTATAGTTGTCCTGTTTCATCCCTTCAACATTGAAACTTATAAACGACAACTAAGAGCTGCAGGTATACTCACTTTAACCACGAAATAATGAAAAATCACTCTTGTTTTAATTGATTGTAGTTTCGGTTTGGAATAAGAAATCACTGTAATACTATGTTAGAAGTTTTGTTTACCTTAGTTGAAAATGGATCCTGATAAGGTAGTTTCGTTTAGTAAAATATGTGCCATGGTGTTAAAGTTAGGACAGGTTTAAAGGACGATAGGTTGATGGTGCAAACTAGACATTTTATACCTCCACTGGCAAAAAATAGTTAGTATGTCCTGCATTAATATGATCTAGAACGTTTACTTTTGATGATGATGATTATATCCTCTAGTCATGACATTTGGTGTGCCGTGTAAATATCTGCTTATCCCTATATATCTAGACTGAAATGTCTGTTGTCCCAGTATGTGAGTCGAATGTGAGTTGCAAATATTTACTAAATAATTATTTCGTCTAACTTTGTATCGATACATGTACATACATATATAAGCGACGAACAAGTGAGTCCCTTCGGTTTGACATAACCAAATAACTACCTTAACCAACTAACATAACCGCCATAACTAACTAACGGTTATTAACTAACTAATATACATATTAGGTCCTTTGTCTTTCGTTGTATACAAATGAAGCACTATCGAGATTATAGTCCACATTCTCCTCCTTAATCTTGATCGTTGCTTTGTCCTAAGTCTTGAACTCCTAGCATTTGTCGCATAGTCACAAACTTTAGTCTTGGTAAAGCTTTCGTTAGAATATCTACTCTTTGTAATTCTCCACTGACGTGTTCCACATGGATGTGCCCATTCTCTACACATTCACGAATGAAATGATAGCGAATGTCGATGTGCTTGCTTCTTCCATGAAAAACTGGGTTCTTGACGAGTGCTATTGCTGAAATGTTGTCGACCTTCAGCGTTATTCTTTTCTCTTCCCATCCAGTTAATTCACTAAGTAGCCGTTTTAACCATAAGGCTTGACATGCTGCTCCAGTAGCCGCCATGAATTCTGATTCACATGATGAGAGCGCCACTGTTGGTTGCTTATGAGTACACCAAGTAATAGGTGATTCTCCAAAATAAAATACTATCCCAATAGTTCCTTTTCCTTGATCGGTATTGATTCCATAACTACTGTCGATGTAACCTGTAATCTTGCAGCCGCCTTCTTTCTTGTATATAATGTCATGCTCCTTTGTTCCTTTGATGTACCAAATTACTTGCTTTATTGCCTTCAGGTGATGATCCTTTGGGTCTTGCATGAATCTGCTGAGTAGTCCGACTGAGTAACTAAGATATGATCTTGTATGTAGTAGATACCTAAGACTTCCAATTAAGCATCTGTAATAAGTTGCGTCAACTGAGTTTCCATCTTTCGCCTTGACCAACTTAGTACCGGGATCCATAGGTATCTTCGTGTCATTACTTTCCATCATACTTGCATCTTTTAAGATCTTGTTGATGTAACCTGTTTGCTTGATTGTAATCTCTCCTACTGTTTGAGTAACTTCTATCCCAAGGTAATAAACTAACAATCCTAAGTCGCTCATCTCAAATTTGTCTTCCATCCGGGATTTGAACAATTCTATTTCCTTCCTTGGAGTGCCCGTGATTATCAAGTCATCAACGTAAACTCCAACTATCAGCATAGAATTTTTGCTTCTCTTCGTGTAAACTGCTTGTTCGAGATTACATTTCTTAAAGTCTAATGACTTTAAGGTTTGATCAAGCTTCACATTCCAAGTTTGTGGTGCTTGTCTTAAGTCATATAATGCCTTCATGAGCTTGTAAACTTTTCCTAAATTTCCTTGTTGTATAAAACCTTCAGGTTGTGTGACATAGACTTCTTCTTTCAAATCTCCATGTAAAAATGCTGATTTGACGTCTAGGTGATGTACTTGCCATCCATCATATGCTGCTAGTGCTAAGATCAAACGAATCGTCTCGACACGCAAATCGGCGCATATACTTCATCGAAGTCTATTCCTTGTTCTTGTACATAACCTTTTGCTACTAAACGTGCCTTGTATTTGATGATTTCTCCTTTTGCATCTCTCTTGGTCTTGACGACCCATTTAAGTCCTATTGCCTTCTGATTTGTAGGCAAAGTAGTAAGAGTCCACGTGTTGTTCTTGTTTATTAAATCTAGTTCAATTTCCATGGCCTTGATCCATTTCTTGTCTGTTGAAGCCTCCTTGTAGTTACGTGGTTCTTCTTCCATAAATAGTAGACTTTCATGTTCAACTCTACGTGCATACTTATATATTTCCATTAAGTCCTTGAGACCTTGTATTGGTGTATCATCAAATCTATCTTTTGAGTTCTTAATTGAACTAATAGTTGCATTTTATTCCTCTTTGAGTGTCGGTTGTAAGTGTATGTTGGTGGGGTGACTGGAGAGTTTGGAGCAGTAATTGGTTTATGTTCCTGATAGGTACTGTCATTGTTTTCTGAGTTGACCGATGTAATGTTTCCATTGTCGACTCCTTCTACCACAATACTTGCCCAAAATGAGCCTTGTGTACTTGTTTCCTCTTTGTTGTTATCCCAATCCCACGGTTTTGTTTCCATAAACTTTACATCCCTACTAACGTGTTTCCTTTTTCCTTTTGGATCATATAGCCTACATGCTTTCGATCTTCCTCTACTCCTAAGTAAATCATGGGTATGCTTCTATCATCCAGCTTTTGCAAGTGAGGTATTTTTACTTTGGCATAAGCTGTGCATCCGAATATCCTTAGGTTTTCCAGATTTGGTTTTCTGTTGTAGAGTGCCTCATATGGTGTTTTATCTACTGTGGCTCTTGTAGGTACCTGCTTAGTATATAAATGGCGTGTCCGACCTTCGCCCAAAAATTTAATGGTAACTTCATAGCTTTTATCATACTTCTCGTAGTAGATAGCACTGTCCTATTTATCCTCTCCACAACTCCATTTTGTTAAGGTGAGTATGGTGCCGTCAATTGCCGTGCTATTCCATTTTATTTGCAATATTTGGTGAATTCATTAGATGTGAACTCACCTCCCCTATCTGTTCTTAGCATCCTCAATTTTGTTCTCATTTCCATTTCAACTTGTTGTTTAAACTCCTTGAACGTGTTAAATGCGTGATCTTTCGATGTCAGAAAGTAAGCCCACATGAAACGTGTACAGTCGTCCACTAACAAGAAAATGAGTTTCTTTCCAGAGTGTGTGGCTGGACTTATAGGGCCACAGAGGTCTCCATAGGCTAAATCCAAAGGTTTCTTTGATCTGAACTTAGCTTGATTTAGAAATGGTGTCCTACTGTGTTTTCCTAATAAACATGCATCACAAATCTGTCCTGCATGGTTTATTCTTGGTATTCCTTCTACTAAACCTTTCCTTGTCATCTTATTAATGTCGTCAAAGTTCAGATGACCTAATCTAGCGTGCCGTAACCATGCTTGGTTATCTACATTTGCTAAGTGACATATAGTTGCTTCTATTTGCAATTTAATACTGTAAAGTCTATTATTAGATCTTTCTATCTTCATCAACAACTTCTTATTCTTATCATACAAAGTCAATATATTTCCATCCATGATGATCTTACAACCTATTTCCGTGAGTTGTCTTAGACTTAGTATGTTGCTCTTGAGGTTTGGAATGCAATATACGTCCGATATTATCTTTGTTCATGGTTCTTACAACCTAACAATATAGAGCCTCTTCCCTTTATCTCTACATACGATCCATCTCCAAAACGTACAAGTCCTGTTATGCGTTCGTCAATATCTCTAAAATGACTCCTAATTCCCGTCATATGATTACTTGCACCGTTATCTAAATAACATATGCTTATATCTTATGTAGCATATTTTCGGGGGTGAATCTGTCCTTCATTCAACATTACTTCTTCGTGCTCAGTTTCGTGTGTAGTCATTAATAGTGATGGTTCGTCGTCTTCTAGGATAAGGTTTGATTGTTCATGAGTTGTTGATGGTTCTTTGAAGTTTTTTCTAAAATGTCCAAGTTGTCCACATTTGTGACATTTTACTTTGCTCATGTCCCACTCACGCTTATTCCACTTTGTGTTTGATCTTCCTTTGTTAGCTGAGCCTTCCTCATTTGAGTTATCTTTATTTCTATTACTTTGCCACTTTCCTCGTGAAAAGTTTGATCTACCTCCGCGATTATTAAAACGCCTTCCTTTTTTCGAGTGTTCGCCATGTGCGAATAGTAAGCTTTCCTGGCTTTCTATTTGTCCTCCTTTTCGAAGTTTTATTCTTTCCTCAAATGCCTTGAGTTTTCCAATGATCTCGTCTAAGGTAACGTTATCAAGATCACTGGTTTTTTCTATGGATGCAACTATATGAATGAATCTATCTGGTGTGGAATCTAATAGTTTTCGTACTAAAAGTGATTCATCAAGTGTTTTTCCTAATTCTTTTGCCTTAGTGGCATAGCCGTTTAGTTTAGCCGTAAATACATCCACTGTGTCGTCTTCCTTCATTTGAAGTGTTTGAAATCCAATCATCAATGATTGTAACCGTGCTTGCTGCACTTTCTCTTCTCCAACGTGTCTCTTCTTTAACGAATCCCATAATTCTTTCGCTGTTTTACAACCCGCGACTTGCAATTTCACATCTTCGGTCAACTCTTGATAAAGAAAGGCAGTCGTTGCCTTATCCCTTTTATCATCTTCTTGCGTATCTTCCTTAGGTTCTATCATTTCCCATAAACCTTGTGCTTCAAGTATAACCTTAATTTGAATTGACCAAACTGTGTAGTTTGTCGATTTCAACTTAGGGCATTGATAGTGTGTCATAGGTGTTACGGGTTTTTGTGTGATTAAAGAGGTGTTAAGATCGTCGGTAGACATCGTAAATGTAACGTCACGATCTTCACTTTCTAATGTTGGGGTTTTCTAACTAGTATGGTATTCATAATAATACGGAATAGAAATAGTTTTCCGGAATCCTAATAGTATGGGATCAATAAATAGTTCTCGATTTCTAATAGTTAAAAATAAAACTTCTATACTATTTATTATAATAGAAATCCGAAATTTAAATCGTGACCTCGTTGTTGTGTTAAACACAAGTTTATTCCTCTCGTATTGGTACTTGAATGTTGTACCAACAACGTCTTTTCTTTTCCCTTGTCTCGCGCTAATATCACCGAATCCCAACAAATTGTTGCCTTTCTTTTCGATGTTCACCAACGTATTGTTGTTGTTGCCTCGTTGTTTATTTCTTGTCTCCAAATCAATTCATAAAGCAAAATGAAAACCCTCGGCCTCCTTTTTCTTTATTGTTGTCGAATTGTTTCTGTCTCAATAAGCCAAAACAAGTTCCTTTTTATCGCTATACCACACTTGTTCCCACGTTGCTTTCTTCCCTTTTGTGTTTGACTTGAATTCTATCCCACAAAACATGCCCTAGACTCTTTCTTGTTATCGGCTTCCCTTCCAAACAATCCCAGTTGTTCTCGGTATCCTTCCAAGCAAGCCTTTGTTTTGTTGTTGTTGTTTTCCTTGAATTCCAAGTCCTCCTTCCACAAAATCTTTTAATACCTCTCGGTATTATTTTCCAAAAACAATTAGTTTGTTTTGTTGTTGTTGTTGTTGTTGTTTTGTTGTTCAAAACGCCTTCCACAAGCAATCCTTGAACTCCACTTGTTCTTCGGTTCCTATTCCACACCGCGTCCATTAACACACCTTGAATACCTCTCGGTATTCTTTATCCAAAACAAACGAGCGCTTGTTTTTCGTTGTTGTTGTTTTGTTCTTGTGTCGCTCCAACGCTTTTCAACAAACAATCCTTGATGTTCTTCTCGGTATCCTTTCAACCGTGTCCACAACAACCTTTAATCCTCGCGTTTACTACGCTTTCTTTTCTTCCTTTGTGTTTGTTTACAACCGGTTTCACAAAGTTTTATCCCACTTGTCTTTTATCACAAGACGCCGTGTCCTTCTTCTTTGGTACTACGCTATGTTTCAAGCGCTTATCACCTTCTCCTTTGCATTGCGTGTTCCAAAGAATCCACAAAGTTTTCCTTTTCCTTGTTGTCGCATTATTGCGATCACCAACAAGTTTCTTGTACAATATTGTATACTTCCTTCTTGTTTGTTGTCGCTTTCCGTAAATCACAACAAACTTCCCACCAATTTCGCTTGATGTTTACGTTTGCAACTCCACACAAGTTTGATCGTGCACTATCTCCTTTATGCTCCTAATTATCCGTGCGTTGTTCCTTTTTTAAACAACACGCTTTCCACCAAGACTCTTCCGTTCTCGAGTGTTCTTCTCCTTGTCGTCCATTGTTTTGGTATTCAAACGAGCATACGAATGAACGAGGCTCGATACCAATTGTTGTCTCTATATGTGAGTCGAATGTGAGTTGCAAATATTTACTGAATAACTATTTCGTCTAACTTTGTATCGATACATGTACATACATATATATAAGGGACGAACAGGTGTGTCCCTTCGGTTTGACACAACCGAATAATTACCTTAACCAACTAACATAACCGCCATAACTAACTAACGATTATTAACTAACTAATATACATATTAGGTCCTTTGTCTTTCGTTGTATACAAATGAAGCACTATCGAGATTATAGTTCACAATGTCTAATCGTGTATCTGGTCGAAAGTCATTTTTAAGGATCTATACCTTAAGACTAAGAGCTTTATGGGTTTCACTCTTTCTGATCAAAATATGCCTGTACTGATAGTTCATGATTCCAAATATTTTTTTCATGGGTTTACAATGTTTTACCTAAGTATCCTTTTCATGGGTAAGTGCCTTCTGTAAGCATCTATGTTGATTTATGCGCAAGCATTAAGTAGTTTGTTAATGTTAGCACTTTATGATTTAGATACACAATAATATATACAAATACCTTTCGTTGGAAACTGTTTTCTTTAATGTTGTTATCTTACAAGTTTCCAACATGCACTAGATAACTATATACAGAGGATGAGGTTTTTTTTTTTTTTTTTTTTTTTTTTTTTTTATTTTATTTTTTAACTACGCACAGGCTATTTCAACTTTATGGCCAAGAGAATAATATTAAGATGGTAACCAAAGAGCTAAACCCTCTACAAGACGTGGGGCCACAAACGTGCCTTGCCTTTAGCACTGATGGATCGTGGTATATCGTTAACTTCCTTGTTTATGAATATGCTCTTTTGTGAACTGTGATTAATTCAAATTTGGTTAATTACTCGAAGGATGTGCATCTCATAATACATGAGTGGCCAAGCATGCGCGTTATAGTAGATGAATCAAAAGCTCACAAGTCATTCAACGATATGGATTTCAGGTGGGTAGATTTTGAATATTCATGGTATCAAACATGTACCTTGGCACCTTGTTGTATTAAGTAATTTGATCTCGATGATGATCATGTACTTGTGGTATAACTATAAAACTACAATGTTACATTTCTCTTTACCTCCACCATCCACATTGCTCACTCATGTTGTAACAACATTTTTATTTGTCAAATGGAAATTGGTACACATAATCAAACCTCTTAAAATTTTATTGGCGTTTGTTACCTTGTTCTTTGAGCAATGACTTTATAAGCAAGGCCTTGATTGAGTTGGGTAATTGTACGAAAGTATCAGCAACAATAGATAAACAATAGAACTTTTATTCAAACCTAAGCCTCAATAGTCGGCTTAGATTAAATCAACAATAGTATCCAAAGTGTTACAAGGTTAGATTAATGTCAATGAGACAAGAACTATACAAATACAAAGAAGAGACAAGATCAATGTAATGATCGAAAGAAGAGAATGCGAGACAATGACCAGACACTCGGTTGTGTCTAACCCTAGATTAAGGGACTTATTAAATAGGTGATAAAGATACACAAAGACCCCTCTAACGGCTATAAATGACTCATCGCCAGAAATGAGAAATGCTTCAGCCAGAAATGAACTTCTTGGAACTTTAAACTATTTATGCTTTGTCCATGATTAACCCCTCAGAATAAGCCTCGCACCAACATAACTTGAAAACCATTAGCAATTGATAGAATGACATGTTTGCCACATATTAATACCCCAAAATTTAACATTCCCCTTAATCGATGGGCAAACATATCAAACAATATCAAATTTTCACACAAGAATTTATGCCGATAAATGTGGAGGTTTTGGTAAGTATGTCTGCAGCTTGGTTTGAAGAGCCAATCTTTTGGCACTTATAACACCTCTTGCAATTTTTCCCGATGAAGTGAACATCAATTTCAAAGTGTTTTGATCTTTCATGGAAAACAGGATTGATGACAGTTGTAAAGCGATTTGTTATCACAAAAAGATTAACGAGGAGATTGATATCAACTTTTAGATCTTTTAAGATTTTTGAATCCAAATAATTTCACAGCAAAGCAGAGAGACATAGATCTATACTCGCTCGTGGAAGATTTTGAAAGAGTGTTTTGTTTTTACTTTTCCATGAGATCAAACAATCATTAAAGAAAACACAATAACTCGTGATGATTTCCGGTTTTCTTGCATTTAGCCCACCGCATCACTATATCCTTCAAGATGATTTTCGAGTTCTTTGAAATTGTACCTTAGACCTTTTCCGGAGCTCCTTTTAGATATCTCGTAACATTGAGGCACACTCTAGATGAGAATTCAAGGAGAATGCATATATTGTGCATAAATGAACCGAGTATGAGATGTCGTGTCTTGTATGGGTGAGATAGATAAGTTTCCCAAGTAACTTCCGATAACCAAAGATGTTGACAAGTAAGGGATCATCGCAGTGGGAATGTATGGAAGAACGAGTTGGGTTCCATAGGAGTGGACAGGTTTGCACCCAAGAAGACCAAATTTTTGAGGAGTTCAAGACAATATTTTCTTTGGGTGAGACATATGTCATTCCCGCTTTTTAAACCTCAATGCTAAGAAAATATTTTAAGTTTCCCAAGTCTTTGATATGAAATTTTGATTTTAGAAACTCTTTGAATAGGTTTATCTCATTGATGAGTGTGTAAATACTCATCATTTTGGTCAATCAACTACAAAACATTTAAAAACGCCGAAATGCATCAAAATATCGAAAATATCTCAAAATTGCATTTTATATGTTTCGGATGCAAAATGTTTAAAATCGATGAAAAATGAGCTAAGTTTGCATAATTGGCGCTTCATCCCCGACTTTCAAAAATTGGCAAAATCGGTCCCCGAGCACTTATTTTAAAGAAAAGTCACCAAAGGCCCTTTTGAAATCATAAGTTGTCATAATTAGTCCTTTGGTGAAAATGTCAAAAGTTTTGAGAAAATACAAGTTTAGTCCTTTGAGTTTCAAACCGACAAGTTTGGTCCTTGGAATATTGGAGATTGTCAAGTTTAGCCCTTGGATTATAATTTCGTAATGTACATTATTGGTCCTCGGAAAATCGAATTGGCGCTTTGATCCTTGGTTTTGGTGAATTGCAAAATTGGTCTTTGTATTAATAAACAACCATTGAACCCCCGCCAAAATACCACTTGACCCCCTTTTTGGACCTTGGACCCTTTGCCTTTTAATATACCCACCAAACTTGGTTCGACTCAAACCACTCCCGCCACGGGTTTCCTTCCCTCATCATCACCGCTCGCAACTCCAACCCACACTCCATCATCATCACGCCTATTCCTACCTCCAAACACCCCAAGCCAAGAAACATTAAATGCTTTCCCTTGCACTCAATCCTTCCAACCGACAAATATCTCTTTCCGCCAAAATATCATCAATGGCCAAAATGACTTAAGTCATCCAATGGCTCCAAAAGCAAGTGGGAAATGCTCGAGGAGAGAGAAGACCTTTGATGTATAAATAAGAGAAGAGAAGCAAGGAGAAGAGTAGTCTTTAGTTTTAAATTTCATATATGTCGTTTTTAATATCAATGTTTTAGTTTAAGTTTAAAGTCGTAATCTTCTGCTCCTATGTACTCAATTTAAGTTGTTTTATCAAGGTAATCCATTTTCAAGTATCAATTTAAGGTTAAAACAACATTTCATGTTTTTATGATCACCGTTAAAAATCGCCATGTTCTTAAATTCAGTGCTTCTAGTAGCTTATTTTTAATCCAAATAAGCTTACTTGTCGTCCATAGCTTTTGGTAGCTTATAAACCGCTTTTAAGCAATATATCATGTTGGTCAACAAAAGTCAAACCGAGCTCATTTGGAAATGGATATGATATTGGGTTGATGCGAGCTTGGATTGGGTTGGATTTGAGTAGTTTAGTATAGTTTGGGTTCAGATAAGTTTGCTAAATAATTGGACCTCTTGTGAGTTTTTTTTTTTTTTTTATCTTTTCTATTTCAATAATTGAATTAGTTTGCATTATCTTTGGAGTTGAATCTGTGGTATTTGATAAGTCTAAATGTTAATGCACCAGATTTAGATTATATAGTTGCGTTTAATTGCTAGTATAAGCTAGTAAGCAATTAGGTGAGTTATATTTGCACATCGCTTAACTAAAGCTGTTTGGACTGTGTGTTCAAGCCTGTATGAGGTTTGTTCATTGGCCAAAATCTGTGGTTTGAGGTTTATATAGGATAGATAAATTCATTGCAGTCATCAAATCTCATTTGTGTACTCTAGAAGTCAAAATCCTCATGAACCTGTCCTAATTTCATATCTGATAGAATTTTGTAAAATCAAAAGCTTGAATTGTGTTTAGATATTAGTAGAGTAGCTTAATATAGCTTTATTTTACCTTAAAACATCATAATCAGCTCATGATTTAAGCTCAAATCTCATTTTGGTCAAAGTTAGCAAAACTGTTAAGAAAGTCAAATTGAAAAAGTCATTTTCAGCTCAACTTAGGTGATTTTTAATTGATTCATTATTGGATCAATTTAAGTGAAATTTTGGGTTTTTTAGTTCAGTTGGTCAAGGTTCTTAAGCTTATTTTTGTTGAATTTTGGAAGCTCTTAAAAGCTCTAAAATAGCTTGTCAATTGGGTCTAAAATGCCTGTGCACCGACTGATGAATCACCGAGTGTGCACAGTGTTAAGTGCAGAGCTTGTCACAAGTTCATTAGAGCTTATCTTGGTCTGAATTTTGGTTTTAAGTAGCTAGCCAGGTCTTCTTGAGAGTCCAATATCTCGTTTCAATTTCCGACTTATTGGGTAGCTTATTTTAGGTCGCAACTTAGTAGGTAAAACTGCTTTAGCACTTGAGTTCATTGCTCACCAAATCTTTGTAGTTTGCATTTCAGTAGTATAGATTAGTTGAATTTAGCTCATTTCTAGTAGTTTTAGCTTATTATAGCTTCGCTTTCATTTGGTGCTCAATTGTGGCCTTTAGTTTATTTTGAGTGCTTATTTATAAGCACTCTTCACCCGCACTTCATATTCTCACACATAAGCTACTGTTTTATATTTTTCTTAGATTTAGAATATTATTTTAGACTTTTCTTGAATTTTTCATATTTTTCAAAGACTGCTTGATATTTTTCCTCATTTAAATCGCTTTTAGTACTTTTAAATTAGCTTTTATTGCAAATAAATCGTAAAAGTTTCAAAAAATAAGTTTTCATTTTTCCTAGGTTAAGAAAAATATAAAAAGCAAAAAATAATTTTTCTAGATTTTTCATAGTTTAATTTGTAATGTTTAGCAATTTAATTAGTTTTAAATAGTTTTAATTCATAGAAAATAGAAAATAATCGAAAAAATACAAAATTAGTTTTGAAAATTCTCTTTAGATATTTTAGATTTTTCTAAGTCATAAGTTCACTTTTCTAGCTTTATTTCATATTTTCTTATATTTTAGGGTATTATTAAATAGGTAAAAATAGTTTTTAATTAATAATAATTAAATAAATAGTCATAAAAATAATTTTCTTTCTCTCAAAATTTTCTCTTATCATTAGGTTTGTAAAAATGTCATTTTTATATTTTTAGGATTAATACTGTTTCAATTTCACATTTTCTTTTGTACGTTACGTAGTTTTTAATTTAAATTTATAAAAGAAAAATCAAAAACATCATTTTAAAAATAGTGATAGCATTTATTTAATATAATTTAGCTTTTTAATTTTCTTTCATTTTTCCTTTGTCATCTAGTATCAATCACAAACCTTTTCCGCTCATTATCACCCGATCACTATATCGCTTGGTGATTCAACAGACATCTCGTTGGGACTTAACGACTGGGAAACACTATACTCTCTAGATCTTCATTGCATTGGTGTCTCGAGCTGTTTGAAGTTTATTACGGTTGACCATTCACAAGTGGTCACTTGTGTGATAAAACTCGACGGTTTGGACCGATCAAATTTTACGCCACCGCCGGGAGTCGTATAATTATCTTACGCTTAGCGTATTAGTGATTTGAATATTCACCCTTGTTCATACCATCTATCTATATCTATATATATTTTCTTATAAAAATCCAAAACCCAAAACATCTTAAAACGATAAAACACAAAAATATTTTCCTTTTGTTTCTATATATATATAAAGATAAAAATACAAAAAGATTTGTCGCTTTCTTTGTTTAATAATAACAACATAAAAATTACCACCGCAAACCAAGGCAAAGGTACTACCTAACTGGGTTACGACCATAATAAGTTCCCGAACCAAAGATTAAAACTTGCCTTTGTGTCCTTGTGAATGGTGTACCTTTTTCAAAGAAGCCATTCATCTTGTGATTATTGGTTTAAGTTCACCGTCGCTTTGCCTCGATATTGTTTTAATTGGATTTGTTGTTATCTACTTTTCAAAACCATAAAACCCAAAAGATTCTTCTTCCCCATTTTCATAATTTTAGATTAATGTCAATGAGACAAGAACTATACAAATACAAAGAAGAGACAAGATCAATGTAATGATCGAAAGAAGAGAATGTGAGACAATGACCGACACTCAACAGTGTCTAACCCTAGATTAAGGGACTTATTAAATAGGTGATAAAGATACACAAAGACCCCTCTAACGGCTATAAATGACTCATCGCCAGAAATGAGAAATGCTTCACAGAAATGAACTTCTGGAACTTTAAACTATTTATGCTTTGTCCATGATTAACCCCTCAGAATAAGCTCCCGCACCGAACATAACTTGAAAACCATTAGCAATTGATAGAATGACATGTTTGCCACATATTAATACCCCAAAATTTAACATTCCCCTTAATCGATGGGCAAACATATCAAACAATATCAAATTTTCACACAAGAATTTATGCCGATAAACAGGAGGTTTTGGTAAGTATGTTCATAGCTTGGTTTGAAGAGCCAATCTTTTGGCACTTATAACACCTCTTGCAATTTTTTCCCGATGAAGTGAACATCAATTTCAAAGTGTTTTGATCTTTCATGGAAAACAGATTGACAACAAGTTGTAAAGCGATTTGTTATCACAAAAAGATTAACAGGAGATTGATATCAACTTTTAGATCTTTTAAGATTTTTGAATCCAAATAATTTCACAAGTGCAGAGACATAGATCTATACTCGCCTCGTGGAAGATTTTGAAAGAGTGTTTTGTTTTTACTTTTCCATGAGATCAAACAATCATTAAAGAAAACACAATAACTCGTGATGATTTCCGGTTTTCTTGCATTTAGCCCACCGCATCACTATATCCTTCAAGATGATTTTCGAGCTTCAAATTGTACCTTAGACCTTTTCCGGAGCTCCTTTTAGATATCTCGAACATTGAGGGCACACTCTAGATGAGAATTCAAGGAGAATGCATATATTGTGCCGCATAAATGAACCGAGTATGAGATGTCGTGTCTTGTATGGGTGAGATAGATAAGTTTCCCAAGTAACTTCCGATAACCAAAGGATGTTGACAAGTAAGGATCATCGAAGTGGGAATGTATGGAAGAACGAGTTGGGTTCCATAGGAGTGGACAGTGTTTGCACCCAAGAAGACCAAATTTTTGAGGAGTTCAAGACAATATTTTCTTTGGGTGAGACATATGTCATTCCCGCTTTTTAAACCTCAATGCTAAGAAAATATTTTAAGTTTCCCAAGTCTTTGATATGAAATTTTGATTTTAGAAACTCTTTGAATAGGTTTATCTCATTGATGAGTGTAAATACTCATCATTTTGGTCAAATCAACTACAAAACATTTAAAACGCCGAAATGCATCAAAATATCGAAAATATCTCAAAATTGCATTTTATATGTTTCGGATGCAAAATGTTTAAAATCGATGAAAAATGAGCTAAGTTTGCATAATTGGCGCCAGTCCCCGACTTTCAAAATTGGCAAAATCATTCCCCGAGCACTTATTTTAAAGAAAAGTCACCAAAGGCCCTTTTGAAATCATAAGTTGTCATAATTAGTCCTTTGGTGAAAATGTCAAAAGTTTTGAGAAAATACAAGTTTAGTCCTTTGAGTTTCAAACCGATAAGTTTGGTCCTTGGAATATTGGAGATTGTCAAGTTTAGCCCTTGGATTATAATTTCGAATGTACATTATTGGTCCCCGAAAATCGAATTGGCGCTTTGATCCTTGGTTTTGGTGAATTGCAAAATTGGTCTTTGTATTAATAAACAACCATTGAACCCCCGCCAAAATACCACTGACCCTTTTGGACCTTGGACCCTTTGCCTTTTAATATACCCACCAAACTTGGTTTGACTCAAACCACTCCCGCCACGGGTTTCCTTCCCTCATCATCACCGCAACTCCAACCCACACTCCATCATCATCACGCCTATTCCTACCCTCCAAACACCCCAAGCCAAGAAACATTAAATGCTTTCCCTTGCACTCAATCCTTCCAACCGACAAATATCTCTTTCCGCCAAAATATCATCAATGGCCAAAATGACTTAAGTCATCCAATGGCTCCAAAAGCAAGTGGGAAATGCTCGGAGGAGAGAAGACCTTTGATGTATAAATAAGAGAAGAGAAGCAAGGAGAAGAGTAGTCTTTAGTTTTAAATTTCATATATGTCGCTTTTAATATCAATGTTTTAGTTTAAGTTTAAAGTCGTAATCTTCTGCTCCTATGTACTCAATTTAAGTTGTTTTATCGGTAATCCATTTTCAAGTATCAATTTAAGGTTAAAACAACATTTCATGTTTTTATGATCACCGTTAAAAATCGCCATGTTCTTAAATTCGTGCTTCTAGTAGCTTATTTTTAAATCCAAATAAGCTTACTTAAGTCGTCCATAGCTTTTGGTAGCTTATAAACCGCTTTTAAGCAATATATCATGTTGGTCAACAAAAGTCAAACCGAGCTCATTTGGAAATGGATATGATATTGGGTTGATGCAGAGCTTGGATTGGGTTGGATTTGAGTAGTTTAGTATAGTTTGGGTTCAGATAAGTCGCTAAATACCGGACCTCTTGTGAGTTTTTTTTTTTTTTTTATCTTTTCTATTTCAATAATTGAATTAGTTTGCATTATCTTTGGAGTTGAATCTGTGGTATTTGATAAGTCTAAATCATTAATGCAATTGTATTTAGATTATATAGTTGCGCTTTAATTGCTAGTATAAGCTAGTAAGCAATTAGGTGAGTTATATTTGCACATCGCTTAACTAGCGGTGTTTGGACGTGTGTTCAAGCTCTGTATGAGGTTTGTTCATTGGCCAAAACTGTGGTTTGAGGTTTATATAGGATAGATAAATTCATTGCAAATATCAAATCTCATTTGTGTACTCTAGAAGTCAAAATCCTCATGAACCCGTCCTCATTTCATATCTGATAGAATTTTGTAAAATCAAAAGCTTGAATTGTGTTTAGATATTAGTAGTAGCTTAATATAGCTTTATTTTACCTTAAAACATCATAATCGACTCATGATTTAAGCTCAAATCTCATTTTGGTCAAAGTTAGCAAAATCATAAGAAAGTCAAATTGAAAAAGTCATTTTCAACTCAACTGGTGATTTTTAATTGATTCATTATTGGATCAATTTATGAAATTTTGGGTTTTTTAGTTCGCTTGGTCAAGGTTCTTAAGCTTATTTTTGTTGAATTTTGGAAGCTCTTAAAAGCTCTAAAATAGCTTGTCAATTGGTCTAAAATGCCTCGCAAGCACCGACTCGATGAATATCGAGTGTGCACAGTGTTGGCAGAGCTTGTCACAAGTTCATTAGAGCTTATCTTGGTCTGAATTTTGGTTTTAAGTAGCTAGCCAGTCTTCTTGAGAGTCCAATATCTCGTTTCAATTTCCGACTTATTGGGTAGCTTATTTTAGGTCGCAACTTAGTAGGTAAAACTGCTTTTAGCACTTCGAGTTCATTGCTCACCAAATCTTTGTAGTTTGCATTTCAGTAGTATAGATTAGTTGAATTTAGCTCATTTCTAGTAGTTTTAGCTTATTATAGCTTCTGCTTTCATTTGGTGCTCAATTGTGGCCTTTAGCTTATTTTGAGTGCTTATTTATAAGCACTCTTCACTGCAGCTTCATATTCTCACACATAAGCTACTGTTTTTATATTTTTCTTAGATTTAGAATATTATTTTAGACTTTTCTTGAATTTTTCATATTTTTCCAAAGACTGCTTGATATTTTTCCTCATTTAAATCGGTTTTAGTACTTTTAAATTAGCTTTTATTGCAAATAAATCGTAAAAGTTTCAAAAAAATAAGTTTTCATTTTTCCTAGGTTAAGAAAAATATAAAAAGCAAAAAAATAATTTTTCTAGATTTTTCATAGTTTAATTTGTAATGTTTAGCAATTTAATTAGTTTTAAATAGTTTTTAATTCATAGAAAATAGAAAAATAATCAGAAAAATACAAAATTAGTTTTGAAAATTCTCTTTAGATATTTTAGATTTTTCTAAGTCATAAGTTCACTTTTCTAGCTTTATTTCATATTTTCTTATATTTTAGGGTATTATTAAATAGGTAAAAATAGTTTTAATTAATAATAATTAAATAAATAGTCATAAAATAATTTTCTTTCTCTCAAAATTTTCTCTTATCATTAGGTTTGTAAAATGTCATTTTATATTTTTAGGATTAATCTTGTTTCAATTTCACATTTTCTTTTGTACGCTACGTAGTTTTTAATTTAAATTTATAAAAGAAAAATCAAAACATCATTTTAAAAATAGTGATAGCATTTATTTAATATAATTTAGGTTTTAATTTTCTTTCATTTTTCCTTTGTCATCTAGTATCAATCACAAACCTTTTCCTGCTCATTATCACCCGATCACTATACGTTTGGTGATTCAACAGACATCTCGTTGGGACTTAACGACTGGGAAACACTATACTCCTCTAGATCTTCATTGCATTGGTGTCCGAGCTGTTTGAAGTTTATTACGGTTGACCATTCACAAGTGGTCACCAGTGATAAAACTTGACTGGTTTGGACCGATCAAATTTTCGCGCCACGGGGAGTCAGTGTCTAATTATCTTACGCTTAGCGTATTAGTGATTTGAATATTCACTCCTTGTTCATACCATCTATCTATATCTATATATATTTTCTTATAAAAATCCAAAACCCAAAACATCTTAAAACGATAAAACACAAAAATATTTTCCTTTTGTTTCTATATATATATAAAAGATAAAAATACAAAAAGATTTGTCGCTTTTTTGTTTAATAATAACAACATAAAAATTACCACCGCAAACCAAGGCAAAGTACTACCTAACTGGGGTTACGACCATAATAAGTTCCCGAACCAAAGATTAAAACTTGCCTTTGTGTCCTTGTGAGTGGTGTACCTTTTTCAAAGAAGCCATTCATCTTGTGATTATTGGTTTAAGTTCACTGTCGTTTTGCCTCGATATTGTTTTAATTGGATTTGTTGTTATCTACTTTTCAAAACCATAAAACCCAAAAAGATTCTTCTTTCCCCATTTTTCATAATTCCCTTCCTTAACTCTGAGATCTCTTAGAGTTAACTCTAGTGTATGCGCACTCGCTCTTCTAGGTCTGTAAGCCCATTTCGTGAGCTTGTCAGGATTCCAAGAAGACGGTCCAGAGACGCTCGCCCCATCACCGGATTCGAGATCCGGATCGCTCACACTACTCCGCTATCATGGCGGAAGAACGCCCTATGCGTGAGCTTCTCCAGAACCCATCGATGGGTATGGAGATGTTATTGTTATCCCACCATTGTGGTGAAAATTTTGAACTCAAAACCGGGTTACTGAATCTTGTAACCTCAAGTCAATTGTGACAACCCGTACTTTCAGGTCATTTCTTGACACAATTTATGCCTCATTATTTCAACATTTATCGTAAACTTGGTTTACGTGTTCCAAATTCGCGTAACCTTGAAGGTTTAGCGGCGAATTCATGATCATAACATCACGTACATTTCATATGGACTAAGATTATTCTACATTTCATTGACATCATTTGCATCTCATTAGTTCATTCACGACATTTCATTTCACTTTAAACGCGTAATTTTTATATTAAATAAACGTTATCGCGTGAGTTAATATTTTGAATATTTAATCCGTTACTTTCAAAAATGATCCCGATGTATTTTTAAACTTACATTTAGTTTATAAAAACTATATTTTTAGTTTTCCTAGTGTTTCAAATTTATTTGGTACATAAATCGTTAAAGTTAAATTATTACGACGTTTCCTTAAAAATTATACGATAATTATTTTTATCACTCAAATTTCACAAGGAATGTATTTTTACAATTTTTATTATCTCATTACATTCTATTTTGATCTATTAAAAACTTACTTGTACCAAAAAGTTACATTTAACTACACCTTTTTACTTATACATTTTTATTAAATATCTACACAATTATATACAAGTTTAAAAAGAAAAAAAAAAAATTATATTTGGGAACCACATCCCCTAAAACCGTTATGGGGGAAAGGTGCCTCATTTATTAGTTGGTACATTTTTCTTGAATGTATACATCTATACTCAACTTATTTTCACATAATTCATTCACAACAATAATGCAAGATCCATCAAACTTTCTCCTCCTTTTCCATCTCCAAGAACCGCCATATGGGGTTTCAAGAAGAATTCATCAAATTTTTCCAAGTCAAGTGTTTTAACAATCTAGATTACACTCTCATTTAGGTTTTGAAATAAAAACCTAGGGTGTTTAGGTTTAATCCTTTGTTCTTATCACCTCATCATATCACTTGTAAGCATCTCATGTTATTTTTCATCTTACATATTCATTTCATACTCATCTCATCATTTTTGAGCAAGAACATGCAAGACTTGTGTTGTTTATACCATTTTACATGATTTTTAGAGTTATTTATATATAAAGTCATCCTATAATTATCCCCTTGGTATTCTTTGGTCTTGATGGTGATTAGGAACCCATGACACCCTAAGAAGGTGTATGGTAGGATTAGATTAGCTTTGGAGTTGATTTGAAGGGATTAGAATAGGTTTTGTCCGAGAAAAACTATTTTCGATAACTATAAATTATGTTCTGTCCTTGTTTCGATTTTCTGGAAAAACCGACAGTTGGTACGAAACTTTGGCCTTGATATTTAGAAAATATACTTTAAAGCGAATCCGTGGCGGCTTGAACGGAATAAAACGGAGTTATAACGAAGAAGTTATGGATTTTACAAGTTTGACGACTAAATATATTATTTTCTAAATTTCAAGAACATATTTTTAGTTTGTTCGGTCAAAACGAGCCTTAAGCTTCACAAATTATTTCGACTTATCAAAAATATATTAGTTTACTTGATACGAAGCTAAGGACGATTATACGTGAAAACGGATTTGAAACGACAAAGATATGCACGCTTTCATAAAGTTGCCGTAACTATTATTTTCCTAAAAACTATATTATCTTTACGTTACAAGTGTTACATTAGTCGAACGACCATGTTTGCGGTTTGCTTTTAACGAGGTTGTGAAACTTTTTGGAACGAAATGTCTTCTAGTAAAATCAAGTTCACCGGCCATATTTTTCAAAACGACAAGCCGTTTGTATAGCGGAGTTGTAGTAAATTAACTACGGATGTTCAAACTTGGCCGAAACTCATTTTCTGCATAACAATTAGACAAAATCACTATCTTTAACCCTTATTATCTTTATGTTCGAGACCTTTTGACTGAAAACTTCGAATCGAAACTTCTAGATATCGATACAAACTTTCCAAAACCGTCGAGTTCGTTTTCTAACGATCGACGTACACCGCTTTTACGACTAGTTTTCCAAAGCCATTTTTGTTAATTTCATGATATTTCCGACGACATTGTTTTGCGACGAAAAGTGATAATTTCACCATAAATCATTATAAAACCATTGTAGGATGACATTTTGACGTAAATACTTGTAAAGTGATTTTTGATTTGGTCAAGACGTCAAACGAGTATTTTTCGACGATAAGTAATATTTTCAAAACTCACAAATGGTATAAATAACATACGAAATGCATGCATAACATTACATTGCAACTCATTACGTATCATATCCTTCACAATAGGTCAAGATTAACGTATCACATTACATCTCGGTGTACTCACTTTTGTCTTCGCATCATTCCACCAAGTGAGTTTTCATAGCCCCTATCTTTATACGTTTTGAATTACTTTTGGGGGAGATACATGCTCAAACTGTTTTCTTTTACTTTCACAAGTACTTTAAACTCTTACATATTACTGTGAGTTTTCATAGCCCTACTTTACTTGTTTTCATAAATGTTTTGGGGAGATACATGCTCAACTATTTTATGACTATCATGATTATTTGAAACTACATGCTTAATCGAACTTAATGTTTAGTCATATCTTATATCATAAATCATTGTCTTTGAATGTCTTGGGATTATCATTGTCTTGAATGTCTTGGGATTATCATTGTCTTTGAATGTCTTGGGATTATCATTGTCTTTGAATGTCTTGGGATTATCATTGTCTTGAATGTCTTGGGATTATCATCAATGAATGTCTTGGGATTTTCATTGAACTAAACGTATTGGTATAATTATGTCAAGTAATTATTGATACAAGAATCATGCACTATTATGTGAATTCATTGGACATCATGCATTTGAACATAAACTTTATACATTTTGGCAATGGGTTGTGAACACACAGTTGCAAGTTTTGTATGGGCGAACTTGAACCGAGTGGATTTACGATGCCTTTGTCGCATAAACGATTTCGAAGGCTTTACATTTCATCATAAACTCTATGAACTCACTCAACCTTTGTGTTGACACTTTTTAGCATGTTTTATCTCGGTATCTAAGGCATTCACTTCATGGCATGCATTTGGACACATCATGGAGTCGTGGTGACGACGTCTCACTTGGGTTTTACGCACTTTAAAACATCGCTTGAATTGTAACAAACTTATTTCCGCACAAGTTGATTTTCATTTGGGACCTACTTTGTAAACTCGATTGTTTTATTAAATCAAACGATGTTCTTTTCAAACGACACTTTAGGTCGCTCAATATAACTTGTGATTGTGGTGCTATGACGATCTATCCCAGAATTCCATTCCACCGCAAAATGTAATTTGGGGTGTGACAGATTGGCATCGAGCTTCGGTTATAGAGAACTAGGTTGCATCATTGACCCTAGACTATAACTACATTATCATAGCATCTCATCATTTCATCACTAGTGCATGTTCACTTTACATGCGATTTATACGCACATTTTTCGAGTTATTTACTTTCATTTCATATCGATTGTCACATGGATGCCTTTTAATGCCCATTCCATTATTTTCTTCATACTCGAATGTGGTGAATGCCCCGTCATTCCCTATCACAATTTTACACGGTTGACTTAACACCAAACATCATATGAGTCGATTAGTCCAAGCATTGCATAGTTACTCCTAAATTATACATAGCCCGATCACCTATGTCTAATTCAGAAGAATCATGCAATGAAGGGAGTAGTAGTCTCATATGAGTAAGCAATTCGTAATCGAGCCAAATTTTCAAAAGATTTTCTTCAAACCACTTGTTTCAGCTTGATCCGCGTGGCGCTTCTTGTTTGATGAGTTGCAAAGATCGAGCTAGAAACAAGTTGTTACCTAAACCGATTTAGCCTAATCGTATGACAGCTTCTTGTTTGATGAGTTGTGGGATTAAGTAAAAATCGGTTACAAAAAAAAAAGTCTTTTGAGGGTTTTGCTCGAGAATGGAAGGCTTGCCTCATCAAACCCTAACCCCGAGACCAACACGAACCGAATTCGTGGATCAATTCCTTTTGGATGGGCGAATGTGACAACCCGTACTTTCGTGTCATTTCTTGACACAATTTATGCCTCATTATTTCAACATTTATCGTAAACTTGGTTTACGTGTTCCAAATTCGTAACCTTGAAGGTTTAGCGCGAATTCATGATCATAACATCACGTACATTTCATATGGACTAAGATTAGTCTACATTTCATTGACATCATTTGCATCTCATTAGTTCATTCACGACAATAATGCAAGATCCATCAAACTTTCTCCTCTCCTTTTTCCATCTCCAAGAACCGGCCATATGGGGTTTCAAGAAGAATTCATCAAATTTTTTCCAAGTCAAGTGTTTTAACAATCTAGATTACACTCTCATTTAGGTTTTGAAATAAAAACCTAGGGTGTTTAGGTTTAATCCTTTGTTCTTATCACCTCATCATATCACTTGTAAGCATCTCATGTTATTTTTCATCTTACATATTCATTTCATACTCATCTCATCATTTTTGAGCAAGAACATGCAAGACTTGTGTTGTTTATACCATTTTACATGATTTTTAGAGTTATTTATATATAAAGTCATCCTATAATTATCCCTTGGTATTCTTTGGTCTTGATGGTGATTAGGAACCCATGACACCCTAAGAAGGTGTATGGTAGGATTAGATTAGCTTTGGAGTTGATTTGAAGGGATTAGAATAGGTTTTGTCCGAGAAAAACTATTTTCGATAACTATAAATTATGTTCTGTCCTTGTTTCGATTTTCGGAAAACCGACAGTTGGTGCGAAACTTTGGCCTTGATATTTAGAAAATATACTTTAAAACGAATCCGTGGCGCTTGAACGGAATAAAACGGAGTTATAACGAAGAAGTTATGGATTTTACAAGTTTGACGACGAAATATATTATTTTCGAAATTTCAGAACATATTTTAGTTTGTTCGGTCAAAAACGAGCCTTAAGCTTCACAAATTATTTCGACTTATCAAAATATATTAGTTTACTTCGATCATTAAGCTAAGGACGTATTATCGTGAAAACGGATTTGAAACGACAAAGATATGCACGTTTTCATAAAGTTGCCGTAACTATTATTTTCCGAAAAACTATATTATTTTTACGTTACAAGTGTTACATTAGTCAGAACGACCATGTTTCGGTTTGTTTTAACGAGGTTGTGAAACTTTTGGAACGAAATGTCTTCTAGTAAAATCAAGTTCACCGGCCATATTTTTCAAAACGACAAGCCGTTTGTATAGCGGAGTTGTAGTAAATTAACTACGGATGTTCAAACTTGGCCGAAACTCATTTTCTGCATAACAATTAGACAAAATCACTATCTTTAACCCTTATTATCTTTATGTTCGAGACCTTTTGGACGAAAACTTCTGAACTGAAACTTCTAGATATCGATACAAACTTTCCAAAACCGTCGAGTTCGTTCTCTAACGATCGACGTACACCGCTTCTGACTAGTTTTCCAAAGCCATTTTGTTAATTTCATGATATTTCCGACGACATTGTTTTGCGACGAAAAGTGATAATTTCACCATAAATCATTATAAAACCATTGTAGGATGACATTTTGACGTAAATACTTGTAAAGTGATTTTTGATTTGGTCAAGACGTCAAACGAGTATTTTTCGACGATAAGTAATATTTTCAAAACTCACAAATGGTATAAATAACATACGAAATGCATGCATAACATTACATTGCAACTCATTACGTATCATATCCTTCACAATAGGTCAAGATTAACGTATCACATTACATCTCGGTGTACTCACTTTTGTCTTCGCATCATTCCACCAAGTGAGTTTTCATAGCCCCTATCTTTATATCGTTTGAATTACTTTTGGGGAGATACATGCTCAAACTGCTTTCTTTTACTTTCACAAGTACTTTAAACTCTTACATATTACTGTGAGTTTTCATAGCCCCTACTTTTACTTGTTTTCATAAATGTTTTGGGGGAGATACATGCTCAACTATTTTTATGACTATCATGATTATTTGAAACTACATGCTTAATCGAACTTAATGTTTAGTCATATCTTATATCATAAATCATTGTCTTTGAATGTCTTGGGATTATCATTGTCTTTGAATGTCTTGGGATTATCATTGTCTTTGAATGTCTTGGGATTATCATTGTGCTGAATGTCTTGGGATTATCATTGTGCTGAATGTCTTGGGATTATCATTGGGCTGAATGTCTTGGGATTTTCATTGAACTAAACGTATTGGTATAATTATGTCAAGTAATTATTGATACAGTAAATCATGCACTATTATGTGAATTCATTGGACATCATGCATTTGAACATAAACTTTATACATTTTGGCAATGGGTTGTGAACACACAGGTTGCAAGTTTTGTATGGGCGGAACTTGGAACTGAGTGGATTTACGATGCCTTTGCTGCATAAACGATTTCGAAAGGCTTTACATTTCATCATAAACTCTATGAACTCACTCAACCTTTGTGTTGACACTTTTTAGCATGTTTTATCTCAGGTATCTAAGGCATTCACTTCATGGCATGCATTTGGACACATCATGGAGTCGTGGTGACGACGCGTCTCACTTGGGTTTTACGCACTTTAAAACATCGTTTGAATTGTAAGAAACTTATTTCCGCACAAGTTGATTTTCATTTGGGACCTACTTTGTAAACTCGATTGTTTTATTAAATCAAGCGATGTTCTTTTCAAACGACACTTTAGGTCGTTCAATATAACTTGTGATTGTGGTGCTATGACGGTCTATCCCGTGAATTCCATTCCACCGCAAAACAGTAATTTGGGGTGTGACATCAATTCTATGGTTTTGAGAGGATGATCCTCATGCTCATATTCGATGGTTTAACAAGATTGCATCTACCATCAAATACAAGAATGTCCCTACCGATGTTTGTCAAGCTTCTTCTGCTCCCATTTTCCTCGAGGGACAAGCCCGGTTGGCTTGAAAACAACCCCTCAATCAATCGAAACATGGGAAGACACGGTGAAGAAATTTGTGAACGAGTTCTATCCACCTTCCAAAACCACGAGTCTTAAAAATGAAATCATCAAGTTCACACAAAAGTTTGATGAATCCTTGGGTGAATCGTGGGATCGTTTTAAGGAGTTGCTCCGCAAATGTCCTCACCATGGTTTCTCCGAGTTGATGCAACTCGATACTTTCTATAATGGAGTGAGTCAATCGATCAAGATTCTCTCAATTCCTCCGCTGGGGAAATTTCTTGAGCAAAACCGTAAAGAAGCTTTAGCGATCATTGAAAACAAGTCTAAAGTCCGTGACCGCACGAAGCAAACCGGTTGTTTCCCAAGTCGGTGTTGGTCCTTCTTCTTCATCGCTCGTGAGTCAATCTAGCACCGATGCTAAGATTGACAAACTCACTGAAGCAATTCAAGCTTTGGTTCTCTCCAACCAAAGAAAGTTTCTTTTCCACAAACTTCACCTCTGCTGAAGTTAAGAAAGTGGAAGTCCGTGTTACTTGCGGTGGCCCCATGCCTACTACAACCGTATGGCCACCGATGGTAACCCTTTGAAGCAAACGCTGTGGGCGGGATTTCTAATTCAGAGGCAACCAATACCGTGCTCCTATAGACCCGAACCACCGTCCCTAACCACTACTGGACCACCGGTTTCAACCAAACCAAAACCGTAATCAAAATCGTAAATAGAACGAACCAAGGTTTTCAAAACCAAGGTAATTTTAGTCAAAATAACGGTTTTCAAAATCAAAGTCAAAACTTCCAACACCAAGGAAACTTTAATAGAAACCAAGGTCGTGAAATTTCAACCTGTGGTATTTTCATGGCAATAATCAAGGAAATTTTCAAAATCAAGGCCCTAATCCAAACAATAGAGGCGAATTTTCCTACACAAAATCAAGCCATTGTTCCAACTGGACCATCATCGATGAGTTGTTGAAGCAATTCATGAAATCCCAAGAGGAAATGAACAGGTTGTTGGTTAGCCGATTCGACATTAAGAAGTCTTTAAATGATCGACCCTCGGGCTCGGTACTTTACCTAGTAACACGATCGCTAATCCGAGGGGCGATGCAAAGGCGATCACAACCGAAGTGGTGCCGTATGATGGACCCGCTATTCCTACTACCTATTCTTCTTCTCTCCGAAGGTAGTGGAAAGTGAACCGAGGCGACAAAGGACAAGGAACTTCCTACTAATAACGGAGGTACCAACAATGTCCATCCTCAAGTTGTCCGAAACCTAAAACCAAACACAGAGTTGTTTTGAACCTCCGTTGAAAACCCAAATCCAAAACTTCTATTCCTTACCCTCACGTTTAAATGAGCAAAACTCCGCGAAAAGCGGTCATCAAATGGAAATTTTTTCAAAATTTCCAAGAACTTCATTTTGACATAAGCTTTGCGGATGCTATCATCTTGATGCCCAAGTTTGCATCAACTCTCAAACACATGTTAAGCAACAAGGAAAAAGCTGTTTGAAATGGCTAAAACTCCTTTGAACGAGAACCGCCGATTCTTCATAAAGAAGCTTCCCGAGAAGCTTGGAGATCCCGGAAAATTTCTTCTTCCTTGTGTTTTTCCAAGAATGATTGAATGCTTTGCCTCGCCGATCTTGGTGCAAGCATCAACGATGCCTTATTCAAGATGGAAGAAGCTTTCTCTTCCGAACTTGTTCCTACCGCATGACTCTTGAGCTTGCGATCGTTCTATATCGCGTCCTCTTGGCATCGCCGAGGATGTATTCGTGAAAGTAGGAAAGTTCCATTTTCCGGTGACTTTGTGGTTGTTGATTTCGATGCCGATCATCGGGTTCCTCTCATTGTTGGACGAGGATTCACGAGAACGGGCCGTGCTCTCATTGATGTATTTAAGCAAGAAATCACGTTACGTGTGGGTAATGAAGTCGCCACTTTAACCTTGATCAAACTTCGAGGTACTCCTCAAACTATGATGTCAATCGGTTAATCGAATCGATTTAATTGATATTGCTTCGCAGGAGTACTCTCAAGAGTTTCTTGGTTATTTTCATAATTCGTGAGTGGGGATTCCACCACATCTTCTCAACCAATCATTGCCGACTCTTCCCTCTCTCACTCCGCTTGAGGGAGGTGACTTCTTTGGAAGAGATCGGCGAGTTTCTTGCTAATGATGAATCGATTCCTCCGGAATTGATGGTGTTTATGATTCGGAGGAGATATCCTTTATCTTGAGCAATTGTTAAATGAAGATCCATTACCTTCACTCCTCCGAAAGAGATCACGATTGAGGAAATCAAATCGGTACAAACATCTACCAAGAATTTCCGAGGTTGAACTTAAGGACCTACCTCCTCATCTCGAGTATGCATTCTTGGAGGGTGATGATAAATTACCCGTCATAATTGCTAAAGACTTAACGAGGAGGAGAAGATCGCTCTCATAAAGGTCTTGAAGTCACACAAGCAAGCAATTGCTTGGAAACTCTCCGACATTAAGGGTATCAACCCCGAGTTTTGTACTCACAAAATCTTGATGGAGGATGACTTCAAGCCAGATCAACATCGTAGAAGGGTGAATCCTAAGATTCACGAGGTTATCAAACAAGAGGTTCTCAAACTTCTTGATGCCGTTTAATTTACCCGATCTCCGATAGTCCTTGGGTCATCCCCATCCACGTGTTCCAAAAAGGGTGGCATAAGCGTTGTCACAAATGAAGAAAACGAGTTAATTCCAACTCGATTGGTTACGGGATGGCGTGTGTGTATTGACTATCGCAAGTTAAACGAAGCCACCCATAAAGACCATTTTCCTTTACCCTTCATGGATCAGATGCTTGAGAGATTAGCAGGGAACGAGTACTATTGTTTCCTTGATGGTTTCTATAACAACCCGTAAAATTTCGGATTATTATAATAATATTTATTACGTCAGAAAATTTAAACCAATTATTTTCCGACAAAATGCCAATATCTAAACGGTAAAAACGAGAGGTCATTTCGTTCCTTCAGAAATAAGACACCGCACATACAATACTTGCCCACAAAGTATATGTGAAATTTATTATTGTCCAAGTTAAAATTTAAGCATACATAAGCTTAATCCATAAGTTATTCCGATATCTTTGGGTGCGAGCATACAAAAAAAAAAAAAAAAATCGAGATGAGAGAAAAATACACTTTTATCAATCACTAATAATTAAGAACAAAAGCGAGAGTTATCTCGAGAATTTAGGAAGCCACGGCACCGCACGCATACCGACACCGATTAAATAACGGCAAACAATTATGATCAAATTTCAACGTAATAAGAATGTCATATTATTACGTTTACAAAATCGTTTTCAAAAATATAATTTTTATATTTTTCGGATACCGGGAAGGTACGTTTACTCGAAGAATCGACAAAACACGGGTACAGTCAATACAATAATTATACTAAAACAAAACTAATCTACACCCTCCCACTTCTTTTATCCCTTCTTCTTCACTTTCCTTTTTCTGCTTCCATCCAAAACCAGGAACCCAAACGAAACTTGCTCCCCTTCCTCTTCAGTCACCATGATCCATCACCACATATTTCAGCCACATAATCTACTCTAAGGGAACACTAGCTCGGCTGAGAATCGAGATGGAATCCAAGTAGAGTACCACGTTTCAATCAAGAAGAGAGAGTTGGTTCAAGACCTTCCCTTTGTACCTCTATAAAAAGGGTGGTTTTTCAGTGGAAGACTCCATCCATTCCTCAAAATAAAGTCACAAAATTAGGGTTCTAAAAATTAGGGTTCATCCAAAACAAAGGGGTTTTCAAAATTTATAAAGGGGTTTTGTAGTGGAGGGCATAAGGAAGCTACTCTAGAAGTTAATCGTTCTAATTCACCCCGAGCCTCCTCCAATCGAAGTTATTGATGTTCGGTGTTCACTCCATTCTACCCATTGGTTCATTTTTGTAAGGTTTCCTTGATTTCCACTATTTTGTAATTTCCATTAATAATGGATTGTTAATATACTTGTTGGTTTAATTGGTTTTACAAGTTGTAACTGCTTTGGTTCTTTCAATCTTTTCATCACTTAAGAATCATGTCGTATCCTTTGTTTTTTCATCTTTATTCTCAAAAGGGTCGTGATTTAGAAGTCTTATGAAATGTTATTATTTTCTTTACAAACCGAGCAAATGAAATGGTAAAAACTATGAAGATGATTGTGTTCATTGTTGTTGTTAACGTGTGGTAAAAGTCTTAGAAAACCTCGTATTGGCTTCTTAAGTTTCTAACTCATTTCCTTGCCTATTTGATGTCCGATTCGGCTGATCCTCTTGCTCATGTGGGGTTGTCTCGGCTGAGATAAAACCCAGGGTGTTTGTTTGCTTGTCGTGTTTGACTCGTGATGCCCACCACCGAACTCGTGGGGTGAAGTTGGTGTTGAGTCCCGTTCGAATCGAGTTGTACTCGATAAACCCGAGCTTAGCTTATCCTGACTTGTGTTACTTTAGACCCAAATAGGAGAGTCTGTTATTAAGTCTGAACTCGAGTAGGGATTGTACCCGACTAGCACGAGGCGAGACTCGGAATAAAACCTCTATGCTTCCGTGATGATACCCATTATTTTGACTGTCATGTTGTTTTCAGTATGTAAGTGAACCAGGAAGTGTTAGCCTTGTTTTGAGTCACCAACATAGACACCTCGAGGGTGTTTGGTATCAAGTTCTTCACCCAAATCGGGTTGTACTCGATAGACGCAACACAAATCTCAAACTAAGCCTTAATCTTTCCCGTTATTAGTGGTTAGGTGTTGATCAAAACCTGTCGAGATATTGACTAATCTCAGGTTGTTGTTGACCTCAAATGACCAAGAGTCACCCTTGAATGTGAGTGTTTGTTACCTCTAATGCCTTCCTGTTATTAAATTGGCTTTTATCTCAAACCGGACTTGCGTGAAAGAATTGATCCCGGTCTCGTGTCAATGAATGGTTTTGATTCACAAATCTTATGTCTACCTTGTTTGTCTCGATGTGGTTTGGCCGAGCGTAGGAGTGTCATCTCCTCGTATAAGTCTAGGTGTCTCGACAATGGTCGGGTTCGTTTGTAGCATTTCTACTTGACTAGTCCTTTTCATGTCAAAAACTACAAATTCTCATCAAGTCTTGAAACTGTTATAGTTTATCTTTAGACATTAGCTGTTGTAGGACTAGCAGCTGGGCTGCAAAGCCCACCTCTCCAATAGGTGCGTTAAAATTGTATTATTACCAAGCCAAAGCCCAAAAATCTTTATTGTCATTTGGTATAGGTCGAATCTGGGTCAAGTTCCAGTTACTAAAAGGTCCGTTTGGTTTTGATCAGTCCGCTCAGGCATAAACTCCGCGATGTTTCGAGTCTTCATTCAACCCAAATCCCAACTTGATTCGGTTTACTATCCATTCCGGATCAACTCGTCATACGGTATTTCCATTTGCAAATACAACATACAAGAGTTCGGCAACATTAATAATTAACACGAGATAATGTTTGAACATGAAAGCATTAAAACAAGTAACTTTAAATATCGCAAACAAACCATCAATAAAAATGTATCACACATTTAAATTTTATAAAGTCATAAACTTGGAAAACATATATTTTCAACCGGATAATAAAACATGATATACGATTTTGTACGCATCGTCAATAGAAAATATATACTTAGTTCGTGTCAAATTCTCTAAAAACATATTTCTCTTCACCAGTTTCCCAACGGCCTAATGTTTATGAGGCGAATTATATAAAACCTTTCGAAACATTTTAGTATCTAGAATATGGTTAATAAGACTCTATATGATTTTTTTTTTCAATGCAAACCTACACCCATATCATGCCCAAACCTCGACAAATATATTTTTGCAACCCATATTATATTTTCAAAAGAAATGAGAATAATTATGATGACACTTACAAACTTGATTTAATTTAAGTTAATACTTAAACATTCTTTTAAGATAAATACATTTAATTTAAACCAATGTTAAGAGGCACATGAAATGGAGCTTAAAGCTTATATTGGTACTCAAACTACAAAAATATACAAGTTGAATTATACTTAAACCTTTTACTAGATTTATCTCCTTCTTAATATCCGTTTAATTCGATAACGACTTATAATGTATAGATTACCTTCGTACATCATCATTCGGTCATCCTCTAACCAAAGTCCCATTCATTCTTGAGCTCTTCCGGTTCCTGCTCTGCACTTCCATAAGCCGAAATACACAAATCCTTGAAATAGTTATTTCCAAACTTAAGTAATGCCACACAAGCAACAACAACAACAACAACAACAACAACAACAACAATAACAACAACAAAAACATTTAAAATTTTATAAAGTTAGTTAAACTTTATCGAGTCTTAAACATAAAGACTAAATTGCCGTATTAATTAGGTTGCGTGTCGGAGCCGTGCACTATCACTCCTTGATTAAATTCCCTTTAGACTTCATATTGCACATTGCCAAGGTGAGTTTCATAGCCCCTACTTTAAACTGCTTTATACTTGTTTGGGGGAAGATACATGCTCATTTTACTTAAACCATTTTACTTGTGCATTCCATGCATACTATGCTTTTACATGTTTAAAGCTTTCATCATACATAGATGTTTTATAGAGCATACCAAAATGTTTGACCTAGAATATTACGCAGCTTAGCCTAAGTCCGTAGATCCCAAATTGCCCTCTTCATGAACCGTCAATTCCTGCTGGGAAGCGCGAATGTTATAAATAGATCTATTGAGGGTGACTACTCTGTTTGGTTGACCCCGCTTGGGTCAAGGCGAAACATATAACATGTCGGGACCGAGTGTATTGGGATAAACACTCGCCATGGGCTCTGTATTTGTATGACTTCCTTGTGCATACATGAACCGTCGAGCTTCGTTGCATGAACTTAGTGCTAGCGTAATAGATTCAATATATGACATTATATTCGTTGTAATGTACATATACCTTACTTATGGTCCACTAATGAAATCCCTTTTATGAAATCCTTTTATGAATTGAAACCATAAACCTTATGACATTATGCAAGACGTAATGATCATCAAGAACCAAATTTGAAACAGTGTACTAAAATCCCTTTTAAATAAACCTATGAACTCACCAGCGTAAGCTGACCCCTTTTAGCATGTATCTTCAGGTTTTAAAGCTTATCTTTGGAGGCGCAAGGCAAAGGCATGGCATGGTCATAGACGACTCTGATTTATGTATTGGGACCACATTTTATAATGGGCCATTTTCCGCATCAAATCAAAATGTAAACATTGTTTTTAAGAAATGAATAAAAGTTTATTTATGAAGATCCGTTATTCTATGCTTATGTTGTGATACCAATTTAGTAGCACCCCAACACTTGTATGCTTCCGCTGAGTCATTTTTGGGGGTGTTACAGATTGGCATCAGAGCCTAGGTTATAGAGAACTGGGTATTTTTAAAAACCTAGACTATAACCAATTTTACAAAAACTAAACCCTATGACCGACACGTGCCTGCCTGCCAAGCTGATGCCTCACTTATGATCATGCTGAGATCATACTTGATAAGATACATGTTTTATCACTGCTCACCTAATTTCATGGTAGGTTACAATTACTTTCCCTATACGTATACTTACGTATCACAGCACTACACCTTTCCCTCACATAAGGAGATTAATTGTTCTAATCCTTCAAGACAACCTTTAGAAGTATTGTGACATATTACTAGCGTGACTAAGCTAAGTATTTCAAAATTCATTGAACCTCGGTGAATATCGACCGATCACCTATATTCAACCGGGGACGGTGGGACATAGCCCGATCACCTATGTCCGACTCGGAGGTGAATTTTGCAAGATTTAGGATAGTTATAATAGCTTTATGTCCAGAGAGAAGATGATAATATTTTGATAAACATGTAACATCTCAATAAACCACACATTGACGGTTACCCTGAAGCCACACACTGGCGACACACTATCCTTTAAACACAAGCCACTCATCTCACATGCATACCTTAATCACAAGCCACTCACATGCATACCTTAATCACAAGTCACTCACTGGCATTTCTTAGTCATAAAACACTCACTGGCATCACAATATTTCTTAAGCATGAGCCACTCACTGGCGTCATCCTACTTCTTAACCATAAACTTTATAATTTCATATCACAATCGGGTTATGTTATAGTCACTCCTACCCCACACCTTACACCCCATGAACAAATCAAACCATTCTAGGAGCAACCTTTCAATAACACCTATGAGAAAATACAATAAACCTTTGGCAAAATCTAGAAGGGCATGATAAAGAACCTATCATCCTACAGAAACTTGAAAACTTTACGCCCTACCTTGAGAATTAAGAACCTAGAAGCTCCACCCACCTCTTAAGAATAACAGTGCTTACCTTATTGCTTTCCTACAAACGAAATAAAAGAGTTGTCATACAAACTATTTCCAATTATTCCTCAAACCATTATGATCAAGATACTTCATGAATCATCCTACAAACCAAACTACCACCTTACCATTTCGCCATAAAATAAACTACAATTCTACCCATAACTTACCAAAATAAAGTATTCCTTACTACTTTGAAAGGTATTCCAGAACCACTCCATTCGGTTACTTATTTCCTAGAAATGTGTTTTAAATTAATACCCCATAATGTCCTCCTTGATAGCTAAGCTCGGCCTTAGGACGATCCTACACCAACGCCTAAAACCATAGAAAACAACAAGGTTCACCAAACTGTTGAACCTCCAATCCTACTCAACTTGGACAACTAAACCCTACCCGTGGCTCTGGGTAAATGTTATATCCTGCTGCATATCCTTACTACAATATATTTTCCAAAATTGAGGATTCCTCTTTTAAAATCCAACAATAATACTTTCCAAATCCCTCGTTAAAATGAGACAAAATGCCGAAACACTAAAAGTTTCACAAAACTTTCTTATACACACCATAATTAAGAACCGGTTTTACAATCTTTTGAAAATGTGTCATTTTACACAACTATCGATTTTGAAATCTGGTCTTAGTCAAACTTGTGCAAACTCTCATTCGAAAGAAAAATTCAAAAAAAAAAAACAAATGTTTCTTCACCTTTAAAGAAGGAAGCACACAAACCCATAGCGAACCTTAAGAATCAACCTATATACTTTAGAACCATTAAACACCAGAAATGGGAACATCTTGATAAAACCATGAGAAATTAGAGGTGCCCACACTAACAAAACAGTGAAACCTTATAACATCAAGAATTAGAACTTTCACACGATGAACCTACCCCAGAAAAATCATAACTCCTCAGATAGAGGATGTGCTCCTGGCACAACACCTAGGTAACCATACCCAAAGAGGAAACCCTAGAAACAACCTAGGGACAATTCAAAACTTGTTCCAAATACCATCACCTCGTTCCCGACACCCTATCGGATAACGTAAACTGAGATCCGGGACGGATCTCCTGTAAGGTGGGTAGACTATAACAACCCGTAAAATTTCGGATTATTATAATAATATTTATTACGTCAGAAAATTTAAACCAATTATTTTCCGACAAAATGCCAATATCTAAAAGGTAAAAACGAGAGGTCATTTCGTTCATTCAGAAATAAGACACCGCACATACAATACTTGCCCACAAAGTATCTGTGAAATTTATTATTGTCCAAGTTAAAATTTAAGCATACATAAGCTTAATCCATAAGTTATTCCGTATACTGCAGTGCAGTAGCATACAAAAAAAAAATAAATACTGAGATGAGAGAAAAAAATACACTTTTTATCAATCACTAATAATTACGAACGAAAACGAGAAGTTATCTCGAGAATTTAGGAAGCCACGGCACCGCACGCATACCGACACCGATTAAATAACGGCAAACAATTATGATCAAATTTCAACGTAATAAGAATGTCATATTATTACGTTTACAAAATCGTTTTCAAAAATATAATTTTTATATTTTTCGGATACCGGGAAGGTACGTTTACTCGAAGAATCGACAAAACACTGCACATCAATACAATAATTATACTAAAACAAAACTAATCTACACCCTCCCACTTCTTTTATCCCTTCTTCTTCACTTTCCTTTTTCTGCTTCCATCCAAAACCAGGAACCCAAACGAAACTTGCTCCCCTTCCTCTTCAGTCACCATGATCCATCACCACATATTTCAGCCACATAATCTACTCTAAGGGAACACTAGCTCGGCTGAGAATCGAGATGGTATCCAAGTAGAGTACCACGTTTCAATCAAGAAGAGAGAGTTGGTTCAAGACCTTCCCTTTGTACCTCTATAAAAAGGGTGGTTTTTCAGTGGAAGACTCCATCCATTCCTCAAAATAAAGTCACAAAATTAGGGTTCTAAAAATTAGGGTTCATCCAAAACAAAGGGGTTTTCAAAATTTATAAAGGGGTTTTGTAGTGGAGGGCATAAGGAAGCTACTCTAGAAGTTAATCGTTCTAATTCACCCCGAGCCTCCTCCAATCGAAGTTATTGATGTTCGGTGTTCACTCCATTCTACCCATTGGTTCATTTTTGTAAGGTTTCCTTGATTTCCACTATTTTGTAATTTCCATTAATAATGGATTGTTAATATACTTGTTGGTTTAATTGGTTTTACAAGTTGTAATCTGTTTTGGTTCTTTCAATCTTTTCATCACTTAAGAATCATGTCGTATCCTTTGTTTTTTTCATCTTTATTACTGTTAAAGGGTCGTGATTTAGAAGTCTTATGAAATGTTATTATTTTCTTTACAAACCGAGCAAATGAAATGGTAAAAACTATGAAGATGATTGTGTTCATTGTTGTTGTTAACGTGTGGTAAAAGTCTTAGAAAACCTCGTATTGGCTTCTTAAGTTTCTAACTCATTTCCTTGCCTATTTGATGTCCGATTCGGCTGATCCTCTTGCTCATGTGGGGTTGTCTCGGCTGAGATAAAACCCAGGGTGTTTGTTTGCTTGTTGTGTTTGACTCGTACAGCCACCACTGAACTCGTAAGGGTGAAGTTGGTGTTGAGTCCCGTTCGAATCGAGTTGTACTCGATAAACCCGAGCTTAGCTTATCCTGACTTGTGTTACTTTAGACCCAAATAGGAGAGTCTCATTATTAAGTCCGAACTCGAGTAGGGATTGTACCGACTAGCACGAGGCGAGACTCGAATAAAACCTCTATGCTTAGTGATGATACCCATTATTTTGATCGTCATGTTGTTTTCGGTATGTAAGTGAACCGGAAGTGTTAGCCTTGTTTTGAGTCACCAACATAGACACCTCGAGGGTGTTTGGTATCAAGTTCTTCACCCAAATCGGGTTGTACTCGATAGACGCAACACAAATCTCAAACTAAGCCTTAATCTTTCCCGTTATTAGTGGTTAGGTGTTGATCAAAACCTGTCGAGATATTGACTAATCTCAGGTTGTTGTTGACCTCAAATGACCAAGAGTCACCCTTGAATGTGAGTGTTTGTTACCTCTAATGCCTTCCTGTTATTAAATTGGCTTTTATCTCAAACCGGACTTGCGTAAAGAATTGATCCTGGTCTCGTGTCAATGAATGGTTTTGATTCACAAATCTTATGTCTACCTTGTTTGTCTCGATGTGGTTTGGCTGGAGCAGAAGGAGTGTCATCTCCTCGTATAAGTCTAGGTGTCTCGACAATGGTCGGGTTCGTTTGTAGCATTTCTACTTGACTAGTCCTTTTCATGTCAAAAACTACAAATTCTCATCAAGTCTTGAAACTGTTATAGTTTATCTTTAGACATTAGCTGTTGTAGGACTAGCAGCTGGGCTGCAAAGCCCACCTCTCCAATAGGTGCGTTAAAATTGTATTATTACCAAGCCAAAGCCCAAAAATCTTTATTGTCATTTGGTATAGGTCGAACTGGTCAAGTTCCGAATACTAAAAGGTCCGTTTGGTTTTGATCATCCGCTCGGGCATAAACTCCGCGATGTTTGAGTCTTCATTCAACCCAAATCCCAACTTGATTCGGTTTACTATCCATTCGGATCAACTCGTCATCTGGTATTTCCATTTGCAAATACAACATACAAGAGTTCGGCAACATTAATAATTAACACGAGATAATGTTTGAACATGAAAGCATTAAAACAAGTAACTTTAAATATCGCAAACAAACCATCAATAAAATGTATCACACATTTAAATTTTATAAAGTCATAAACTTGGAAAACATATATTTTCAACCGGATAATAAAACATGATATACAATTTTATACGCATCGTCAATAGAAAATATATACTTAGTTCGTGTCAAATTCTCTAAAAACATATTTCTCTTCACCAGTTTCCCAACGGCCTAATGTTTATGAGGCGAATTATATAAAACCTTTCGAAACATTTTAGTATCTAGAATATGGTTATTAAGACTCTATATGATATTTTTTTTTCAATGCAAACCTACACCCATATCATGCCCAAACCTCGACAAACATATTTTTGGAACCCATATTATATTTTCAAAAGAAATGAGAATAATTATGATGACACTTACAAACTTGATTTAATTTAAGTTAATACTTAAACATTCTTTTAAGATAAATACATTTAATTTAAACCAATGTTAAGAGGCACATGAAATGGAGCTTAAAGCTTATATTGGTACTCAAACTACAAAAATATACAAGTTGAATTATACTTAAACCTTTTACTAGATTTATCTCCTTCTTAATATCCGTTTAATCCGATAACGACTTATAATGTATAGATTACCTTCGTACATCATCATTCGGTCATCCTCTAACCAAAGTCCCATTCATTCTTGATCTCTTCCGGTTCGCCTCGCACTTCCATGTCGAAATACACAAATCCTTAAAATAGTTATTTCCAAACTTAAGTAATGCCACAAACAACAACAACAACAACAACAACAACAACAACAACAACAACAATAACAACAACAAAAACATTTAAAATTTTATAAAGTTAGTTAAACTTTATCGAGTCTTAAACATAAAGACTAAATTGTCAGTATTAATTAGGTTGCGTGTCGAGCCGTGCACTATCACTCCTTGATTAAATTCCTTTAGACTTCATATTGCACATTGCCAAGGTGAGTTTCATAGCCCCTACTTTAAACCGCTTTATACTTGTTTGGGGAAGATACATGCTCATTTTACTTAAACCATTTTACTTGTGCATTCCATGCATACTATGCTTTACATGTTTAAAGCTTTCATCATACATAGATGTTTTATAGAGCATACCAAAATGTTTGACCTAGAATATTACGCAGCTTAGCCTAAGTCCGAGATCCCAAATTGCCCTCTTCATGAACCGTCAATTCCTGCCTGGGAAGCGCGAATGTTATAAATAGATCTATTGAGGTGACTCTCTGTTTGGTTGACCCCGCTGGGTCAAGGCGAAACATATAACATGTCGGGACCGAGTGTATTGGGATAAACACTCGCCATGGGCTCTGTATTTGTATGACTTCCTTGTGCATACATGAACTGTCGTAGCTTCGGTTGCATGAACTTAGTGCTAGCGTAATAGATTCAATATATGACATTATATTCGTTGTAATGTACATATACCGTACTTATGGTCCACTAATGAAATCCCTTTTATGAAATCCTTTTATGAATTGAAACCATAAACCTTATGACATTATGCAAGACGTAATGATCATCAAGAACCAAATTTGAAACAAGGTACTAAAATCCCTTTTAAATAAACCTATGAACTCACCAACAGTAGTGACCCCTTTAGCATGTATCTTCGTGTTTTAAAGCTTATCTTTGAGGCGCAAGGCAAAGGCATGGCATAGTCATAGACGACTCGATTTATGTATTGGGACCACATTTTATAATGGGCCATTTTCCGCATCAAATCAAAATGTAAACATTGTTTTAAGAAATGAATAAAAGTTTATTTATGAAGATCCGTTATTCTATGCTTATGTTGTGATACCAATTTAGTAGCACCCCAACACTTGTATGCTTCCACGAGTCATTTTGGGGGTGTTACAGGTTTCTCGGGTTATTTTCAGATCCCCATTGATCCACGGGATCAAGAAAAGACCACATTCACCGCCCATACGGAACTTTTGCCTACGACGTATGCTTTTGGCCTATGTAACGCTCCCGCACGCCCAACGATGTATGATGGCAATTTTCCACGACATGATCGGGAAACAATGGAGGTGTTTATGGATGACTTCTCGGTCATTGGGGACTCATTTCAAACATGTCTCTCCATTTAGATAAAATGCTAAACGGTGTGAAGACACCAATCTTTGTCTAAATTGGGAGAAGAGCCACTTTATGGTCAAAGAAGGCATAGTCCTTGGCCATAAGATTTCCAAAATGGGATTGAGGTTGATAGAGCAAAAGTCGATGTTATTTCCAAATTGCCTCATCCTTCTACCGTCAGTATTAGGAGTTTTCTAGGTCATGCCGGGTTTTATCGTAGATTCATACAAGATTTTTCTAAAATCGCTCGGCCTATGACCCATCTTCTTGAAAAGATGCTCCTTTTATCTTCTCACCGAGTGCATCAAGCTTTTGAAACATTAAAGAAAAAGCTACGGAAGCACGATTCTAGTTGCCCGACGGGATTTACCCTTTGAACTCATGTGCGATGCAAGTGATTTTGCTATCGGTGCAGGTCTTGGGGCAACGAAAACCAAGCATTTTCAGCCTATCCACTACGCAAGTAAGACTATGATGAAGCTCAAACCCATTACACCACTACGTAAAAAGAATTATTAGTGGTGTATGCGTTTGAGAAGTTTCGCCATACCTTATCTTGACCAAATGCGTGGTGTATACGGATCACTCGGCTCTCAAATATCTCTTTGCAAAACAAGATGCAGCCGAGATTGCTCCGCTGGCTTCTCCTCCTACAAGAATTTGATATCATTATACGTGATAAAAAGGAGCCGAGAACCCGGGTCACGATCATCCGTCTGCCTAGAAAACCCTCACCAGATGTGTTTGAGAAAAGGAAATAAACGAAACATTTCCTCTCGAAACACTCAATGTGGTTTCTTTTCGTGGAGACTCTTCTACCCCATGGTTTCTTGACTTTGCAAATTACCATGCGGGTAACTTTGTGTGAAAGGGATGTCGTCCCAACAAAAACAAATTCTTTAAAGATGTAAACATTACTCGGGACGACCCTACTTATTCAAAATTTGCGCGGATCAAGTCATCAGCGATGTGTGTATGGTCGAAGCCAATGACATTCTCAAGGCTTGCCATTCGGACCTCTTGGGGGACATCATAGCCCCAACTACACCGCCAAGAAGGTGTTTGATTCCGGATTCTATTGGCCCACGATTTACAAGGATGCCCACAAATTTGTCAAAACATGTGACGCTTGTCAACGTCACGGAATATCTCACAAAGAAATGAAATGCCGCAAAACGCCATTCAAGTGTGAGATTTTTGACATCCGGGGCATTGACTTTATGGGGCCATTTCCTTCATCTCGAGGAAATAAATACATACTCGTGGCCGTTGACTATTTGTCAAAATGGGTTGAAGCGAAAGCTTTACCTACCAACGATGCCCGAGTTGTTGTGAAATTCTTAAAATCTCTTTTGCTAGGTTTGGAACTCCACGAGCTATAATCGGTGATCGTGGTACGCATTTCTGCAATGACCGGTTTGATAGAGTCATGCAAAAGTATGGTGTAACTCACCGTCTCTCTCGCGTACCACCCCAAACAAGTGGGCAAGTGGAAGTTTCCAACCGAGGATTAAAAGAATTCTTGAAAGGACGAGAGGCGAAAACCGTGCCTCTTGGTCGGATAAGCTAGATGACGCACTCTGGGCCTTCCGTGCGACTTATAAAACACCCATCGGGTGTACTCCATACAAGCTAGTGTACGGAAAGGCGTGTCATCTACCGATTGAGCTTGAGCACAAGGCATACGGGCCTTGAAACATGCCAACTTCGATATTCAGACACGGTGGTGATCACCGAAAGTTCAAATGAATGAATTAAATGAACTCCGTGATCAAGCATACGAGAACTCTTTGATCTACAAAGAAAAGACAAAGAGGATTCATGACTCAAAATCAAGAACCGCGTTTTCAACGTCGGTGATCGAGTCCTTCTTTTCAATTCAAGATTGAAGATTTTCTCGAAAACTAAAATCCTACTGGTCCGGACCATTCACTATCACTAAAGTATTTCCTTATGGAACCATTGAGTTATCTCAACCCGATGGTCCAAATTTTAAAGTGAATGGTCATCGATTGAAGCACTATTTTGGAGAGGACATTCCTCCGTGGTTGTCCGGATCTACAAACTTTCCCATGAACCAATGAATGCGGGATCGAGTCAAGCTAGCGACTCGGGAATCAAAAACAATAGCACACCATATGGGTTTTCACCATATTTCGACTTCTTTTCTACTTTCTACCACCCTAGTGTGGGAGTTGCCCATTGTTGTATATTAAGTTTCAAAAAAAAAAAAAAAAAAAAAATCTTTCAAAATAATGGCCGTAGTATTTTCCTTTTCGTTCTATGTTTCGGCATAACCGCGGTACTTTGAATATTGAGGGCAATATTCACTTCTAGTGTGGGGAATTCTCATGAATTTTGTCATGTAATTATACCACCCAATTCCCCATTTTGGCCAAAATTTTTTTGGAGTAAGTGTTTTGCACTTACTCGACTTCTGATTATCGATCCGCCATGTCTAATAAACAAAAGGATTGGCTAATCCAGAGCAAACGGCTCTTGGTAAAGATATCTCAAATCCGTTGACGACTTGCAATTTGCCCAAAATTGTATGGTGTTCATTCACCATATCTTTAATTAGTGAAGAGTTGGCTAGCCCGCAAGTTTATGGCTTGTGGTAAAGGCGCTTGAAAACCATAATTGGTAATCGAATCACCAAAGATAGTATATATTATCTAAGAGTTATTAGTCCGTACAAACGGCTTCGGTAAAGACAAATCAAATCCGTTGAAGTCGGTGATTTGCTCAAAATCATTTGGTTATCGATGTACCAAGGTTCTTACTTGAACTCGAAACATTTGGCTACTCCGTAAGTAATGGCTTTTGGTAAAGAGTTTCAAATCCATTAAGTTTTCTCAAAAGATTGCTAGGACTAGCAATAGTTTAGTGTGGGGATTGATGAGTGTGTAAATACTCATCATTTTGGTCAATCTGAATCGAAAACATTTAAAACGCCGTCAAATGCATCAAAATATGAAAATATCTCAAAATTGCATTTTATATGTTTCGGATGCAAAATGTTTAAAATCGATGAAAAATGAGCTAAGTTTGCATAATTGGCGCTTCAGTCCCCGACTTTCAAAAATTGGCAAAATCGGTCCCCGAGCACTTATTTTAAAGAAAAGTCACCAAAGGCCTTTTGAAATCATAAGTTGTCATAATTAGTCCTTTGGTGAAAAATGTCAAAAGTTTTGAGAAAATACAAGTTTAGTCCTTTGAGTTTCAAACCGACAAGTTTGGTCCTTGAATATTGGAGATTGTCAAGTTTAGCCCTTGGATTATAATTTCGAATGTACATTATTGGTCCTGGAAAATCGAATTGGCGCTTTGATCCTTGGTTTTGGTGAATTGCAAAATTGGTCCTTGTATTAATAAACAACCATTGAACCCCTGCCAAATTACCACTGACCCCTTTTTGGACCTTGGACCCTTTGCCTTTTAATATACCCAGTCAAACTTGGTTTGACTCAAACCACTCCCGCTCACGGGTTTCCCTTCCCCCTCATCATCACCTGCCTGCAACTCCAACCCACACTCCATCATCATCACGCCCTATTCCTACCCTCCAAACACCCCAAGCCAAGAAACATTAAATGCTTTCCCCCCCTTGCACTCAATCCTTCCAACTGACAAATATCTCTTTCCCGCCAAAAATATCATCAATGGCCAAAAATGACTTAAGTCATCCAATGGCTCCAAAAGCAAGTGGGAAATGCTCAAAGGAGAGAGAGAATACCTTTTGATGTATAAATAAGAGAAGAGAAGCAATGGAGAAGAGTAGTCTTTAGTTTTAAATTTCATATATGTCGTTTTTAATATCAATGTTTTAGTTTAAGTTTAAAGTCAGTAATCTTACTTCCTATGTACTCAATTTAAGTTGTTTTATCGATGTAATCCATTTTCAAGTATCAATTTAAGGTTAAAACAACATTTCATGTTTTTATGATCACCGTTAAAAATCGGTTTCATGTTCTTAAATTCGAGCTTCTAGTAGCTTATTTTAAATCCAAATAAGCTTACTTAAGTCATCCATAGCTTTTGGTAGCTTATAAATCGATTTTAAGCAATATATCATGTTGGTCAACAAAAGTCAAACCGAGCTCATTTGGAAATGGATATGATATTGGGTTGATGCGAGCTTGGATTGGGTTGGATTTGAGTAGTTTAGTATAGTTTGGGTTCGTATAAGTCGCTAAATATTGGACCTCTTGTGAGTTTGTTTTTTATCTTTTCTATTTCAATAATTGAATTAGTTTGCATTATCTTTGGAGTTGAATCTGTGGTATTTGATAAGTCTAAATCATTAATGTAGTCATATTTAGATTATATAGTTGCGCTTTAATTGCTAGTATAAGCTAGTAAGCAATTAGGCGAGTTATATTTGCACATCGCTTAACTAAAGTGGTGTTTGGATCGGTGTTCAAGCATGTGTATGAGGTTTGTTCATTGGCCAAAATCTGTGGTTTGAGGTTTATATAGGATAGATAAATTCATTGCGTCATCAAATCTCATTTGTGTACTCTAGAAGTCAAAATCCTCATGAACTGTCCTCATTTCATATCGATAGAATTTTGTAAAATCAAAAGCTTGAATTGTGTTTAGATATTAGTAGAGTAGCTTAATATAGCTTTATTTTACCTTAAAACATCATAATCACTCATGATTTAAGCTCAAATCTCATTTTGGTCAAAGTTAGCAAAAGCTGTAAGAAAGTCAAATTGAAAAGTCATTTTCACTCAACTTGGGTGATTTTAATTGATTCATTATTGGATCAATTTAAGTGAAATTTTGGGTTTTTCTAGTTCAGTTGGTCAAGGTTCTTAAGCTTATTTTTGTTGAATTTTGGAAGCTCTTAAAAGCTCTAAAATAGCTTGTCAATTGTCTAAAATGACACGTACCGACTCGATGAATCACGAGTGTGCAGCAGTGTGTCTTGAGCTTGTCACAAGTTCATTAGAGCTTATCTTGGTCTCGAATTTTGGTTTTAAGTAGCTAGCTGTGTCTTCTTGAGAGTCCAATATCCGGTTTCAATTTCCGACTTATTGGGTAGCTTATTTTAGGCTACGACTTAGTAGGTAAAATGCTTTTAGCACTTGAGTTCATTGCTCACCAAATCTTTGTAGTTTGCATTTCAAGAGTATAGATTAGTTGAATTTAGCTCATTTCTAGTAGTTTTAGCTTATTATAGCTTTTGCTTTCATTTGGTGCTCAATTGTGGCCTTTAGCTTATTTTGAGTGCTTATTTATAAGCACTCTTCACCGCAGACTTCATATTCTCACACATAAGCTACTGTTTTATATTTTCTTAGATTTAGAATATTATTTTAGACTTTTCTTGAATTTTTCATATTTTTCCAAAGACTGTTTGATATTTTTCCTCATTTAAATCGGTTTTAGTACTTTTAAATTAGCTTTTATTGCAAATAAATCGGAAAAGTTTCAAAAAATAAGTTTTCATTTTTCCTAGGTTAAGAAAAATATAAATAGCAAAAAATAAATTTTCCAGATTTTCATAGTTTAATTTGTAATTTTTAGCAATTTAATTAGTTTTAAATAGTTTTTAATTCATAGAAAATAGAAAATAATCGAAAAATACAAAATTAGTTTTGAAAATTCTCTTTAGATATTTAGATTTTTCTAAGTCATAAGTTCACTTTTCTAGCTTTATTTCATATTTTCTTATATTTTAGGGTATTATTAAATAGGTAAAAATAGTTTTAATTAATAATAATTAAATAAATAGTCATAAAATAATTTTCTTTCTCTCAAAATTTTCTCTTATCATTAGGTTTGTAAAATGTCATTTTATATTTTTAGGATTAATCTTGTTTCAATTTCACATTTTCTTTTGTACATTACGTAGTTTTTAATTTAAATTTATAAAAGAAAAATCAAAACATCATTTTAAAAATAGTGATAGCATTTATTTAATATAATTTAGCTTTTCAATTTTCTTTCATTTTCCTTTGTCATCTAGTATCAATCACAAACCTTTTCCGCTCATTATCACCCGATCACTATATCGTTTGGTGATTCAATCGCACAACTCGTTGGGACTTAACGACTGGGAAACACTATACTCCTCTAGATCTTCATTGCATTGGTGTCTCGAAATGTTTGAAGTTTATTACGGTTGACCATTCACAAGTGGTCACCAGTGTGATAAAACTTGACGGTTTGGACCCGATCACTCATCAATCTGCTTTCAAGAAGGACAATATCATCCACATAAACAAGCAAAGCAATAAACTTGTTATTCTCTGCTTTGGTGAACAAAGAGTGATCATTGACGATTGAACAAAGTTATTTTCCTTTAAAACACTAACAAGTTTTTCATTCCATTTCCTAGAGCTTGTTTGAGGCCATATAGAGACTTGACAAGTTTACAAACTTTATTCTTATTATTCTCATTCTGAGAACCCCTTAGGGATGGTCATATAGACATCCTCATCAAGGTCTCCATACAAAAAGCATTGTTAACATCAAGTTGGAAAAGAGGCCATTTGTTTTTCACAGCTAAGGCAATAAGACATCTAACAAGAGACATTTTCACAATGAGGGAAAAAGTTTCATCATAGTCTATTCCTTCCTTTGGTTGTAACCTTTAGCAACTAATCTAGCCTTGTATCTATCAACTTCACCATTGGCTTTATATTTGATTTTAAAGATCCATTTGTAACCAATGGGAGTTCTATTAGGTGGAAGATCGCTTATATCCAAGCATGATTTTCATTTAAGGCCTCAATTTCGAGTTCATAGCATCAACCCAATTACTATCAAGGATAGCTTCTTCATAATGTAGGTTCAATACTTTTATTAAGACTAGAAGCAAAGCGATAATTATCTTTGTTAAGGTTAGAGTAATTAACAACCTTTTCAACACCATATTTGACTTTCCTTCTACAATAAAGTCATTAAGATTATCGGGCAACTTAGAAACTCGGTTGACCTTCTAGCGATGAGTGGTGGCAAGCCTCCTTCTTGTTCGAGTTCGATTTGAATCGATGATGTATCGCCAGAATCGAAGATGCATCGCCAGGATGTGATTCATGTTGTTGATAGATCCTTTTTGTTGAAATTGTTGTTGATAGATCCTTTTTGTTATCAAAAATTTTCCACTATCAAAAGTTTTTGCAAAGAAAAGCGGTGGCATTGGGTTTAGCGAGCTATTCCCGGATGACACATTTCGTGAGATTCTTCTCCGAGACAACAGAGAAAGCAGTTTTGACATTAGGCAATGGATCTCGGTTAGAATATTACTCGATAGGAACATAAGTGTCATCAAGACCCATAAGAAATTGCATTAATTTGATTAGTGATTGTGTTTTCAAAATGTTTTGCGACCTCACAAGTGCAGGGGAGGCAAGCTAATCATACAATCAAATTGTTTCCATAAAGAGTTGAGGTTGTTGTAATAATCGCAAGAGAAGACCCATTTTGACTAAGAGAGTTTATATTTTATGCAAATTAAAATAGTGAACCATCAACCTTATCATAAGTATCTTTAAGATCATTCCACATTTCATAAGCGCTTTAGCATAGATAGCACCAAAGAAATAGTTCGGGATCGAGAGAGTTAAGAATCCAGGTAACCACAACAGAGTTACAAGTATCCCATTGATTAGCAAGACTAGGGTTTGAGTCATCTCTTATGCAAGTACCATCAATAAACCCTAACTTATTATGATTCCTTAAGGCAAAGGTCATGGCCATATTTCATATTTTATAATTTTCAGTTCCAGTGAGTTTGATAGAAATAATGGGAGTACCATTGGTGTTATTGGGGTGTGAATACAAAGCATCACCAAAGGATAAGCTTTTCTCAGTGGAAGAACCACCACCACCACCATTATTATCATCACCAATGACCATAAAGCAAACAATAAGACAAACAAATAACACGAGACAGAGATAACAAGAAGAGCAAATAGACGATAAAGAAGTAAATAAGACTTTGTAATTAAGAAACAACAAGCACCAAGCTCGTGGACCGGGTAAACCAGAGCAGTATTCATACCACTCGGAGGTGGCGATTAAGATGTTAGTCTACCCGTTTGCACCCACAAAGACTTAAGTCTTGTTTGTTTGAAGAAGAGATTAGATTTAGACTTACGAGCAATATGCGTGGAAAGAACAAATCACAATAGGAAATAACCGGTGATTATGCCAATAGCAATAACCCCAAACCACCAATTTGTTCTTTGAAGAGATGTCCCCAAGTTTCTATGAAGAAACCCTTGGATGGTGAATCAATAATGATTATGAGCTCAAGCTCGATACCATGTACGAAAGTATCAAGAACAATAGATAAACAATAGAACTTTTATTCAAACCTAAGCCTCAATAGTCGGCTTAGATTAAATCAACAACAATATCCAAAGTGTTACAAGGTTAGATTAATGTCAATGAGACAAGAACCATACAAATACAAAGAAGAGACAAGATCAATGTAATGATCGGAAGAAGAGAATGTGAGACAATGATTGCACACTCGGTTGTGTCTAACCCTAGATTAAGGGACTTATTAAATAGGTGATAAAGATACACAAAGACCCTCTAACGGCTATAAATGACTCATCGCAGAAATGAGAAATGCTTCAGCAGAAATGAACTTCTTGGAACTTTAAACTATTTATGCTTTGTCCATGATTAACCCCACGTAATAAGCCCGCTTGAACATAACTTGAAAACCATTAGCAATTGATAGAATGACATGTTTGCCACAGATTAATACCCCAAAAATTTAACAAGAATTGCCTCTTTGTCTCTATATTCTCGATCGTTGTGTTATGAATAGTCATATGACTCAGATCACCCTCATACTATCTAACCACCTTAAACCTCTTCGAATTCACTGCAACTAATATATTGGGACTATATGTTAAAGAGGCGTGATATCTAATGCAATATAATTTTACTACATATATCGTCTTACAATCATACTGAATATTGTACGCTCAGCATAGACTCAGAGTTCTTAGCTTCAACATCCACTGATGGATCCGCTAGGATTTGGAATGCAGCTGATGGTGTCCCAGTCAACTCTTTAACTCGAAATTCGGTAATACATACTTAATACTTTAAAAAACTTCGATTGTACCAAATTCCTTATTAGACGTGGGTTCATTTTTCCATGTTTCTCTTTTTCCCCAACGCAGGATGAGAAAATTGAGCTATGTCGATTCTCAAAGGATGGAACAAAACCATTTTTGTTTTGCACGGTCCAAAAAGCTATTTCTATAATGTCGATTTGTATATATGCAGCAATAAATCAATTACAGTTGTTTGGGATATCGATCAAGACATGGAATGTAATTGGGTTTAAAGACTTCTTAGAAAGCCTGCTTGTGTAATGTAAATCAGTCTGGATGGGAAATATTTAGCTCAGTAAGTGTTTCACATTCCTTGGATATTTCGTAAGCACAGGGTATTCTTCAATTAGGACAAGGGTCAAAGCAAGTAATACATGCTTTCTTTGTCGTTCTTATTTTAAGAACGTACTTTTTGGTTCTAAAAGATTGCACTCACCTTTTGTCTTTATGATTAAAAACATTTCCCTGTCCTCTTATGATTCTACACATGCAAAAGAAGAGCTCTAATGTTTTTTTCACCATCGATGTATACAGTTGACTGATTATAAGATGGTCAACTTCATCTTTAATTTTGGCACACCTCTTATGTAGATTAAATTAGTTGCTTAATGAATAATATAAAAGTGTTTGCTAGATTTTCTCAAGCATTATTATTTATTAATGTGTGGTAGATGAGGTTCTTTCTCATCTTACATAAATCTAATGCAATCCTTATATGTGGGAAGTAAAGATGGTGATGTCTGTAGTAGCGATGAAGAAAATGGAGGTCTCTCACGGAGTAAGCGCCTTCACTTGGGCTTTCCAACACCTCCTTGATTTGTCGATGAAAGGTAAAGCAACATTTTAGTCTTATCTGCTCCTTGGTTGAAGTTCATGTAAAGATTGTGCAAGTACTATCAACGTTTTATTCTTGGCAAAATGGGTGGGTTGGCAACATGGGAAAACGGTTTGGGGTGGGTAGTGCTACTCAAAACTTTTATTTCTTTTTGTTCGGATTATCCTATGTTTGAAATATGATTAAATAACTACAAGATATTATTCAACACTAATATGAACTTTTAATTAAAATGATGTACAAGTTTCATGCATTTTACGGTGCAATCGATGACTTTTAACCTCTGTGACCACTTTAATCGACTGATTCTCTTTTAGCTTAACTCATTTGACCCACGAAATTAAACATAACCCAAATGGACCCATCTGTGTATAAATGGGTCAGAATTGCTACCTTCAAAAGCTAATGTAGGAGTTTTAACTGTGTGAAACTCACTCTCTGAACCCAATGAACTTGACTTGTATAATAAAATTTTGACATCAATAAATAGAGTTCTCGGACCACCAAAGGTTAGTTCAGAAGAGAATGGATGTGCAATAATGGATATATTCAAATGGATAAGAGCATTAATTTGTTTCTATAATATTTTACACTTGTTCAATAGACTCTTTACAAAGCATAAAAGTTCACAAGTTTTTTTCAGATCGTGAAGAACTAGTTATATTACGTAAATCCTTGTTTTGGAACTTTTTGACAAGTGTTGGTGCACTTCATAGGTTGTTCTTTCCACTTCAAATGAATGGGGAGGTATGATAACCAAATTAAATGTTCCTGCAGATTGGAAAGGTATGTCTCTTATCTCACATACATATCCACACCATCTACACTGGTGTTAAATACATGTGAAGTAAAAGCATGTGACCCAACTGAAGCCACAATTATAACTAAACCCCGTGAAGACCCAAAAGGGGATACTTTGGGTTATCCCGTTTTATTTTGGTTATTGTTTTATTTTGCTTTCTTAGTTTACTACTCCAGTTCGAGCTTTCGCGATTTTGCCACTCGAACTGCGGGGGAGTATTAGTGGATAATTAGGCCCAAGCCCGGTTTATGGGTTTTGGGAATTAGTGTTTTACTCAATGTTTTGAAACCTGGTCGACCCGGCCGGGTTAACCGGTTCCGGACCAAAAACGGGTTAAAAACCGGGTTTTAAAAACGGTCAACTGTTTAGACCGTGGTTTTAAGTGACCCGGTCAACCGGTTTTGAAACCCGACCGGTTTGGTTTTTATCATTTTTTTAATTTTTTTTTTTTGAAAGGCAACAATATATTAAACCTCAAAAAATAAACTTGTAAATCTCGTAGGATGCATGTCTTTAGAAGTATGAAACTTGTAATCTCGTAGGATTTATGCCTTTTGAAGTATGAAACATGTAATCCCGTAGCATTTATGGTTGTTTAGAAAATTATGCGAGTTTATATCCTTGTCCACCTTTGATTTGTTGTTTAGAGCATGAAAATGGTTCTTTGTTTTTTTTCACCGCAAAACTAGTGTTTGGACATTATGTTTGACAATTAGAAATAGATGTTTGGACATATGCATAAAACCGGGTCTAACCGGGTTGACCCGTGGTTGAACCGGTTGACCCGGTGACCCGGTGTCTTGGCCGGGTCGATCACAAACCCGGTTTCAAAACATTGGTTTTACCATTATAAATAATGATCATCAATAAAGTTATACCTACGGGTTTTAATCTACTAACAAAAGCTCGGTTCCTTTTAGGAGACTCTCAATCTGATGACAAGAACATGTGGGTCCCGTGGACTTGTAGACATCGGTACCCTGTATGTGCTTCTTTTCTCCTCGTAAATGATATGTAGGCACCACGGATAAAAATTTCAGCGAATTTGGAGCTAAGAGGAAGATTACCCGGCTTATGACTTGTTACTGTTTTGGTATCTCACACTTGTAGAACTTGTGCACGCTTGGTAAACTGTACGTCGAGAACAAAACAATGTTCTTATTAAATTTGTTATTCTAGTTTGAAGTGTGTAGACATGTAACCGGCTAATCGGTGACCTCTCTAGGATGATTAAAGTCATCTAGTGTGCAATACATTTTTCTTTTCTTTTCTTCCTAATATAGTATCATGAAATTGAAAAGGCATGCCTTTATGTTATTGACGTATCATATATCATTGATTGATATACGATTTATAATTGTGTGATTAAGATCTAAAAGTGGGTCAAATGCAAATTAGAAGCCAGAATTTGAATTCAACATTTTTGTTTAAGAAATGTCAAACAATACAATTGATCACGTTTAACTTGAATATATACTGTCTAATAGAGTATTCTGAGCAACTATAGACGAGCAATGCTACAAGCAATACGGTTTTCTATGGTATGTCATAGGGATCACATGTTTTTCCATTTGCAAATGTCTTGGAAAAAGATTAGTTGTATTATAAGTAACTGAGCTAGAAGCGTACTAAAACACGGTAGCTGTTGTGCAAGTAGACTTGTGTTTGCTCAAACACAAAGGGAAATATAATGAAAGGTAGCTTTTGTGCAAGTAGACTTGTGTTTGCTCAAACACAAAGGGAAATATAATGAAAGGTGGCTCACTATGCACTGCTTCTTAACCATGTCTCCGATGATCGTGCTAAAAGGGATGGTTTCATCAAGGCTGAGGCATACCTCCTTGGAGGTTATCTTGCTACAGCAAGTGCATTTTACCTGCAAGAAAAAAGTTAAAGCGGAAAGTGAAATATAAGTTGAGGGAAAATAAAATATGCACATGTATGGATTAAAACATGTATAACCAAGTTGTTACAACAACTGTGAGTCTACTCTGAATAATGAAACCATGTTTCAAAGCACACGTACTAGTAGGTCCGTCTACTCTGAATAACGAAACCAGGTTTTAAAGTTGGAAAACAAAGACCACATAGCGCAGTGGATTAGCGCGCTTGACTTCGGATAAAAAAAGGTCGTCGGTTCCACTCCTACTGTTGTCGTTTTAAAGTTTCCGAAAGGTCGGAAACCATGGCTACTTAAGAGAAAAAAACGTCTTTAAAGTTGGAGCTGTCAGTAGCAAGGTGGCACGGGGAATATATTAAAGAGTTCTTTAAAGGCCAATATATCCAACTGTTTGGTTATATATCCTCCAAGATGTAAGATCATTGCTAAACACTTAATTTTTAAGCTTATTGAAACTTTATAATTGCTTCTGACTCTGGTCTCTCTTTAGCTATGTACCCTCATCAGGCTACAACAATTTGGGTTCTACAACTTGGGAGCAATATAGATGTTTGTTCTTTTGAAATGTAAGTTCGCTATGTGTATGTATTTCCTTTTGAAATGTCACTGGATTATTATTGCTATAGCTGACTGATGGAAGAGAATCATCACATATAAAGTTGGCTACTTTGACTTAATTACCTATAAATGGGTCTATTCGGTTTATGTTTTACCACAAGTGTATTTTTTATGCATAAAAAGTTCCACCTGATCCGACTCATACAATAGATACATGTATTGATCTAAGTTGCCCGTTTAGCCACTTATAACTTTTTAAATAGAATACAAGGTCTGGTTGACAAAGCTAACGTGTCATAATTCTCTTTACCTTTCAGGTTTGTTGTCTATTATGTTTCAGTTTTATGTGATGATGTTGTTAAAGGAAAAAAATCTTTGCATGCTGCAATGGACCGCCTTTTCTCAGTACACACCTCGGATACAGCTGATAGACATTCTACTGATTAGACTTACAGCGCAGAAGTAAGGACAATGCAGAAGTGAAGCCCACTTTGTTTGGGAATGCATTGTATATACAGGATCTGATTGAGGTGCGATTTTCTTTTTAATTGCACCAACCCGTAGCTACAAAAGAACCACAATTTCTTTAATTGCACCAACCCGTAGCTACAAAAGAACCACAATTTCAACAGAAGTCTTTGCATCTTTATGTTATGCGGTTCAGCTGCCTTCTTCAATCATTTGATCCAAATCTTATATGCCATTTTTCATTTAGGGCTCTATGGGACCTGTGGTTACAACCCCTACGCTGGACGGAAATTTGAACTACAATGACCTTGTAGGTTCAACTTTAAAGGTACCTTATTTTTCTCAGAATATCTTGGCTTATTTCTACATATTTTACCTTAAAACGGACTCATTTTATTCACGGAACTCCTGAGAAGTTGTGTGGTCTATTATGTAGTCCGAGTAGAGGTGGAAAAATGGGAGGGTGGGTTCGATTTGATAGCGGGCAAATCTTTAGTACATGTTGAACTGGGTCAGACCCATAAACAGTTATTTAGATTTTCACAGGAACTCCTGAGAAGTTGTGTGATCTATTATGTTGTTTGTATGGCTTTCGTTTTTATTTTTTTTGAGAGTCCAACATAGAGTAGTTCTTAATTCGGCAGAGCTTGATCACCTGAATATCGGACCAGACAAGATTTGGTTTATGGTGAGATTGATTTAGTCCTAGCTATCGGTTTTTCTCGATGTGTTTTTACCGTACAAATGGATTAATCGCATGTACTTTTAGGATTTTGATATTCGGTAAATGGATAGATATGCTGGTGGTTCAAGTCGGTACTGTGCAGATGCAAATGGAAAGATGTGCTAGTTGTTCGTGTCCTGTAGATGCAATTGCGGAGTGGTCTAGATGTTGTGTGACCTCTACTTGACAGTGTGGTTTTCCGCATCGTTTTGTATCTTAAAAAGGTTTTTGTTGTTGTCATCTTGTAGAATCAAGATTTAACTCTATGTAAACTCTCCTAATGTTGTTGGAACACTCAAGTATGAGAGATAAAGGTGCTATTTGTTCTAAACACGCATGCTATACCGTGTTTTTATTCAGTGAAATCACACCAAAATAATTTGGCTGATAACTATAAAAGATTAAAAGCAATGTTAGACATTCCAAAATTTTAAGCGTAAACAAAAATGTCTAAACTAGAGGAAAAAAAAAAAAAAAAGAGTTAACCGCTGCCAGGACTCGAACCTGGGACTTCCTGTTAAGGGAGCCGGATCAATTCAATTGAGTTGAGGGTTGTGCTACAGCGGTATTTTTGATAGTCTTCACTTTCAAGTTCTATTTAAACGAGAATTGAAAAAGTCAACCATAGACACAGCCAACAAAATCCACTTTCGTTATACGCGATATAAATTAATCTTTTATTTTTCCTCTATATGATTTTCCTAATTTTCATGTTGCACTATACTCTTTACAAGCTCTCTCACTCTCTCTAGACGTACAAATTAATACTTTCGTTGCAAGGCAAGTGATACGTCGGGGCTGAGGTTTGGTCGATTCCTTGGTCGGTTAAGCTAGGAGGTATCGACCCCCTCACCACAACTATAGATATAAATTACGAATATGGTAATAAGTTATGAGTTTTTCTATACACCAAAGTTCTTTCCATATAATTCATTATATATACCCCATCAAAATCCCACAAAGAGAAAGCAAAAAACCCTTTGACAATAATGTCGAAGTTCACACAAACATTATGTATTCTTTTTGCTTTTGTTTCTTTGTTCTTGAATGCCACCCGAAGCCGCCCACAACCGGCATTACAATATGATTTGGAACCAGAAAACGAGCAATCATGTGATAGTTTTAAGCTCAGGATGTATGATTGCTCACCATATCTTGTAAAAGATTCAATCATCGCCGAGCCTAGTATTTCTTGTTGTTCAGAAGTTATAAATGCATGGAAAGTTGATTCCAAGTGTGCTGGCGAAGTTTTGAAGAGTATTGTTAACTTAAGGAATATGAATGAGACGAGAGCCACTCATGTTTCTTCTACTTGCGGTAATTTATAAATATTTCTCTAGACAAGTATCTTTTTCAACAAACTGGAATATTATCGTCTGATAACTTTGAAACGTTTTTATATGCAGAAGCGAGTCTTTTAGAGGCAAGATTTTCCACGGATAAAGCTAATTCTGTAAAGAATGCTGTGATCCCTTGTGTGGTTGTGCTGATAGTGATTCTTTTAATTTGGATTCTCCGTCGTTGCTTATCGTCACAAGATCAACAAAACCAAGTTTCTTGATTATGTGTTTGTTAGACAACATTCATATGTTATAATTTTAATTTGTCGTTCAACAGGTTTCAATGGTATGTATAATGTCACAAACTCAAATAGTTCTTCTTGATCTCATTATCATCAATATATTATCTTATTTTGTCAAGAAAAAAGTAGTACGGAGTAATAACTTTATGGTTTATTGTAATCAGTATCAAACTTAGCATTATCTGCAAATAATCACATAACAAACATTCAAAAACCACTAAAAACATATTATTGTGCCGTGTTCACATAATTAGAAGCCATCGTGCCACGACAGCTTAAATTCCAAACTAAGATCTAGCTACTTACCAATGCAGAATTTATCAAAAATATCTAGTCAAAACTATCGTCCAAAAGTCAGTTGGAAGATCATCCTCAATCGATATCCTCAACCTCGTTAAAGCATCCTTTGTACGAACAAGCTGCTCACGCTGTCTCTAATAATCCATCAAGAAATTAAACCATAGATTAAAAACTATAGGCGGATTCGACCCATTCATCTCTATGGGTCAAATGGTTAAAATTTAGATTAAAAGAAAATATGTCAAAAGTATAAACAATGTTGAACAAAAGATAAAGTTCACCATGATGATAGCGGTCCACTTGCGTCTGAAAGATAAAGTTCACGATGATGATAGAATACACCATGAATCAGAACAAATACATTACGCAAGAATTGATTAGGGGGCGCTTATTTCCAATCGTTTACAGTACTTATGAAGGGGTTAGTTCAGGTTCTTTTGTTGATAAAGTAACCTAAAACCTCCCAAGTTTTCTGTTACGTAATTGTAAGGTTCATGATACATATTCTATCATTCTTAAAGGTTATTATAATATATTTTCTATGGTTGAAGTTTGAGGGGAGCATGTCATGTGTGTCTTCCATCTACGATGGCACTAAACTCAGTCCTTTTACTATTGACTTGTTTAGCTACAAAACTCACTTTTTCAGGGCTTAGCATCAAATTTTGGCTACACTTTCTTCTTAAATGCAGTTCTACAGTGCTACTTATGACTGCAATTAGTTTGTTGCACACTGAACCTAATGTTCTAGCATAGGATAGTTGACATGTAGTCCTTCTTGAACAAGACAGTTGGGCTTCTATATATCGATGTGGTAAGTAAAGAGATGACCTCTTCTCGCTTATTTTGCTTTGCATAAAACTCAAAGAGTAGGATTTTCATTGTCATTTAGCTCATTGGCCGAGTCTTTATGTCACTTTATGAAGTACAGAACTCACTTCTCTATCATTTTTCAAATATTATATTTGACATATTGATCTTTATATAAAAGTTATAGAAACTTCTGACAGAAAATAAAATAGCAGCAGTTAGAAAAACCCTCTCCTTTGGACACAGAGGCGAGGGTTCGATCCTCACTCCCTGTAAAAATGGCCGGAGGTCATCTAGATGCAACCTCTCTACCTTCGGGTACTGTCTACATCTCACCTCCTCCATACCCCGTGAAAGACGGGATTGGGTACTGATTATACTTTAAATCGTACGACCAGGCCTTGCGATGGTGATCGAAGGGTATGAGGGTGTTGTGCTTGTGCCAAACTTGTAGCTAATTTGCAATAAGAAATAGTAAACACTTCGTTAAGTGATTGCGCAGGGGTTGGACCTACGAACCACCTCCGGCGTGCGAATAAGTATGTGTTACATGAAGTAGGTAAGTTATAAGTGTGAAATGTAGTGTTAAGTGAACATACCATCAGTAATAACTCGTCCAAACTATTTATAGAGAGAAAAATAGGCTTGGAGAGTGTTTGCACATGTTTCGGAGATCATGTGGGCGTCCCATGATTTATGGTAACCGCTAAGGCTTAATCTCCACTCTCTCTGTCTTGGCGGGAAAGCTAACGAGAAAGAGGGGACGTGGGTTGGACCAAGTCATTGCCTTCTTCGTCTTAGTATCCTCAAGGTCAAACCCTGAAGGGCTTAGGCCTTCGATTGACGAATTCCCAACTGGTAACCATATCAATGATGAATGGTTTTACGCCAACGATGACTTCAGAAGACTAAATTAGTCCTTCGACATGAAGGTTCGACTGAGGCCGAAGGGGAGTCTTTCGACCTGATCGGAGGGTACGTCATCAAGCCCCCCAGTCGAAAGTGATATGTACGAACGAGGATATATTGCTTACGACTCAAAAATGCACACACGAAACCCCCTTTGTCACAAGTCTGTACATAAGGTGTTAGTTGCATATGTGCTAAGTGCACATTTAATGCAAGTACTTATAATCAAACTACCCTTATCTCGGTAAATGAAAACGTCTTTTCAAATTTTGAAAGAAGTTTGAAATCCTGATAGGTGGTGATCCGATGACACTTGTATGTCTAAGATATGAAGTAAAAGAGGGTATAAAAAATTTTATACGATGAATCCTAAATCACTTTTACCATCCGCCCAAAATTTTCACACACATCATTATGCTTCCGTTCATCTGTCCAACCATAAGGTAACGTATTTCATCCTCCGATCTTCAGTTTTCTTAATTTGTTTTGCGTATATCCTCCATGGGTGGCAACGCAAAGTTCATTATTAGGCAACAAACATGTACTCTGTCTAAGGAAGACCTATATGCTTTCCTCACAGATTATCCCATACCCAAAGAGTTTAAGGTAATGTTACCCACTAAACGTCAAGGTATCTATGATGCACCCAAAGGGTATGTTGGCCTGTATATTCATGCTTTTACAACATCTAACCTAAGGATACCACTCCACCCACTGATTTTAGAGATGTTGCAATATTATGAAGTACACATATCTAGGTTCAACCCCTTTGGCTTAGCCAAGCTCACCACGTACATTGTTATGTGTAAGGCATATGGGCATGATCCGTCATTGACTGTGTTTAGGAGCTTCGTAAGCTTATACCCCGGTGGAAATTGGTTAACCTTAGCAAAAAGAGGAGCGCACGATGTACCCCATTTGATCAACAAGCCCTTTACCAATATCAGAAATTGGAAAGGCAAGTTCTTCTACATTCAGAATACTATTGTACCCCCACAGTATCTTGTCTTGTTGAACCCAGAGTTTCAGTTTGATGAGAAACGGTTTAATGATCCGCTGCCGTATACAGTAAGAAGAGATCCCTTGTATCAGCATTTGTGCCGCCACCCAGCTGACTGTCAAACCTTTCCTCAGCCTATCTTGTTTATGGCTGGTCTTGCTGATTGTTGGGAGGGCTCCCCTTTGCTTCCTGAAATTATTTGTTGTGGAGAAAGTATGTATATTTCCATTTAATTCTAAAATTAGGAACTTATCTGCTGATATTTATCTTTTACATCTCTTGTTGCAGGAATGGCTTTCCGAAACTTTGTTGTAGCTGGAGGTGCAAAAGAAGTGAGTTTCATCCCCAAAGAAGCCAAAGATGTGAGTTATGGCATTGGTACCCCGTATGTTTCTGTGAACAATAATGATGTTTATGCTCAGAGGATCGAGCCTATTTCCTCTGCACAGCCTTCCAAAGAGAAAGACCCTGAAGAAACCACCCAACTTGTTGAGAACGTTGGTGACTCTGATGATCCTCCGTCTGAGGATCAACTTATGATCGTAGGTTCCTCCGGTATAGCGGATAGGGTTCGAAGCAGGAAGGGAACAAGTGCCAAGGCAACAAAGTCTTCTTTTAAAAGGAAGTTGATATTGCCCACTCCTCCCTCTCGAACCACCCGACATAAGAGTGCACAAGGCAAAATAGTTCTTCATCCATCTCTCGAAGGACCTAGCGATGAGGATATTCATGATAAGCATGCATCCCTGTATTGAAAACTTGTTATAATTCTTCAGCCTTTTAATTGTGTGACTTTCTGCAGGTCTTCCGGACACAAAGGAGCTTCCGACCCCCTTAGCTTATCACTTGCTAGTTGAGTATATGACTCCAGCTTGTTGGACATGGGCGTTGGACAATATGTCAATGGAGAAGCTGTGTGACCTGCATGATAAAAGTTATACTAGGCAGGCTGTTCTTGACAACCACCTTAATACCCGGACCAGAGAGCTTCTTCGTGCTGTGAAATCTGCTAAGGAAGAGATGAACGTGATACTGGTTAGGGAGAAGGCCCGAGATCAGCAATATGCAGATCTTAAGACCAAATGTGAAGAGGAAATGGAGGATTTTGAAAAGAATCCTTTGGTTCATGACTTTCGAACAGACATCCAGAAGTTTGAACAACAGCTTGCTGATAGTCGTGCTGAGTGTAGTAGGATAAAGCTTGAAGAAGCCAAGGTTACAGGTTACAAATAACAGATTGTTGCTTTGACATCTAAATGTGCAGGTTTGGAAGCTGAGAGGGCCAGGCTTGTGGAGCAGGAGATTAAGTTGAGGGAGGATGTAGATGGCTTGAATCTTCGTTGCAGGATGCTTAAAAAGGATAGGGCTGATGTGGTCTCCAAGGTTGTTCCCTATATAGCCATGTAGCTTTACCATAGCGATGAGGTCGGAGAAGTGGTGGGAAGGCTGGTTAATGCAACCATGTTTTATGGTAAGTGCACCACCTTGGAGGAGATAGCATAAATAGGTAAACCTGTGGTTCTTGTCGATGTGCCCTACTACCGGTCAATAGCTGAGAAAGAGCATGATGAAGTCGGTAATGCCTTATCCACTGCTGAGTATCCCTTCCTCGCTGAAGCAACGAAGGATCATACGGCATCTATCGAAGACCTCCTATCAAAGAAGCCAAAGAAAGTTCAACCAGTTTCTCCCAGCAAGAAGACCCCTTCTGTCAAGCTTCCATCACCAGGACCAGTTGATCCTACCCATTCTAAGAACCAGTGAAGGCTACCATGTTGGTAGTAATTTGGCCCCAAGGGTGGTATGTATCCTTTTTAAACAATTGTTAGTCAGTGCTTTCCAGGCTTAGGCCTGATGAAACAATTTAACTTTATGCTTTCTAAGGCCGCGACCTTCCTCTAGACAATGTTTTAGACTTATCGCCTTAGACTATGGCCTTATGCTAGGTGTGCTAGCATGTTTTTAATATCTACAGTTAGAGACTATGTCTCGATTTTGATTTGATGTTTGTTCTTCTCATACGTTACATATGCACGTATATTATTTTACATCCTAAAGCGTATGGTAGATACATAGCCTCATTGTGTGTAAATTCTGTACCAAGAATATAACAATCGTATAATTTAATTGCTGACAGAGGGTTGCGACCCACTCCATCTTTATCCTTTGGGTAACATAAGTCTTGGAATACCTTAAGATCACTTAGGAAAGTTAATGTAAAGTTTTGATGGATGTTATATATGTATTCAAGACTTATAGTTGTACTGTTTCATCCCTTCGACATTGAAACTTATAAACGACAACTAAGAGCTGCAGGTATACTCACTTTAACCACGAAATAATGAAAAATAACTCTTGTTTTAATTGATTGTAGTTTCAGTTTGGAATAAGAAATCACTGTAATACTATGTTAGAAGTTTTTTTTACCTTAGTTGAAAATGGATCCTGATAAGGTAGTTTCGTTTAGTAAAATATGTGCCATGGTGTTAAAGTTAGGACAGGTTTAAGGGAGGATAGGTTGATGGTGCAAACTAGACCTTTTATACCTCTACTGGCAAAAAATAGTTAGTATGTCCTGCATTAATATGATCTAGAACGTTTACTTTTGATGATGATGATTATGTCCTCTAGTCATGACGTTTGGTGTGCCGTGTAAATATCTGCTTATTCCTCTATATCTAGACTGAAATGTCTGTTGTCCCAGTATGTGAGTCGAATGTGAGTTGCAAATATTTACTGAATAATTATTTCGTCTAACTTTGTATCGATACATGTACATACATATATATATAAGGGACGAATAGGTGTGTCCCTTCGGTTTGACATAACCGAATAACTACCTTAACCAACTAACATAACCGCCATAACTAACTAACGGTTATTAACTAACTAATATACATATTAGGTCCTTTGTCTTTCGTTGTATACAAATGAAGCACTATCGAGATTATAGTTCACATTCTCCTTCTTAATCTTGATTGTTGCTTTGTCCTAAGTCTTGAACTCCGAGCATTTGTCGCATAGTCACAAAATTTAGTCTTGGTAAAGCTTTCGTTAGAATATATGCTCTTTGTAATTCTCCACTGACGTGTTCCACATTGATGTGCCCATTTTCTACACATTCACGAATGAAATGATAGCGAATGTCGATGTGCTTGCTTCTTCCATGAAAAACTGGGTTCCTGACGAGTGCTATTGCTGAAATGTTGTCGACCTTCAGCATTATTCTTTTCTCTTCCCATCCAGTTAATTTACTAAGTAGCCGTTTTAACCATAAGGCTTGACATGCTGCTCCAGTAGCCGCCATGAATTCTAATTCACATGATGAGGGCGCCACTGTTGGTTGCTTCTGAGTACACCAAGTAATATGTGATTCTCTAAAATAAAATACTATCCCAGTAGTTCCTTTTCCTTGATCGGTATTGATTCCATAACTACTGTCGCTGTAACCTGTAATCTTGCAGCCGCCTTCTTTCTTGTATATATTGTCATGCTCCTTTGTTCCTTTGATGTATTAGATTACTTGCTTTATTGCCTTCAGGTGATGATCCTTTGGATCTTGCATGAATCTGCTAAGTAGTCCAGCTGAGTAACTAAGATCTGGTCTTGTATGTAGTAGATACCTAAGACTTCCAATTAAGCTTCTGTAATAAGTTGCATCAACTGAGTTTCCTTCTTCCGCCTTGACCAACTTAGTACCGGGATCCATAGGTATCTTCGTGTCATTACTTTCCATCATACTTGCATCTTTTAAGATCTTGTTGATGTAACCTGATTGCTTGATTGTAATCTCTCCTCCTGTCTGAGTAAGTTCTATCCCAAGGTAATAAGCTAACAATCCTAAGTCGCTCATCTCAAATTTGCCTTCCATCTGGGACTTGAACAAGTCTATTTCCTTCCTTGGAGTGCCCGTGATTATCAAGTCATCAACGTAAACTCCAGCTATCAATATAGAATTTTTGCTTCTCTTCGTGTAAACTGCTTGTTCGAGATAACATTTCTTAAAGTTTAATGACTTTAAGATTTGATCAAGCTTCACATTCCAAGCTCGTGGTGCTTGTCTTAAGCCATATAATGCCTTCATGAGCTTGTAAACTTTTCCTGAATTTCCTTGTTGTATAAAACCTTCAGGTTGTGTGACATAGACTTCTTCTTTCAAATCTCCATGTAAAAATGCTGATTTGACGTCTAAGTGATGTACTTGCCATCCATAATATGCTGCTAGTGCTAAGATCAAACGAACTGTCTCGATACGTGCAATTGGCGCATATACTTCATCGAATTCTATTCCTTGTTCTTGTACATAACCTTTTGCTACTAAACGTGCCTTGTATTTGATGATTTCTCCTTTTGCATCTCTCTTGGTCTTGACGACCCATTTAAGTCCTATTGCCTTTTGATTTGTAGGCAAAGTAGTAAGAGTCCATGTGTTGTTCTTGTTTATTGAATCTAGTTCAATTTCCATGGCCTCGATCCATTTCTTGTCTGTTGAATCCTCCTTGTAGTTACGTGGTTCTTCTTCCGTAAATAGTAGACTTTCAGGTTTAACTCTACGTGCATACTTATATATTTCCGTTAAGTCCTTGAGACCTTGTATTGGTGTATCATCAAATCTATCTTTTGAGTTCTTAATTGAACTAATAGTAGCAACTTCTTCCTATTATGAGTGTCGGTTGTAAGTGTATGTTGGTGGGGTGACTGGAGAGTTTGGAGCAGTAATTGGTTCCTGTTCCTGATAGGTACTGTCATTGTTTTCTGAGTTGACTGATGTAATGTTTCCATTGTCGACTTCTTCTACCACAATACTTGCCCAAATGAGCCTTGTGTACTTGTTTCCTCTCTGTTGTTATCCCAATCCCACTGTTTTGTTTCCATAAACTTTACATCCCTACTAACGTGTTTCCTTTTTCCTTTTGGATCATATAGCCTACATGCTTTCGATCCTTCTGTGTAAAACTAGAAGGGGGGGTTGAATAGTTTTGCCGATTTTAAGTTAGTTTCTAAAAACTTTAGATTCGATGTTATATGAAATCTTATGGATGAAGATAAAGTATAGATCTAAGAGTAATGCAAGTAAAGAAAGTAAAGTAAGGATAGAAATGACACAACCGATTTATAGTGGTTCGGCTACAAGGACACCTTCCTTGCCCTACTTCACTCCCCGAGTCACCTACTCGAGAGTTCAATCACTATGTCAACAAACTCCTTCAACTTGGCGGAGAAGCCTTCACAACGTTGCTTACACCTTTTTCCGGTACAAAGCTAAATACCAAGTCCGTAACACGGAGGACCAAACCAACACGACAATTACACAACAACTATGTGAAATATCAAGTACAAGATCTTTACTACAGAAATCTTGTGAAGGAACAAATCAATCAAGGACCCCTTGCTTGGATGACTTGTAGAAAGCTCATGATCTCGCCTTAGAGAAGGACCTATATGAGAATCACAATAGAAGAAAGAAGAACAACTCTCTAGATCAAGTGATCTTTTGTTAGAAGAGTGTAAGAATATATGAGAGAGTTAGTAAGAAGAGGGGTAGTGAGAAATGAAGAAATGGCTCTCTATTTATAGGCAAAATCTTGCCACTGTTCCACGGATCCCTCCCTTAAGGGATCCGTCTAGTGTAACACCAGGGATTCGTGGGACGCTCCTCTTTGCCCATGGGTTTTTTGGTTACGGGTCATGGGTCATGGGTTATGGTTTGGTCCATTGGTATTTCATTAGATACAATGTATCTAATAGATGCAATGCATCTAGTCAAATAGATATGGGTCAATACCATGGGTTATGGATATGCTCCATGGGTTGTGGTTTTTACCCATCGTAATAAACTATTACAACAAATGATTTATTACAACAATTTGTATTAAATGACTATATGTAAATGCTTTACAAAAATAACATGTATCCTTATAATTTTACTTATGATAACATTATATTTGTTATCAACAAAACACAAAGAGATCGCTAAATATTAATAAACGTTTTTACGGTTTATTTGTATTAACAATCTCCCCCTTTTTGTTGATAACAAAACATAATGTTATGATGAGTAAAACTTAAGATTAGATGTATGTTTTGAAAGCCTAAGTTTTACTTCTTCTCCCCCTTTTTGTCAAAACAAAAAGTTAACCCAACGAAGAAATAAAATGTGGAAAAATAGTCCACGTATCGCTAACTCCCCCTTGACGGTAGCTCCCCCTAGAATGGGGTGTCAAGTGAGAAAAAAAATCCTACAAAGAAAGGGTTAGCATTAACATGCATAAATAATCTTGTGATTGACGAGAATCAAGATTGGGAGCCAAGGTATTTAAACAAGGCCTTGTAATAAAACAACAAAATGTAGTGATACTAATGCCACATACAAGCATGTAAAAGTAAGAACAAGAAGTGTTCAAAAAAAATGACTCAAAAATAAAATTACTAAAAAGTAATAAAAATGACTCCTTTCACATAAGGTTTATGGATGGAAGTTATGGTGAGTAATGATGTTGATGCGATCAAGGATGAGGTTAAGTATGACTCGCATTTCTTCCCTAATCTCTATTGCAATATCCCTAGTGGATGGCAATGTTCACAATGTAAGTGATGTGGGTAATTAGTGAGGAAGTTTTCCGGGTGACTTTGATTTGTGAGATGCGGAAGTTGTGGTGGAAAAGTTGGAAAATACGGATCAAAGTCCGGAATTTTTGGTAGTGGTGGTGGAAAAGAACCTAGATGTTCTTGTAACATAATGGGAGCTAAAGGTGGTGAGGTTTCAATGTCTTTGAAAATTGTGTTTGGAGAAGTGAGAGGTGTCAAAAAGACTAGTTCTTTTTGCTTTGTTTGTTAAGATCTTGTTGGAGTCTTAAGGAGTTCCAAAAGAGTGACTGGTTCTCGGGAAACCAATTATAGAAGTTTGTAGTATTTGGGTAACTCAAATGTATTAGATTTGAGCACCGGGATCGTTCCAAGCGAGAGATGAATGGAATTTTCAACTCACGTCGCGTTTATCGGGATTTGAATGAGAAAAGGGAATATTTTGAGGATTTCTAAACTACGGGGCAAGGGAAGTAAATGGGAAGCAATTAAAGTCACTAAATCAATTATGCAAACAAGGAATTACGATTAATAAAGCAAATTATCACTAAAAACGCAAATTACGATTAAACTAAAACGTGAATTAAATGCAAACTATTCTAATTAATCCCTAAAAATGATCTAAAATTATTCTAAAACTAAAAATGCAATTCAAAAGTTATTTGAAATTTAAAACTAATTTTTATGATCTTTCTTGAATTTATTTGAATTAAAAACTAATTTCTAACTTTAAAAAATAGATCTAAATTACTAAAAATTATGAAAACTAGTGAGAAAATTGTAAAACTATTTTTAAAAAATCTAAATAACTAAAAAGAATTTTCAAAACTGATTTTGTATTTTTCTGATCTTTTTTCTAATTTCTATGAATTTAAAACTATTTTAAACTAATTAAATGTCTAAAAATTACTATTTAAGCTAGGAAAATTAATGAAATATATTTTTTGTCTTTTTGATTTTTATTAATCTAGGAAACAGTGACAGAAAATTATGAAAAATTCAAGAAAAGTCTAAAATATGATGAAGAAGCTAGGAAAATTGCTAAAAACTAATTTTGATCACTGGGTTATACTAGATGCTTTGTTACTGATTTGAAAAAGAACTTAGCGAATAAGCTATAAGCAATAAGAATGAAACAGAGGATAAAGCAAGCTAAGATATGACTAAACTAACTCAAAGTATTCTACTGCAACTAATTTTGCCCAATCAAACTAAGCCTAGAAGCAATTGAGCTATTCTACCAACAAATCCAAAAATGATCCAAACAGCCTATCACCCTATGTTGCAGCTCATCCACAAGCTTATTAATAAGCTCAAATTAAAATACAGAAGTTGGGATCTCTAAACCACCCAACAAACTACTTGTGAACCAATTTTCAGCAATTTTAAACAAGTATTGAAAGATTTAGAAGCTTTTCAAATAGGTTTGATGAAACTGATGAAGGTATACAGGACACTATGCAGACAAATGACCAGTTTACAAGGCTGTTTTGAGTGATTTAAAAATTTCATAAAATTGCTCTAAAATAACCCTGCTATAGATCACCAACTAAAGTTATAAAATCCAGAGTTTCATTAAATTTTGACTACAAATGATGATTTTAAAAATCCACAAAGTTCAGTGCACAAAAAACTTTTGATAAATTTGACTTTTGAAACAGAAAGGATACTTTCACCAATATGAATTTTGATTCACTAAAACATATTTATATTGATGATTTATGACAAAATGAAGCTAGATTGAGCTAATTTAATGACTTGTACACCTAAATGCAAAATTTGAGAGACTAATTCTAATTGAGATAAAACTTAAATCAGATTTGAGATGATTTTGACTAATAGTGTTTGTAGATGCAATCTGATGACTAATTATGACTATACTACTTACTACTGTTGCAACACTATTCTACCATTGAATTACCTTCTAACTCAGAATGAGACCCTATTCCAAACACTACTTTCAATCTAAAAACAGAAAACAACCTTAATACTTTAAACTATCACTTAATCTAGATCTAATGTATCATTTAACACCTAAATGCAATAATCTACACCACCAATACCTTCAGAATCCAACACAAACAACTAATACAGATTTATATCAGATGCACAGATTTATGAGAACAATGAATTCAGATTAAAACAGCAATATAACAATCAATAATGAACTAAATTATACTAGATTAAGCACTATTTAAGCAATACTACTATTCTACACTACATATTTAGAATTGAAAAGGTAAATGAACTTACAAGATGTCCTGCCACTATGGCATGCTACTGAGTACTAACTATTACTATTCCAAACCCTTAACTAATCTAATCCAAGCTAAATCCAACCCAAATCAATCCAATACCAAACCCAATCTCCAGCAAATCAAATCATTCCTTCTGCACAATTGACCTTCTTTGACTATTTGATTTGTAAATGTAGAATCTGAGTAGGAAACTTAATAAGCACTTATTAAGTTATAGGTGAGCTTATAAGAGCTTAAGATAACAAAAACATTAGCTGAATTCAACTTTAGATAAGATTAAGAATAATTTTGATTTTTTAAGTATTTTTTTATTTTTTTGTGATTTTTGTTTAGAAAATTATATAAGCTCAAGATAACTTGTAAATAAGCTGAGATGAATAGTGAAATGAACTTAAGCTACTTAAATCATAAAAGCAGAATTTGAAATCAATAAGAGAATTAAAACTAAAACTATTTTATTAATAGAAACTGAAATACAAAGTGAAATTTCAATACAGAACTTTAACTAAATGATTAAGAATTACAATAAACTAAAACTATTCTACTCAGAAACTACATGGCTACAACTGTGAAATCAGGGGTCCTTATATATGAGAGCTAATGAGCTAAGAAGGATCCCGAAGGCTTGAGTGTGCTTCTTTTGAGCTTGTTGCAACCGTCAGATCGTATCCCCATGTCAATCAATCAATCACAACCATCTGATCAAATCCTACACGTATGTTTGGCCAATCAGAGCACATCAAGACACACAGATTGCCAACGTGGCATTCCGTGTGTCAGGCGTTGTCAGAGAATGTCCGTACCACCCTTTAATCGTACTAATTCGAGCTAATTGTTGAAGGGGTATTTTAGGGTTTATAGGTTTTCTGGGTAAATTGATTTTGGGGGTAAATTGGGTTGGCGGGTAAGTTACTTGGGATTTTATTATTACTGGTTTGACTGGGATTTGACTTGAGGTAATAAGCGGGGTTGACCATTTGACTTGTTGACCGTGGTTGACCTGGGCTAGGATTTGGGCTTGATGTTGGGCCAATGGTAGTAATAGACATGGATTTGGTCTTCTCTTGTGATCCAGACATTATCATAGGGACTAATCTTGCCAAATCTAAAACTTTAGGGGTATTTTCTAACAATTGCTGAAACTTGAAGGACTGATTCTGCCAATTCTTTAAATGTGATCCAATCTTTCATAAATCATCCTTTCAGCATCAAAATCTTCACAATTACTCATTTATGATTTCCCGGCTCAGCTTTTGCACTCTTTTCCTTCTCGTGCTCGGGTTTTGTCTGATTTGTCTTTCTTTTGCGTGTTTTGCCATGTCCGTACCTGCACATGCATAAACTCAAGAAACTAATAAATATTAGACATAAACGGCTCTTTCTTGGTTATTTTGGGTATATTTTGGTAAAGAAAGGGTATGTGTTTTTGCACATACCAAAATACCCCAGACTAGACGATTGTCGTGTCCTCACGCAATGCAATTAACTCACGCTTCTAAAACCAAGGATTTCAATCTCTTTCTACTAAACCTATGAAAAGTAGCAAAGATTCCTCAAAAGAGATTAAGAAACCCTTAATTCTAAAAATGCCCCGTTTACCTTTTAATTCACATATAGGTATTACGATTAAGCACATTCCAATTATGAGTGACGGTTTGTTGAACTTTCATGTCGATCAATAACTCCAACATTTTTCAAACGACATTTTTAGGATCACGGAGTAGGAAACACAACTCAGCGAGGAGTGACAATACGGATAGAATACATCGTCCCTGATTTTTCACAAGTCCCCAAACTAAGCGTAAAATCGAAATCATTGTTAAATATGACTCTAGATGATAACACTACCCATGAAAGTTACTTGTGTAATTACCTTTTGCTCCCATTTTCCTTTTTTCCTCTATTTATTTTATTTTTGGTGAGAAATGAATTTCTTCAAGTTTCTCGTTTCGATAATTTTTAATCCGATAAAGATATGAAGCTAAGTCGCTAATTAATTATCCATCTTCTCTCAAGAACCATTGTCTTAAAAATGAGGTCCACATCAAGGAAAGTTTATTATACTTTTGACTTTCTCATATATATATATATATATATATATATATATATATATATATATATATATATATATATATATATATATATATAGGTCACGCTCAATGCGAAACCATTATTTTGTACGAACTTTACTGAACCATTTTTGACCAATAAAATTTAGTATTATTAAATATTTTTATTTAATTGAAAAGTGTATAATAGTAAAACTTATATTTACTTTCTTTTGAATTTTTTTTTAATTAAAACGTTTTTTAACCCTTAATTTTCGGATTTTTTTTTTTTTTTTTTTTTACAATGCATGTTTTCAAAAAATCTTAAGTGCATATATGTTTTTTCAACAAACATGTTTTAAAAAAAAATCAAGTGCATACGTGTTTTTTTTCCCCTTAAATATAGTAAATTTAAATGCGTTTCTTGCATTTAGACGTCAAACTTATTTGCTTAAAATGGTAAGTACATATATGTTTCAAGTGTACATTATTTGATTATCAAATTTTATGACCAAAAACATAAAAATACACATGTAACCTCTAACAATTTATCATAAACATATACATGTAATCTCTACATTTATAACAAAGAAAAAACATAAATACAATACACAAAATTTGATATAAAAAAACATATGTGCACGCTTCGATAACATATATGCACGACTTCCAAAAACATATGTGCACGCTTCACTTTCTCGTAAAGTTCATTAGAACATATGTGCCCATCTTCCGAAAACATATGTGCACGCTTCAGTTCTCGTCAAATTCATTAGAACATATGTGCCCGTCTTCCGAAAACATATGTGCACGCTGCTTTTTTGTGATCACTTGATCTTGCTGCACATTAAAGAGAACACACATGATTATTATAACATTTGTGAGCAACTCCATTTATATATTCAATCACCTTTTTTGGTTTCCTTCTTGAAAATGAAACCACATGCCACATCAGTATACTATAACTAATATAATCTTTAATATTTCGTATAAAATACTTGTGCATGTACCTCTAGATCAGATTAGCCTCAGTTGAGTACACTTGGTTATATGTCATCTTTCGTAATTAATTAAATGTGATGCTATCATGGACTAATGGAAAATCATTGAGTGGGTACCAAACAAATCTATAATCATAACGAAACATGTGTGTCAAACTATAATTTGTGACTCATGACAACCAAACAAATCTATAATCATAACGGTAGCATAACATATGTGCACAATCAAGAAGTTTACGTTTAGTGGGAGCTACAAACACCATTAGAAAACTATATCTAAACCATTAGTTCATTTACTCTTTGTACATTTAACAACTAATTGTGCCTTTCACTTGTAAGCTCAAAGTAAAAAAGTAACTGAAACATGGGTGTTCTTTATACAACTAAACAAGTAATAGCATATGAAGTAGTAAGCAACTGTATCCCAGAACACACTTTTTATCCTTATCATCATTTACAAAGTCTTTACTTATAATTAAATTATAAAGATTGGGCATCTAGCGTAGTGTTTAACTGAAAAGTGAGTAGTATGTTGTATTAAACAAAAAACTATTTTACTAATCTATCTAACACTAAACTGATGAATATCAGTGGGCCACCATAGTCATTCTTCATCAAATTTACAAACAAATTATTATTAATTTAAGAAGCAAAAAACTTTTAAAAATATAAAAGCCAATACCAAAACACCTATCAAAAGGATGTTCCAATAACTATATGATGTAGAACCACAAGATCACAAGCTTGAAACCTCAGAAACAGTAATAATTAAAAAGAAAAGTTACCAATACTTTTAAAGGCATACGTCTATTATACCCTTTTGAATTAAATAAAAATAACAAAATGCTATGGAGCATTAAATGATGTACATTGTGTATTATTAGTTGTAAAAAAGTGGTTCTCGCAGTTTTCGCACTTAAAGTGGATTCTGAAAATAAAGTGCCTATATATATATAAATTATTTTTTGTCATGCTTCTTAAGTTGTCGGGATGCATAAGCAATCACCTTCTCACGTTGCATCAAAACAGCACCTAAGCCTTTATGCGGCGTCGCGACACGACAAAGTCTTCGCTTCCTTGAGTAAAGCTAAGATGGGCGCTACACAACTTCTCCTTGAAGTTGGAATGCTTCTTCTTCCTTTCTCCCATTCATACTTAACATCCTTCTCGTGTTAGTTTGGTCGTGACTTAGCTATCTTGGAAAATCCTCAATGAATCTCCTATAATAGCCTGCTAACCCTAGAAACCGTCGGATTCGATGGGTTCTTAGGGCTGCCCATTCCTTAATGGCCTTAATCTTAGCTGGGTCAACATGAACACCTCGACTATCTATCACATGACCTAAGAATTGCATGGACGGAATCCAAAATTCACACTTAGAGAATTTGGCATCTGACTTCTCCTCTCAAAGAATCCTAAAATGAGCCTCAAATGCTCTTCGTGCTCCTCACTACTCTTAGAGTATATCAAGATGTCGCCTATGAATACTATCGAAACTTATCCGTGTATGGCTTACACACGGTTCATGAGATCCATGAAAACCGCTGGCGCGTTGGTCAAACCAAACGACATCACTTGGAATTCATAGTGTCCATAACGAGTTCTAAACGCAGTCTTAGGGATATCCTCCTCTCGAACTCTAAGTTGGTGATAACCAGATCGTAAATCGATCTTAGAAAAGACACTAGCTCCTTGGAGTTGGTCGAATAGATCATCTATTCTAGGTAACGGATATCGGTTATTCACTGTTAACTTATTCAATTCCCTATAATCAATGCACATCCGAAACGATCCATCCTTCTTCTTCACAAACAACACTGGTGCTCCCCACGATGACGAACTTGGTCGAATGAATCCCTTCTTTGACAATTATGCCAACTGTTTTGACAGTTCCTCCAATTCTATTGGAGCAAGTCGATAAGGTGCCCGGGCTACGGGTGCCGCCGTATCAACTCTATTTGAATTCCACTTGTCGGACGGTGGAATCCACAGCGATCGTCGGAAAGGCGTCCGAAAATTCTCTAACAATGGGTACATCGTTAAGGTGTCTTTCGCTCTTCTCCTCACTTTTCTTTTCAGAAATTCGAGCCAAGAAAAGACAACCTCCTCTATCGATGTACTTCTGGGCCTTAATACAGGAGATGATGCTCAACCGGGAGGGACTTCCACAGTCGCTCCGATCTCCTTGTATGCTCAGAACTTTTCCGCCATACGGCAAACGCACAATCTTCTCATTACAAATGATGTGTGCACCGTTCTTCGACAACCAATCCATTCCGATAATGACGTCAAAACTTCCTAAGGTCACCGGCAATAGGTCTATACTAAACGGGCAGTCTAGGAAAGTTAAGGTACAACCTCGAACTACGGTGTCTATCTTCTCTCTACTCCCATTCACTAATTCCACATCGTAACTAAACCCTAGAGGTGTTTGGGAGATTCAAACAGTGTGGAAGCATAGCGATTATTGAGAAGGAACGTACCCGTAACTACGTTAGGGTCCTCGCCAGCTTCCTTCCCAATAGCGTAAACACGTGTTGTTCCCATGTCTCTCTGCTGATTCCTAGCACCATGGTTTCCCTGGTTTTCCACAACCTCGCGTTCCTGTGGTTTAAGCCATTACCTCCTACAATCCTCCCACATTCACAGGATTTCCTCTCATCCACGGCTCTCGGCACTCATTCTTAAAGTGTCCCTTCTTTCCACATCCAAAGCAGTGTGATGGCCTCAAGTCCTCTCCTTGTGCGGTTTGTCTTGCAGCAAGTGGTCGGGACCTCACGTCTTTGGCCAAGTGTCCTACCTTAGAGCACTTCCTACACATTCGGGCACGGTCCATGGTGGTGTCGGTTACAACGACCACACAGGCCTTACTACCTTCATAATCTTTCCTACCTCCATTTCCTATGGCGAACACTCCGGGTCGTCTCGTGTCGTTTGTTGCCATTCCTTTACAACTTCATTCCTCTTCCTCTTATCACTCCTATCATTCTTACTCTTGTCTCCTACTTCTAGCACATAAGAGTCCATCAAACTCGAGCCACGAAATTGCCTCATGCAAATTAGATGGCTTGGCGGCGATGACATCATTTCGAGTAGCTAAAGGCAATCCATCAAGATACCTCTCAATCTTAAGTTCTTCGGTGCGAACCATTTCGTGGCAAAGCAATGATAACTCTTGAAACGAGCAGTATAAGTCGCCATGTCGCACCCTCAACCTTATGGTTCCGAACTCACTCTCTAACTTCTTAACTTCATTCCTAGGACAAGAAGTCTTGATCGGGAGAGTCTTAAACCGAGTCCAAGTCATACTATAAGCTACATCAATTCCTCTTGATCTATGGTAGTTGTTACACCAGTCAACGCCTCGTCCTTCAAGGTGAATGTTGCATACTTAACCTTACAATCCTCATCACGCTTACTCACAAAGAAACACAGATTCGCTTTCTCCAACCTCCTAGTCGGGTAAACTACTCCCTCGGTTCCTCCAAACTCAATGGGACCACGAATCGAACTCTTTGTAGGTACAACCTCGAGTTTGATTCAAGATCGAGGTTCCACTAGAGGTGTTAGAGATTAGCCTCAACTAGCGATTCAATGACACCTGCGACACTAGCCGGTCAATGTGGGTTGGGTTCACAGTGGAGGTTTTGTGGAACAGGACCATTCTCAAGACGGTCGTTCACATCCGGGTTCCCTACACCGGGTTATCAATGTTCGGGTTCTCAACGGTGGTGTGGTGGGCCGGACGACGACCTTGACGAACCGGGCAACAACAAGCAGCATGAGTTGCTTTCGGTTGTTCCTAAGCGGGTTTTGTCTTGTTGCCACCATTCGAGGCAAGAAGAACAGTTTCATAAGTTCACAATTCACGTTCTAAAATAGAGTTGGGTTCAAGGATCACCCAATAACGCTGAATACATAATCAAGGCCAACAAGGGTAACGCTATACCAAAGCGAAACAATCAAATACCAAATCATAACTAAGGATGCACGCTTCCAATAACCATAACTCATAGGTTTCAAAAGTGGAAATACATGGAAGGATACGGAGAAATCAAAAACGATCCTAATAACGATACTAGTAAACAACTAGGATAATCCTACATCTCGAACCAAGTACTACTTAGTTTCAAGATGGTACAAAACCATAAATCTAATACTATCTAGCCACGTCTACGAATAACACTCACTGACCTCCTAACATCGTCAACCTCTCTCCACAATGATGCTAGCTCAACACGTCGAGCGTCACGATCACTCTTAAGCTCTGCGACCTCTCTCCAACTCACCAATCCTACGCCAAATCGCTCTATCAAGATCACGGCGTTCGCGAACCTCTCAAGCGGTCCCCAACTCGCTCCCGGAGTCTCGATATACCATCATGCAATATCCTAGTCCTCCCGACTACGGTACCCATATCGGCGTTCGGATCCTCTATGCTAGCTCTAGATACTCCAACCAAACGATCCATCAACCTACTAAGCCTAGTACCACGTGAGGTAATCCTCTCCCCATCGGACTGTCTTACCATACTCCTCGGGCTCAAGCAATCTCGATGGTATCTCGGATCCTAACGGGCTACCTACCTCGGTGAATGTGAAGGGAATCAAAACCAAAAGGCATCCATGGAACTCGTGCTTAGGCAAAGGAGAACTGGTCCCGAGAATGTGCGGACTCGCAATGGAGGAGTACCCCTTCAGGATATCCTCATCATCCTCCTCTTGAGGATCCTCATCCTCATCAACATACTGCTCCTCAATCTCATCCTCCTCCTCAACCTCATGCTCCTCCTCAACCTCATGCTCCTCCTCGCACTCATCCATAGGGAGAGTCCATGAGTCGAGTCTCTGTCGGGTAAATCTGAGGTGGTACACTAGGAGATCTAGGCTTCCAAGACATGGTGATGCTTGTGGTGATGACGGAAGAGTGGGTCGCTAAGCGGATAGGTGATGATGATGGTCTCACGGACATGCGGCGGTGCTATAAGCAATCCTAGAGTGCATGCTCGCTAAAACCTAATGTAAAGTGAGCTGCCTAGATGAGCTAGGACGATCGATGATGATGAAATAGTGTGACGGGCAACCTCATAAGGATCACCCTGAGCAACCATCATTAGAGTCAATGCTGGCGAACTAGCAACAGCAAGGACCTCCTCAGACACATCAAAAGCTAGTGAAGGCATAGTCTGTGACAACGACATAGGGTAGGTATAAGTGTTTGAAACAACTAGTTTTAATAAGCGCATCAACTTAACCAAAAAACATATCACATAAAGAAAGCTTTAAAAGTAGAGGTACCGCATTACTCAAAACATGCCTTTAATAAAACACATAAGTTCAGTTTCATCACATAATCCCATATCAAATCAATCGAGTTCAAAATTTCCAAAATCATAATATATCGTTTACTCAAATCCAATACCGTAGTATCTCAATAATCACATTCTCATTTTCCAAAATCAACAACCCTATCTCATTTTCCCAAAATCAATAATCATATCTCCAAATAATAACGTTTCCAAAATCGGTTCATAATATCCCTTAATGGATCATCTCATAATTCAAATCATAGTTCATACCATAATCAAATAAGAAGCTTGACAGCAGCAAGCGTGCGTCGATCGAGGATCAATTTTTCTTAAAAGTGGTTATAGTTTAGGGTTTATAAAATACCTAGTTCTCTATAACCTTGAACTCTGATACCAATCTGTAACACCCCCAAATCTCGGTACATCGGAAGACTTAATCAAGTTTTCGGGGCGTTACTATTGGATTGGTATCGAACATAAGTATAGCAAAAAGATAGTCATTTAACATTCAAAACCAATCCCAAATTTAGTTATTTTAAACATTTAATCCAAAAGTGTAAATATTAGGCCCAAAACATGATTTAATAGAATAGGTCCCCCAAAGTTTATCAGAGTCAGAAATGATCCTTGAACCCCACCTTCTTGCCAAGCTTCCACCGATCACGTATCCCAAACATCTCTCAAATACCTGAGAAATCTTGCTAAAAGGTCAGCTTACGCTGGTGAGTTCATAGGTTTAAGTTCAACAAAATCATAGTGGACCTGTAAGAGTTGTGTGGAAAACTAGAAGGGGGTTGAATAGTTTTGCCGATTTTAAGTTGATTTCAAAAACTTTAGATTCGATATTATGTGAAATCGTATGGATGTTGAGAACGTATAGATCTAATGATAATGCAAGCAAATAAATAAAGATAAGGGATAGAAATGACACAACCGATTTATAGTGGTTCGGCTACAAGGACACCTTCCTTGCCCTACTCCACTCCCGAGTCACCTACTCGAGAGTTCAAGCACTATGTCAACAAACTCCTTCACTTGGCGGAGAAGCCTTCACAACGTTGCTTACACTTTTCGGTACAAAGCTAGATACCGAGTCCATAGCACGGTGGACCAAACCAACACAACTATTACACAACAAATATGTGAAATATCAAATACAAGATCTTCGCTACATAAATCTTGCGGAGTGACAAATCAATCAAGGACCCCTTGCTTGGATGACTTGTAGAATGCTCGTGATCTCGCCTTAGAAGGACCTATATGAGGATCACAAATAGAAAGAAGAAGAACAACTCTCTAGATCAAGTGATCTATATGTTAGAAGAGAATGAGAGTGTATGAGAGATTTAGTAAGAAGAAGGGTGAGTTAGAATGAAGACATGGCTCTCTTTTATAGGCAAATTCCTTCACTGTTCCCACGGATCCCACGGATCCCTTCCACGAGGATCCGTCTAGTGTAATCCTAGGGATCCGTGGAACGCTCCTCTTTGCCCATGGGTTTTTTGGTTATGGGTCATGGGTTATGGGTTGGTCCATGGGTTATATCTAGATTCAATGTATCTAAGTATACATTGTATCAAGTCTCTTTGGGTATGGGTTAAGATCCATGGGTTATGATATTTACCCATCCTAATAAACTATTACAACAAATGCTTAATTACTACATTTTTGTATTTAAATGTCTATATGTAAATGCTTTACAAAACTAACATGTATCCTTTATAATTATACTTAAGATAACATTACATTTGTTATCAACAAAACACAAAGAGATCGCAAAATATTAATCAACGTTTTTACGGTTTATTTGTATTAACAATCTCCCCCTTTTTGTTGATGACAAAACATAATGTTATGATGAGTAAAACTTAAGAATAGATGTAAGTTTTGAAAGCCCTAAGTTTTACTTCTTCTCCTCCTTTTGTCGAAACAAAAGTTAACCCTGGAAGAAATAAATAAACTTCTAACTCCCCAGACGGTAGCTCCCCCTTGTTTGGGCGTCAAGTGAAGAAAAATAAAATCCTACAAAAGAAAGGTTAGTAACATGCTTATACAATCTTGTGGTTGCCGAGAATCAAGATTGGGAGCCAAGGTATGTAAACAAGGCCTTGTAATAAAACGACAAATTGTAGTGGTAGTTATGCCACTTACAAGCATGTAAAAATAAGAACAAGACTTGTTCTTGAAAATGACTTCAAAAGAAAAATAATACTAAAAGTGAAAAATAGTAGTAGTGATTCATTCCATGCTTGCATAAGGTTATGGATGGAGGTTTTGATGAGTAATGGTATTGATGCGATCAAGGATGAGGTTGAGTATGAAACGCATTTCTTCCTAACTTCTATTGCAATTTCCTAGTGGATTGGCAATGTTCATAATGTAAATGATGTGGGTGATGAGTGCGAAAGTTTTCGGGTTGTTTTAATTTGAGTTATCACGGAAGTTGTGGTGGAAAATAGGAAAATATGGATCAATATCCGGAATGTTTGTAAATGGTGGTGGAAAAGAACCTAGATGTTCTTGTAATGTGATGGGAGCTAGTGGTGGTGATGTTTCAAGATCTTGAAAAATAGTATTTCGTGATGTGGGAGGTGTTGAAAAGACTATTTCTTTTTCTTTAGGTTGGGTAGATCTTGTTGGAGTCTTAAGGAGTTCCAAAAGAGTTGTTTTAGGTGGTGATGAAGTTGGTGTACTTGTTGGTGATGAGGGTGGTGCTATAATGGAAGCATCTTGTGGTGAGTTATTTATTGAGGATGAATCATTTGAGGTTGGTTTTGCTAAACAACAAGATCGGATACTAATCCGTGCGGATATCCTAGCATTTGATTGTGGTATTTTGGATGGTGGAAGTACAAAGGTTTGAATATCATGATTGTTTGTACTGGATGATTCTCCTAAAGGGTTTTTGGATGACATGATGAAATGTGTTTGTGAGAAGGAGATGGAGTATGCAAGCATTTTGGGAGTTATATATATAGAAAAACAAAACATTGTAATGAATGCTTGACCCAAAATGTGGATTAAAATCTAATGATTAGATATGAATTCAAGGCATGTGATCATGAGAACACAAGCATTAAAGAGCATACTCCCAAAATGAAGCAAATGTGGATTTTTCATCCAAAGTGAAAAAATAGAAGTTGAAAATAGCTTACATTTACGGATCCCACGGATCCTTCCTCGAGGATCCGTCCGGCATGAAGGCTGGGATCCGTGGTCTAGTGTGTTCAGGCGAAGACAAAATTTTCCTTTGGAACATTTTGCCTAGTGTGTGCCTATATGCAAACTATTTGGAGTTTCGGTTATCTCGACTCCTAAAAGAAAAAAATAAACTAGAGAAAATAAATCCTATTGAGATAACCCAAAACACACATTTGGTACATGAGTCGTAATATTGTGTTATCAATGCTCTAATTCATTTTGCTTAAATGAATGTACCCAAAACACATATTAGTTATATGTTCCTTTATCATTCAAAAGACATGAGATGCAATGAAACGGGTTTTACTTTGTATTAATAATGAAAAGTGATTTGTCCTAGACGTGAAAATTGCTTTTGTGAAATTGATCTGAGAAGGTATCATTGTTTTAGAAAACATTTGAAATGAGAATTTCTTTAAAAATGTGTATGTAGTTATGTGTAAAAAAATTATAAATGGAAGACTTATCTTGGGTTTTGAAAATTCCGTATTGTTTGTGAGTTGTGCGTGAAATAGAAATCCTAGACTTAGAAAGAAGAAGGCTAGTGTTTACATACCTTGTAGAGTCAATTAAGTTATGATGTTTGTTCCATTAGACCAAGACCAAGACGAAGTAGGTTGAATTGTTCCCGCTTCAACGGTTTGGTGAGGACGTCGACTATGTTGTCTTCGGATGCAACCTTCTCAATAGAGATGTTCCCCTTTTGAACATTGTCTCTTAGGAAGTGATGACGAATCTCTATATGATTTGTGCGAGAATGTAATACCGGATTCTTGCTTAAGTCGATTGCACCTTTGTTGTCACATAGGATGGCTATGTTGCTTAGATGGATGTCGTAGTCTACTAACGCTTGTTTCATCCATAGTGCTTGTTGGCATGCTTTGTCGGGCGGAGACGCACTCGGCAGTTGTTGATATTGCAAGTGTCGTTTGTTTCTTAGAAAACCATGATGTTAAACAACATCCCATAAAAGTACATACCACTTGTACTTTTCTATCAACGTAATCACTTGCATGGTCGAATCTGCATATACAATTGTTTCTACTCCGTGCCCTTAGGATACCATAATCCTAATTGTGTTGTACCCTTAATATATCTAAATATTCTTTTACGGCTTCTAGGTGTGATATTTTAGGTCTTCTTGAAACCTAGCACATAAGCAAACACTAAACATGATATCCGCCTACTTGCCGTGAGGTAGAGAAGGCTACCTATCATGCCACGATATTTAGTATTATCAGCGGATTCTCCGTCCTCGTCTTTTGTGAGTTTGGTGTTGGATGACATTGGAGTCCTAATTGGTTTTGACTCTTCTAGACCGAATTTCTTTAACATCTCCTTGATGTATTTAGATTGATTAAAGAAGATACCATCTTCTACTTGTTTTATTGTAGACCAAGAAAGAAACTAAGTTCTCCCATCATACTCATCTCGAACTCGTCATGCATGATTTTAGAAATCATCACACATGTCTTGACAGTGGATCCGAATATAATATCATCTACATATATTTGTACTATGATTATATGTGACTCTCTTTTCTTAGTAAAGTGTGTTGTCAACTAACCCCATGGTGTAGTTGTGTTTAACTAGAAATGACTTGAGTCTATCATACCAAGCTTTTGGAGCTTGTTTAAGACCGTAAAGGGCTTTCTTTAATTTGTACACATGTTTGGGTTTTCAAAATCAATGGCTTGGAGGTTGAGCTACATATACTTCTTCATTTATGACACCATTTAAAAAGCGTTTTTGACATCCATTTGATAAAGCTTTAGATCATTAGCACAAGCATACGCAAGAAGTATTCTTATTTCTAGCCACGGGGGCATAGGTCTTATCAAAGTCTATTCCCTCTTGTTGGTTATACCTTTAAGCAACGAGTCTAGCCTTGTTCCTAGACACTACTCCGTTTGCATCTAATTTGTTTTTATAAACCCATTTGGTTCCTATTATGGTTTGATTACTAGGTGGAGGGACAAGTGTCCAAACATCATTAGAAACAAATTGATTTAGTTCTTCTTGCATAGCCATTACCCAACTTTCATCTTTTATGGCTTTTGTGTATTCTTAGGTTCTAAGGTTGAAACGAAACAAAACAAGCTACTTTGTTTTTGAACTTGAGACCTTAATGTTCCTTCGTTTAGTTTTCCTATGACTTTATCTACGGGGTGATCTTTGGACTCTTTAATGTTTACTATTACATCACTTAGAGGTTCTTCTTCTTCACTTATCTTTTTCTTTATTACTATGGCTTCACTTTCTATAATCTCGTCATCGACAAGAGGTGGAGAGGGTTTGGGTGGACTTTCATCAAATTTTATATTCAATGACTCTTCTACCTTCATTGTTTCTTTGTTTAATATGACGTAAGCTTTGCTATTTGGCGAATAACCTAAAAAGATACCTTGGTTGATTTAGGATCAAATTTTGTAAGGTAATCTTTAGTGTTAAGAATGAAACATTTGCTTCAAAGACTCTAAAGTGATTTAACGTAGGCTTTTGCCTCGGGTAACTCATATAGAGTTTTACCTAAGATTGGTCTAATTAAGACTCGATTGAGTATGTATGTTGAAGTATCAACGGCATTACACCAAATTTTTTGAGGTATGGATTGTTCATTAAGCATGGTTCTACTCATTTCTTGAAGGGTTCTATTCTTTCTTTCTACTACCCCATTCGATTGTGGAGTCGTGGAGCCGAAGTTGTGAGTAATACCATTAGCGTCACAAAAAGCTCGAATGCACTTCATTATCGAATTCCTACCATGATCCGTCCTAATAGACACTATAGGACTTCCTAGTTCTCTTTGGATCTTTTTGCTCAATATTTCAAAGTAATTAAAGGTTTCCGTTTTGTTCTTTAAAAATTTTGTCCAAGTATACCTAGAGTAGTCATCCACTATTACCAAAGTATAGTAGTTGCCTCCATAACTTTGGATAGCGGATGGACCAAATAAATCCATATGTAGTAATTCTAGACACCTAGTTGTGGACACCATGTTTTTAGCTTTATGACTCGAATGAGCTTGTTTTCCTATATTACAAGCATCACAAAATGATGTTCATATTTTAACTTAGGTAGATCTCTTACTAGATCTTTGGATGATAGCGATTGAAGAAGTTGCATGTTGGCGTGACCCAATCTTGATGCCATAAGGTCAAGTATCATCCATAGAGGTAAGACATAGTTTGTCTTTAGGTTCATTACCGATTTTAATGACATAGACTCCATGTTTCCTAATTCCTCTTCCTATGGTTATGCCATTTTTAAGTATCTTACTATCGGTTTGGTAAAAAGTACATTGCACTTTTATCACATATTTGTCCTATACTTAAGAGATTAAAGTTTAGGTTTTCTCGTGACACACATCGTTAATGGTTAGAGATTTGTTAGAAACCGTACCTTTACCGATGATTCTACTTTTGCTATTTCCAAACACCACATTACCTCCATTAATGGATTCATATGGAGAATAGATTCCTATTGCCCGTCGTGTGCCTTGTGCACCCGCTTATCCTTGACACATTCATCGGGGTCTAGGTGGACCTTTAAGCACACCTAAAACAATAATAAACTCAAAGTTTGGTCCCCATTTGTTCATGGGTCCATTAGTGTTAAACATTCCATTCATGTTAGACATGTATGGATAAGATGAGTATGCATTCCATGGAGCAAAGTTTTGAAAAGGAAAACCGTTTTGCATGTTTGATTCCATCCATTTGATGGTTACTTTTCGAAAACGCGTTATTAGGTCTCTAAATGAGTTAGGTTTTGAAAAGATGGAGCTTTGTTTCTTGCAAAAGTAGGATTATATTTTGGAGGTGGTTGTCTAGTGGTGACATGATTTGGTTTCTTCCTATTAACTATGACAAACTCAGTTCTAGATGAAGAAGCTACATTATTGCTAATGTTTGCTACAGCAGATCCACGGATCCCTTTTTCTACACTAGCCGGTTCCCTTTTTAGAGGATCCGTGGGATCCGCCACAATAGTGGCTGGTTTTTCTAGTTCTTTAACAAATTTTGTTTCTTTACTTTCACTAGTTGATGGATCAAGTCGTTGACTACCTAGACCCTTTTGATTGTTACTAGTTTTAACGCTATCAGTATTGTATCTAAAGTGTTCGTGCTCATTCTAGCAATTTTAGAATCTAAGTGATCCACTAGTGTTTGAAGTTGAGCATAAAGTTCACATTCACCACTTGCTATTTTACCTTTCTCTAGCGTTTTAGTTTTGCTTTTAATTCTATGACTTCTTTATCTAAGCGTTTATTTTGACTCTTTAAAAGCTTGTTTTTGTTAACTAGTTTTAAGCTAATATTGCATAGTTTATCATATTCATTATGCAATGAGTCGTCATCAAGTGATGAGCTACTATAGTATTCAAGACATACCTCGTCATTTGCCATAAGACAAATTTCTTCATCCTCCTCGTCGCTCATTCCCCACGTGCAAGCTTCTAAACGCCTTTTGATCATCCGTTTGGGACACTTACTAATAAAGTGGTTTGGGTCCCCACACTTAAAGCAAGTGCGATCATCCTTTGGCTTCTCGTCCTCTTTGCTTTTCCGAAAGCCTTTCTTATCGTCATACGGTTGTTTGACGTATCTACCTTTCTTCTAAAGAACTTTTAAAGTCCACTTACCGCCATAGCGTACTCTTCGTCGTCACTACTCGAAGATGAGTTCTCCTCATTGCTTGAAGCCTTTTTGGCTTTAAGGGCAAGAGATTTGTGTTTCTCTTTCACCTTTGAGGCTTGGAATGTTTAGCAAGGACAAGCTCGTAGACTTTTAGGTTGCCTATGAGTTCATCGAGGGTGAGGATTGTCAAATCTTTTGACTCTTGATTGCCGTCACCTTGGATCTCACTTTGATGGAAGTGCCCTTAGATATCTCTAACATGGTTACGGCTAGAAAAGGATTCATCAAGTGCTTGTAAAGATGTAATAATAGTATTAAAGTTATCAAATGAATGATCTATAGTTTCCTCATCCGATATTGAAAATTGTTCATATTGTTGAACAAATAAATCAATTTTATTATTTTTAACTTGTTGGTTGCCTTGATGAGTTACAACTAAAGAATTCCAAATTTCTTTAGAGGTTTTAAGCATAGAAATTTTTCGAATTCCTTTTCGGTAAAGCATTATATAAAACCATTTTGCTTCACTATTCTTAGAAAGCTTTTCTTCATTTCATCATTTAGTTTATCATGAGGTATGTGAACTAAATTTCCTTTATCATCATTTGAGGTAGCCTCAAAATCACCTTCAACAATAATGTACCAAAGATCAATATCTTTAGACTTCACATATGTTTGAATCTATTTTTCCAATATATAAAACCATTAGTTTCAAGTAGTGGTGGTGGTTGCATAGATTGCCCTTCCTTATAATTTTGAACCCATAGTGATCGAAAAGTTTTAAAATACAATTTTATTTTAAAACTTTTATAAACTTAGCTCGATACCAATTGTGGAAAACTAGAAGGGGTTGAATAGTTTTGCCGATTTTAAGTTGATTTCAAAACTTTAGATTCGATATTATGTGAAATCGTATGGATGTTGAGAAAGTATAGATCTAATGATAATGCAAGCAAATAAATAAAGATAAGGGATAGAAATGACACAACCGATTTATAGTGGTTCGGCTACAAGGACACCTTCCTTGCCTACTCCACTCCCGAGTCACCTACTCGAGAGTTCAAGAACTATGTCAACAAACTCCTTCACTTGGCGGAGAAGCCTTCACAACGCGTTGCTTACACTTTTTCCGGTGCAAAGCTAGATACCGAGTCCGTAGCACGGTGGACAAAACCAACACAACTATTACACAATAAATATGTGAAATATCAAATACAAGATCTTATTCTGAAATCTTGCGGGTGACAAATCAATCAAGGACCCTTGCTTGGATGACTTGTAGAATGCTCGTGATCTCGCCTTAGAGAAGGACCTATATGAGGATCACAAATAGAAAGAAAGAAGAACAACTCTCTAGATCAAGTGATCTATATGTTAGAAGAGAATGAGAGTGTATGAGAGATTTAGTAAGAAGAGGGTGAGTTAGAATGAAGAAATGGCTCTCTATTTATAGGCAAATTCCTTCACTTTGTTCCTCGGATCCCACGGATCCGCTTCCACGAGGATCCGTCTAGTGTAATCCTAGGGATCCGTGGGCGCTCCTCTTTCCCATGGGTTTTTGGTTATGGGTCATGGGTTATGGGTTGGTCCATGGGTTATATCTAGATTCAATGTATTTAAGTATACATTGTATCAAGTCTCTTTAGGTATGGGTTAAGATCCATGGGTTATGGTCCATGGGTTATGATATTTACCCATCCTAATAAACTATTACAACAAATGCTTAATTACTACATTTTTGTATTTAAATGGCTATATGTAAATGCTTTACAAAACTAACATGTATCCTTTATAATTATACTTAAGATAACATTACATTTTTTATCAACAAAACACAAAGAGATCGCAAAATATTAATAAACGTTTTTACGGTTTATTTGTATCAACAAGTTGATTTGCTATGCGAGACCTAGATAGATAAATACCGTTTCACACACTGATCCTACTCGGATCTCCAATCATATCCCGCATCCAGGGATTACTCGGGACCCGCGACTCTAGTCCAGTACTGTCGTGGCAAAATCTAGAACAATTGCCAAACCCGGACCAGGTCAAGGTAGAAGTCTATTCTTAGTTAGGCTCGGTTAAACCTAGACTAAGGCAAAAACTACCGCACATCTATCTAAACAGTCAAGCATATAAGCAAATCCAAATAGTTTTAACAGTCCAAAAATAGTAGCATGATTCTCACCCCAAAATAGTTCAAAACGTAGTTAAAACGTAGATAAAAGTGGGGCTATGAAACTCACCTCAAGCAATCAATGCACAAATAAACACTAGCAGAAGATAACGGTATCACGACACAGCAACTATCGACTCGGCACAACCTATTAATGTAGACCAACTTTAATATATATATTCCTCAAAATCAACGTTATCTACCCCAATATATTCCATTTCTTTATTTCTAAAAACGTCTCGTTTCACCATTTAATCCTAGTGTTTGGTATTCCTCGTGTGGGTGTATCGACTCAATATGATGCTATGAATGCACTCAAACAACCAATATATAACTCAATGCGACACAATGAGACCTCTAAACGATAAGCTCCATAGTCCAATAAGTTTCGGAATAAATAGTAGACCTTATCGAATTCGTCAACTCGATAAACTCATTTATTTACTCGTGTCGCTTATTATCCCATAAATCAATCGTATCCTAAAGAGTCATAAGGATAATTCACCCATTAATAGGGTTACCCAACGTACCTAGCAGGCTCTTATTAGATTTGTCAACCTAATAAGTCCACTACCCACGTGGATCAACACTATTAACGTTAGGTTATCCGTAACCCATGCACATAACGTAAGTAAATAAATACTTAACTAATATTAAATGTCCACAATTGACATTTATTGATAAGCGTATACTCGAAACATTAATTACGTATTCATTACAAAACATTTCCAATTTAGTCGTTAGTTTCGTTTAAAATAGTAAATAACAAGATAATTCTTGTTATCGATATTTTAGTACAAAAGCCCATTTATTATTTACATTTCATAGTTCTATTAGCATTTTCATGTATAAATATATATTTCGTCAAATTCCAATATTAATCTCATATCGTTATTCGTTTCGAGTCCACAAGCACGAGTCATAACTTCTCGGCTTTTAATCAATCAATAGTCCAAATTATACTAAAGTCCATGTTACGGCTTTGTCGGAGTCAACTATTGACTAAAAAGTCAAAGTAACACCGACGTAGCTCAAAGTCAACAATATATATATCAAGTCCAATGTAAAAGTCACAATATCGCAATGCAATCCCAAACCGACTCAAAACAAACTCGCCAACCAATCAATCAACCAAATATACTGAAACCAATGTTATGACCCTAATGGTCATGACATGGTCTGATTAAGACCACGTGAACCAAACAAGCTCTAGAAGCTTTTCGGCTCCGCGCCTCATCCAAACCTCAACTACATCAACCAACAAGCTACCAAATCGACCCGACCGGACCCGTGGCCCAAGTGGGTCACGTCACGCCAATCAAGGGCCGCGTCGTGCCCTATGTGGCTCGTCGCCCTTCCAAACCAATCAAACATCACCCAAATCCATTCCACAACATCCAAATCCAATCATTCAAGCTCCAATGACTAACCAAACACAAATCCCATCATCTATCTTAACCAAAATATGAAACTAAACCTAAAATGCATAAACCCATCAAATTGACACACCACACACTTACCAAACACTAATTACTTGTTTATTTAGACACTAATTAGACTTAATTTCATGTTCACCCAAAAGCCCCAAATTTCATCATAGGGTGAAACCCTAGAATGCAATTAATGGCTTATTATTGCTCAAACAAGCTCTAATCTTGTTCCATTTACCTTATTCAAACACCAATTGCAAAACCCACTTGAAACCCTAAAAGTATGAATCTTGATTCGAAGATTTGAAGGTGTTATGGAGGTCCAAATAGAGCATGTAATATATGGTTGGAAAGAAGATGAAGAGATCTTTGATTTGGTGGTGGAGGTGAGGGATGACGAGCCGGAATTCGTCCGGAGGTAGCCGGAATAGTGGCGGACGGTTATGGTGTTATTAGGGTTAGGGTTTTGTTGAGGAGAGAGAGTGTAGAGAGAGAAAGAGGGTTGTGTGTGTGTTTTAGAAAGAGAAATCAAAGAGTGAAATGAAGGTATGAGGGGGTATTTAAGGGTGGGAGCGCTAGGGAATTAAAAATAAAAGAGAGGGGAGGAGGGGGGTGGCCGGCCTAAGGAAAAAGGAGGGTCCTTGGTCGCCATTTTTCGTAAACTATTCCGTTTACCCATTCCCGAGCTCATATGTTATCCCCCGAGTGTCCCACAACGTTCATTCGACTTTCTAACATCGTTATTTACGTTTTCCACGAGTTTTGACTATTTATTTGTCAATTTTCGAGTTACGGTCTAAAGGTTACAATATTTCTCGTTTTAGGCTTTTCTAGTGCCGAATCGAATAGTGCCTACCAAATAGAGTTAAAACTCATACGATAACTCATTTAATAATGAAATAAACTGTAAAAACCAATAGACGATATAAAATCAAGTCATGGTTTATAAAAATAGTGATAAAGGCAAAACTCGGTTTAGTTTAACGTAATGCGGTTACATAAAATAGACTTCCTAAATTGCCAGTTGTCACAGGATCCCTTTGTTCGACCGGTTTTAGAAGCCCAAGAGGGTTTCTAGATCCTTCTTGGCTTGTTTCTTTTTCTTCATATCTTTTTTATATTTAACGACAGTTAGTCTTTTTACCGTTAAGTCCTAACGACCGTTAGACGCTTATTGTAAAATAATTAAAACATACTCCTTCAGTCCCACATTAAGTGTTCACTATGACTTTTTCAAGTCTTGTTTCTTTAATTTTGACTTTAAATACTTTTGTTCGTGTTATATAATATTCGATGCATGATATATGAATGGATTATGTTTTTAATATTCATTTGTATAATTTTTATTAAGTATTATATAACACAATCAAATATATTTAAAGTCAAAGTTGAAGAAAAAAGACTTAAAAAAGTCATAGTGGACACTTAATGTGGGACGGAGGTAGTAACATTTATATTAATTATTGAAACATTGAATCTCATACGCGATGCGTGCAATTTCATAATCTCGTGTTCGAATCCGACCATACATATATTAAATATCATCCACAAACTAAGAATGTATGCAACTAATCTATGAAGTTTTCACTATTCGGGGTGCCTATATTAAGGAAGTGGGTTATGTTATTAAGACCCCCGTATAATGTGACAATAAGAAGTTTTGATTAAAATATACAAATCGCGATGCACACTATACAAACCCGTAATACACAGATCATCACGAAACCCTCCCTGTAGGAAGGTCCGTATAAACTCCCCTTGCAAGCCACTCGAGATCAATCAGTAACCCACTTGTATGAATTGACCACGACACTGCAACACATGCCATGTGCTTGCATAAAGATCCAGTCACACACAACACAAAATTCTAAACTGCTGCATGCGCATCTATACATATATATGGGACTAAGCATGACACGTTAATAATGCTTACTAGGCACATTAATAATGACATGGAGCATCATATGATGATGTGAAAATAGTGACTTGGCACAATATCCTGTTATACAATAAAAAAAAATTGGTAGACTGCGAGGTTTGAACTTGGGTTTCAAGATTGAAAGTCAAACTCCTCAACCACTGAGGCAATCCACATTACGTATATAAACCTTTATTTCCAAAGTGGTATTCTTTCTTCAAATTTACCATCTTCCATCTTATCAACTAAACATAACTGAAACTCTAAACTTCAATGCCAGTCAACCATTTTGTTCAAACACCCCCTTTTCACTCCGCATTTCCAAATATCAAATCGCCTCATTTATCAAAACAACCCAATTCAATTTCAACAAATTAATCCACTTAAGGTATGCTTCGATCATGTATGGTCTTCGTCCTTGGTTTCATGATGACGAATTCTGATTAAACAATGCAACAAGATGAGGGTAATTAGGGTTTTAATATAAATTACGATTAAAGGTAATGATTTCAGCTTGATTTTAGGGATTGTGATATTTCAGTTTTAGTTATGAATTACTGATGATTTTTGTGTGTGATTGTGAAATTAGGTGTTTACATTGACGATTGGATTTGATTGTGCAATTAATTATTTGGTATAGTATGGATCCCCAATTTTAGTTTTGCAATATTAGAGTTGTGTCGATTTATTTTAAGTTAGTTGGTTTATGTCACTATTTGTGGATGAAATGATACTAATTAATAAGCTTATGGATTAATGAATTGATTTTAGTTTAGTTATTGTTAATTAGATTATGGATGCTTTTATGTCCATTTGATTGACACCAATTTTTTTATCTCGGTTTGATTGCAATCGTTCTTATTATCTTTGGTCTCTATTTGTATTTTATCTCGGTTTTATGTTCATTTGATAATGTGCGTATATGTTATGGGTTCTGATAGTTGGGAAATGAATTATTGGATGTTTAGGTTAAGTCTAAGGGTGTTACGATAAATGCATTGTTAGCAAAGGATGTTGTGGCGACTCTTGTGCAACACCCTTCTGTAAACGGTAGCTATAAAGATGGAGAGAGTTTTATGTATAATGGTAGTATCATTGTTGTTGTGGCTCTTACGATCACTAGCAGTTTGATAACCCCTGTTCTCCAAGACACTGATAAGGTGTAAGATTATTTTTAGTGCTTTTCATTTATAGCTGCTATTTTTAAATCAAGTTTGAAACTTTTATGGGTTATTATTGTGTATGTTGTAGTTGGATCTTTATTTATTATCCGAGAAATGGAAGGAGCTTGTATAGAAATCAAGGTCCAATAATCAACTTCAGCCCCAATGATTACAACTCAGGTAAATGCTAAATAATATTAGCTTTCAATAGTAATTTGGATCATGTTTATTTACGTGAAATGGTATTGAGTTGTGTGGTTTTGGTTGTAGGGACATTTAATCTCTCCAACTTAGGCATGTTTGGAATGAATCGCTTTGATGCTATTCTGCCTCATGGACATGCATGTGTTAACAAATAGCATGATTTTTTGGGATTTGTGGCTGTATATGGTCATATTAAAACAGTTTTTTGTATCTGTTGTAGGGGCTATTATGGTTGTTGGAGCTATAAAGCCTACTGCAGTTGCTGATTAAGATGGATATTCAGCGTGAAAATTCAAATGACGGTGAGTTCTTTTCAGTAATCTTGAACGATTTTTAAGCATATCATCTTTATTGCTATGGCCTTTAGAAGAAACTACTTTGAGTGTAAAGCTATAGACATTTGTTGAGGATTATCTTTTGACTCTATATGATTTTGTTATATACATTTAATCTCTACTTTGATTAAACATTAAAGTTATTGCCCACTACCATCAAGCATGCAGTTCCACTTGTGCTACGTTGTATTAACTCAATTTATTTTTCAACAATACCAGGTTACAAAGATTGATGGACATGTGTTTGATGATAATACAATCGGACCTGTTACTAGAATATTACAAGATTATTTCAAAATGCCATTGCGGCTTGGAGTGCCTATACCTGATTATCATTAACTAGCCTGAATCATACAGGTTTGAACATTGTGTTTGTTTCACGTTGAAACCTATTTGTCCATTTTCATCCATCTTTGAATTATTTATTGCCAAAAGATCATTCTAATTTTTCATCCTTAATTGGTATTTTAATGGTGCAACGATGGGTGGGTTGGTAATGGGGCATGAACAAGAGTGTGTTGATACTGGTAAATTTTTACTTGCTCTAAAGGGTGGATGGGTTGACCCAAGAACAATAATTTGTCCATTTCTTACTATAATTTTATTCATTCTTTAAATCTTCAAAATCTTTGAATGTTTCAGAACTTGTGGACATGTTACAGATTTCTTTTGTTATCAAATCATATATACCACATTTAATGAAAATTTTGATCGAAATATGCGGAACAAACTAATGAGGTTCAAACCTCCATTTGATTACAAGTGTTCTCTTAAGTTTCGAAAAATTGCAAGTACCCCATTTTTATCATTTTTTTTAAAAAGGGACCGCGAAAAAAGCAATTACCTTAATTGTGATTGGAAAAACAATTTCAAACTTTATAACAATTGTAATTCTTTATAGGAAATCATTAATGAGCTCATTGCTATTAAGTAAACATAAAATGAGCATTTAAACCATGTTTCTTTAATATACAATATGTTTTGTTATTGCAATGTTTCTATTACAAAGAAAAATTAAAAGATATACATTAGTCTATGAAAAGTGGTGTATTTAGCTTTAAAAACCCATAACAGGTACATGACATGTGATACTTTCATATAATTTGTGTGTGGTAATTACCAAAATTTTTATTCATGAAAGTTCCATATAGTAATGTTCAGTTGTTCACACCTACAACATGAGGTTTTGACCAAAATGTAAGAAAACTATCGAATTCTCGAAACTAAATAATTTCTTCTCTGCACAAACTTTTTTGGCTAATGGTTTAAGCTTTTAGATTCTTTCTTTTTTGTTAGCTATATTACATTATTATTGTGTAAATTTATTTATACAATATTTTGAATTAGTATTTAATATTGTAATGACTTCAAAGAAAGTCTTTTACTAAGCTTTATGTGTGTTTATCGATCGTTTGTTTTTTAATGACTAATATAATAATTAAGCTATCCATTTTTTTCTAGAAAGGACTTGGTCCTAAGTGACTGCTAAAACCTAAATGCGTAACTCATGGATTTTTTATGCAAAACACTATCCGTTTTGTTGAGTTGGAAAGGAAAAGTTTATTCTTGAGTTGTATCAGACAGTGAATTTTTGCGTCAAAGGTCAGCTTCATAAACATAATCTAATTTATGTTATATAATAATCTTGAATGCTTTTAATTGATTCCATCTATTTTCCTATTTTGCTCAAATTAAACTGTTGGTGGCTTGATTGCTTAGTAAAGAACCAACCATTAAACTAAGATCGTCCACACCAACATACATTGATTTGGAAACTATATAGTTTGTTTTATCTTCATCGCGGTTTCATGTTATCACTTATTAATCATGGTCATGTTATATAAAACATATTTGATGACCATCATATGAAACGCTTCTTAACATTTACTATAACATATAATAATCATAGTGTTCTAATTTCTTAACATGTAAATATTCTTTTTAGACTCACTCATGTATGCACATATACTCCGTTAAGTACACAGTTAAGTTATGTGGACAATCAATAGTAATATGCATCAGCATGTCCGTTCCTTTTAATTGTAATATCCGTTTACGATACTGAAATTGCAGTTCTATAATTGCAGTCCTTAAAATTACAAGTCTATGCAAATTCTCGCTTTTCGTTTCAAGATCAACATCTTTTGCATAGTTAAACATTGTCTATTTGATTAGGTACTTGTGTTGAAAACACACAGACCTTGATAGATCTTAAGCACTCGGAGATCGTTAGTGTTGCCTATGTAATCACAAGCAAACTAATAGAAGATCTCTACAACTCGTATTCTTTAGCGGAATGTAAATACAAGTTATAATAACTAAGAACTCTTAGATCCTCTATGGATCTTTTGATTATAGAAACTCTATGTTTCGGATATTTTACAAGACTTGAAAGACTTAGAAAAACTTATCTAATACTAACTATTGTGGTTTCTTTTATAGACAAGAAACCTAATGACTCGCGGCGTTTACAACGTCGCTCTAATCAAACATAGACAAAGCATGCATCTAGACAAGCATGCAACTAATCATATTGTTTTGCTAATCATATTGTTTATTACGAGTAAGCTCTATACATTCTGGCGCCAACCTATTCTTCATACAGGCTTACTTTTCATGCATCTGGCCTACATACACGCGCTTATCTCTCCTACGTGGATTCGCACTTTCGGTGAATTACGATTTACGCATTATTACTTGGTGAAGTATAACTTCAATAGAATCCATTCTTCTTGGCGAAACTCTTGGCGATACTTGATGAGATCCGATGGTTTCTGGTAATTCCCAACAATCCTCCCTAAACGGAATTTGGTGGGTTAAGTTCGGTTTCCTTGATAGATCGTTAATACTTTTGAGGATTGTACCATCTTATGACAAAATTTCCAAACAATATCCTCCCATTACATAAACACTTACGAGCTAGGAAGGTCTTTTCGAACATCGTGACAAGATTCGGAAGAAGAACATCGCTATGATGGTGAGCGTGATACACCATATCTTTGCGACAACATATGACATCATGTACATCAAAACATAGAAGTTTCATACTATTCTCATCACTTCCGGTGTGTTAACTCTGTGAGAGGTGAATTATTGAAAATAATGGGTTTGATGTCTCTTTACCAATAGCCATCACTCTGGAGTAGCCATATGTTTGAGTTCGAAAACTATGGTACATTGATAACCATCGATTTATTGGCAAACCGCTGACCATATAAGCGGTTTGGCTTGTCTTTACATAGCCGTTTGCTCGGGACTAGTCAATTCTTAGAGCGGTGAATTGAGAACCAAATATGGATTTAGTTGCCTTTACCACATACCATATACATGTGGGCTAGCCAATTCTTGGATTCCAAAGGAATAGACCATGGTGAATTGATGACCATACAACCCTCGTGATTAAGCATGGGTGGTTGTAGAACCTATGATTTTGAGCAAACCATTCTGACTATCAACAGTTGTTGTGTCTTTACCAAAGCATACCCTTTGGACTAGCCAACTCTTTGACATACACAAGGTACATTAGGTGAGTTAAAACCATCGAATTGTACAACAAACAAACTGCATAAAAGTTAGTTTTTTTTTTTTTTTTTTTTTTTTTTAACTAAGAAATTGACAAATAACACAAATAACACAAACTATATGTAACAAAACAAGGTAGTGCGAGAGTACCCAGTACCATGATTAGGATGAGGATGAGGCATCTTCTTTGTTGTAGAAGTTGAGTCTTGATCAACCCGCTAAAGTTGAGCGAGACGGTCTTTCATTGCCTTGGTTAGGAGGAATTTCAATTCGACTAAGCATCTTTTCCATAAGTCTCTTGGGCAATGGATACTTTCTTTCGACAAACATCGCGACGGTGATTCCACCATTAGTCTCAAGTACATGTACGAGGAGAGGATAGAATCTCCATGGCGCAACCTTCCACGGATGTGAGTTCTTCCAAATGGAATGTGCTTTACTATTGGGAGAATGAGAGTTTAACAGACTTGAAGATCTCGGTAGAACATCCCGATCCTTGTGGTGCCTTGTTGCGATAATGGGTGGTAACACAGTGTCTGAGTAAGCAAATCGCCACTGTCTACAAGTGTAGAATTTCCTTGAAAGGTGAATTCCATTGAAGTGGCATCCTTCGATAAATGACATTCATCTCATCATCCTTGATTCCAATAGACCAACACATTTTGATCTCCTCGGAAAATCGGTGAGAACCCTCATAATGAAAGTTGAGTCATCGACTTCAAGATCCAAGTAGATCTTTTGGCCATTCTCTTCTTCCTCCTTCGAGCTTATAGATTTCCCAGAGGAGCATTTTCGGTTTGAACATTTGTGGTAGGACTTGAAGAGGTAGAGGAGACTTAGTTGGAACACCTTCACGAAGTGCATTCATCTGTGAAGCATCTTTATTGCCACTTTTGTTTTATTTTAGCGAGATCGACTTCCTTAACTTTAGAATCTTCTTGTGTGTCAGCGGTTGCCACGATGAGTGGGGCTGATACATCGGTGCTTCGGAGGGTGGTAGATGGTTCGTGGATGGACCCTTGTCGATAGAAAAGCAACTTGATGAGGCTTGTGAGATATGGTGGAGAAATCGCCTTGGGTGGAGCATCATCGGACTTGAGTCTTTTGGCTTGAGCAACTTCATTCTCGGCAATCCTTTTCAAGTTGGTAGAAAGTCTTGAAGATGATGAGTTGTCCCCATGATCTGTTTATATTTGCGAACGGGACATGATCGGGAAAAGCCTTGACTTGTTTCATTGTTAAGCGAGTTGTACATCGAGCATTGATTTTCACCACTGTCTCATTTCGATTTAGTAGGAGGTCTCTCTTTGTTCTTGAGCTTTGATGGCTCTCCTTTTTGCAATAGCTTCTTGCTTCCTTTGTCTTCTGAGCCATCATTTGATCCACATAACTCTCATTGTTGAAATCTCCACCTAGTATACTTTGAGTAGGAATAGTGGCGGACGGTTATAGTGTTATTAGGGTTAGGGTTTTGTTGAGGAGAGAGTGTAGAGAGAAGAGGGTTGTGTGTGTGTTTAGAAAGAGAAATCAAAGAGTGAAATGAAGGTATGAGGGGTATTTAAGGGTGGGGCGCTAGGGAATTAAAAATAAAGAGAGGGAGGAGGGGTGGCGGCCTAAGGAAAAAGGAGGGCCGTGGTCGCCATTTTAGTAAACTATTCAGTTTACCCATTCCGAGCTCATATGTTATCCCCAGTGTCCCACAGCGTTCATTCGACTTTCTAACATCGTTATTCGTTTTCCACGAGTTTTGATTATTTATTTGTCAATTTTGAGATTCTGGTCTAAAGGTTACAATATTTCTCGTTTTAGGCTTTTCTAGTGCCGAATCGAATAGTGCCTACCAAATAGAGTTAAAACTCATCGATAACTCATTTAATAATGAAATAAACTATAAAAACCAATAGACGATATAAAATCAAGTCATGGTTTATAAAAATAGTGATAAAGGCAAAACTCGGTTTAGTTTAACGTAATGCGGTTACCTAAAATAGACTTCCTAAATTGCCAGTTGTCACAGGATCCCTTTGTTCGACCGGTTTTAGAAGCCCAAGAGGGTTTCTAGATCCTTCTTGGCTTGTTTCTTTTTCTTCATATCTTTTTTATATTTAACGACAGTTAGTCTTTTTACCGTTAAGTCCTAACGACCGTTAGACGCTTATTGTAAAATAATTAAAACATACTCCTTCAGTCCCACATTAAGTGTTCACTATGACTTTTTCAAGTCTTGTTTCTTTAATTTTGACTTTAAATACTTTTGTTCGTGTTATATAATATTCGATGCATGATATATGAATGGATTACGTTTTTAATATTCATTTGTATAATTTTTATTAAGTATTATATAACACAATCAAATATATTTAAAGTCAAAGTTGAAGAAAAAAGACTTAAAAAGTCATAGTGAACTTAATGAGACGAAAATAATAACATTATATTAATTATTGAAACATTGAATCTCATACGCGATGCGTGCAATTTCATAATCTCGTGTTCGAATCCGACCATACATATATTAAATATCATCCACAAACTAAGAATGTATGCAACTAATCTATGAAGTTTTCACTATTCGGGGTGCCTATATTAAGGAAGTGGGTTATGTTATTAAGACCCCCGTATAATGTGACAATAAGAAGTTTTGATTAAAATATACAAATCGCGATGCACACTATACAAACCCGTAATACACAGATCATCACGAAACCCTCCCTGTAGGAAGGTCCGTATAAACTCCCCTTGCAAGCCACTCGAGATCAATGAGTAACCCACTTGTATGAATTGACCACGACACTGCAACACATGCCATGTGCTTGCATAAAGATCGATCGCACAACACAAAATTCTAAAGCTGCGCATGCATCTATACATATATATGGGACTAAGCATGACACGTTAATAATGCTTACTAGGCACATTAATAATGACATGGAGCATCATATGATGATGTGAAAATAGTGACTTGGCACAATATCACATTATACAATAAAAAAAAATTGGTGAGCTGCGAGGTTTGAACTTGGGTTTCAAGATTGAAAGTCAAACTCCTCAACCATGAGGCAATCCATTACGTATATAAACCTTTATTTCCAAAGTGGTATTCTTTCTTCAAATTTACCATCTTCCATCTTATCAACTAAACATAAGCGAAACTCTAAACTTCAATGCCGATCAACCATTTTGTTCAAACACCCCTTTTCACTCCGCATTTCCAAATATCAAATCGCCTCATTTATCAAAACAACCCAATTCAATTTCAACAAATTAATCCACTTAAGGTATGCTTGATCATGTATGGTCTTAGTCCTTGGTTTCATGATGGCGATTCGATTAAACAATGCAACAAGATGAGGGTAACTAGGGTTTTAATATAAATTACGATTAAAGGTAATGATTTGACGATTTTAGGGATTTTGATATTTCGGTTTTAGTTATGAATTCTTGATGATTTTGTGTGTGATTGTGAAGTTAGGTGTTTACATTGTGATTGGATTTGATTGTGCAATTAATTATTTGGTATAGTATGGATCCCCAATTTTAGTTTTGCAATATTAGAGTTGTGTCGATTTATTTTAAGTTAGTTGGTTTGTGTCACTATTTGTGGATGAAATGATACTAATTAATAAGCTTATGGATTAATGAATTGATTTTAGTTTAGTTATTGTTAATTAGATTATGGATGCTTTTATGTCCATTTGATTGACACCAATTTTTTTTATCTCGGTTTGATTGCAATCGTTCTTATTATCTTTGGTCTCTGTTGTATTTTATCTCGGTTTTATGTTCATTTGATAATGTGCGTATATGTTATGGGTTCGATAGTTGGGAAATGAATTATTGGATGTTTAGGTTAAGTCTAAGGGTGTTACGATAAATGCATTATTAGCAAAGGATGTTGTGGCGACTCTTGTGCAACACCCTTCTGTAAACGGTAGCTATAAAGATGGAGAGAGTTTTATGTATAATGGTAGTATCATTGTTGTTGTGGCTCTTACGATCACTAGCAGTTTGATAACCCCTGTTCTCCAAGACACTGATAAGGTGTAAGATAATTTTTAGTGCTTTTCATTTATAGCTGCTATTTTTAAATCAAGTTTGAAACTTTTATGGGTTATTATTGTGTGTGTTGTAGTTGGATCTTTATTTATTATCCGAGAAATGGAAGGAGCTTGTATAGAAATCAAGGTCAATAATCAACTTCATTGATGATTACAACTCGGTAAATGCTAAATAATATTAGCTTTCAATAGTAATTTGGATCATGTTTATTTCGTGAAATGGTATTGAGTTGTGTGGTTTTGGTTGTAGGGACATTTAATCTCTCAACTTAGGCATGTTTGGAATGAATCGCTTTGATGCTATTACGCCTCATGGACATGCATGTGTTAACAAATAGCATGATTTTTTGGGATTTGTGGCTGTATATGGTCATATTAAAACAGTTTTTTGTATCTGTTGTAGGGGCTATTATGGTTGTTGGAGCTATAAAGCCTACTGCAGTTGCTGATTAAGATGGATATTCAGCGTGAAAATTCAAATGACGGTGAGTTCTTTTCAGTAATCTTGAACGATTTTTAAACGCATATCATCTTTATTGCTATGGCCTTTAGAAGAAACTACTTTGAGAGTGTAAAGCTATAGACATTTGTTGAGGATTACCTTTTGACTCTATATGATTTTGTTATATACATTTAATCTCTACTTTGATTAAACATTAAAGTTACTGCCCACTACCATCAAGCATGTAGTTCCACTTGTGCTACATTGTATTAACTCAATTTATTTTTCAACAATACGAGGTTACAAAGATTGATGGACATGTGTTTGATGATAATACAATCGGACCTGTTACTAGAATATTACAAGATTATTTCAAAATGCCGACTGCAGGGCTGGGAGTGCCTATACCTGATTATCATTAACTAGCCTGAATCATACAGGTTTGAACATTGTGTTTGTTTCACGTTGAAACCTATTTGTCCATTTTCATCCATCTTTGAATTATTTATTGCCAAAAGATCATTCTAATTTTTCATCCTTAATTGGTATTTTAATGGTGCAACGATGGGTGGGTTGGTAATGGGGCATGAACAAGAGTGTGTTGATCTTGGTAAATTTTACTTGCTCTAAAGGGTGGATGGGTTGACCCAAGAACAATAATTTGTCCATTTCTTACTATAATTTTATTCATTCTTTAAATCTTCAAAATCTTTGAATGTTTGAAACTTGTGGACATGTTACAGATTTCTTTTGTTATCAAATCATATATACCACATTTAATGAAAATTTTGATCGAAATATGCGGAACAAACTAATGAGGTTCAAACCTCCATTTGATTACAAGTGTTCTCTTAAGTTTCGAAAAATTGCAAGTACCCCATTTTTATCATTTTTTTTAAAAAGGGACCGCGAAAAAAGCAATTACCTTAATTGTGATTGGAAAAACAATTTCAAACTTTATAACAATTGTAATTCTTTATAGGAAATCATTAATGAGCTCATTGCTATTAAGTAAACATAAAATGAGCATTTAAACCATGTTTCTTTAATATACAATATGTTTTTGTTATTGCAATGTTTCTATTACAAAAGAAAAATTAAAAAGATATACATTAGTCTATGAAAAGTGGTGTATTTAGCTTTAAAAACCCATAACAGGTACATGACATGTGATACTTTCATATAATTTGTGTGTGGTACTTACCAAAATTTTTATTCATGAAAGTTCCATATAGTAATGTTCAGTTGTTCACACCTACAACATGAGGTTTTGACCAAAATGTAAGAAAACTATCGAATTCTCGAAACTAAATAATTTCTTCTCTGCACAAACTTTTTGGCTAATGGTTTAAGCTTTTAGATTCTTTCTTTTTTGTTAGCTATATTACATTATTATTGTGTAAATTTATTTATACAATATTTTGAATTAGTATTTAATATTGTAATAACTTCAAAGAAAGTCTTTTACTAAGCTTTATATGTGTTTATCGATCGTTTGTTTTTTAATGACTAATATAATAATTAAGCTATCCATTTTTTTCTAGAAAGGACTTGGTCCTAAGTGACTGCTAAAACCTAAATGCGTAACTCATGGATTTTTTATGCAAAACACTATCCGTTTTGTTGAGTTGGAAAGGAAAAGTTTATTCTTGAGTTGTATCAGACAGTGAATTTTTGCATCAAAGGTCAGCTTCATAAACATAATCTAATTTATGTTATATAATAATCTTGAATGCTTTTAATTGATTCCATCTATTTTCCTATTTTGCTCAAATTAAACTGTTGGTGGCTTGATTGCTTAGTAAAGAACCAACCATTAAACTAAGATCGTCCACACCAACATACATTGATTTGGAAACTATATAGTTTGTTTTATCTTCATCAGCGGTTTCATGTTATCACTTATTAATCATGGTCATGTTATATAAAACATATTTGATGACCATCATATGAAACGCTTCTTAACATTTACTATAACATATAATAATCATAGTGTTCTAATTTCTTAACATGTAAATATTCTTTTTAGACTCACTCATGTATGCACATATACTCCGTTAAGTACACAGTTAAGTTATGTGGACAATCAATAGTAATATGCATCAGCATGTCCGTTCCTTTTAATTGTAATATCCGTTTACGATACTGAAATTGCAGTTCTATAATTGCAGTCCTTAAAATTACAAGTCTATGCAAATTCTAAGCTTTTCGTTTCAAGATCAACATCTTTTGCATAGTTAAACATTGTCTATTTGATTAGGTACTTGTGTTGAAAACACGGACCTTGATAGATCTTAAGCACTCGGAGATCGTTAGTGTTGCCTATGTAATCACAAGCAAACTAATAGAAGATCTCTGACTCGTATTCTTTAGCGGAATGTAAATACAAGTTATAATAACTAAGAACTCTTAGATCCTCTATGGATCTTTTGATTATAGAAACTCTATGTTTCGGATATTTTACAAGACTTGAAAGACTTAGAAAACTTATCTAATACTAACTATTGTGGTTTCTTTTATAGACAAAAACCTAATGACTCATGGCGTTTACAACGTCGCTCTAATACAAACATAGACAAAGCATGCATCTAGACAAGCATGCAACTAATCATATTGTTTGCTAATCATATTGTTTATTACGAGTAAGCTCTATACATTCTGGCGTGACCTATTCTTAAATACAGGCACTTTTCATCATCGGCCTACATCTGTAGCTTATCTCTCTACGTGGATTCGCACTTTCGGTGATTCGATTTACGCGTGTGCTTGGTGAAGTATAACCCAGCGAATCCATTCTTCTTGGCGAAACTCTTGGCGAGATACTTGACGAGATCGATGGTTCTAGTAATTCCCAACAATCCTCCCTAGCGGAATTTGGTAGGTTAAGTTCCGGTTTCCTTAATAGATCGTTAATACTTTTGAGGTTGTACCATCTTATGACAAAATTTCCAAACAATATCCTCCCGTTTCGTAAACACTTACGAGCTAGGAAGGTCTTTTCGAACATCGTGACAAGATTCGGAAGAAGAACATCGCTATGATGGTGAGCATGATACACCATATCTTTGCGACAACATATGACATCATGTACATCAAAACATAGAGTTTCATACTATTCTCATCACTTCGGTGTGTTAACTCACAGTGAGAGGTGAATTATTGAAAATAATGGGTTTGATGTCTCTTTACCAATAGCCATCACTCTGGAGTAGCCATATGTTTGAGTTCGAAAACTATGGTACATTGATAACCATCGATTTATTGGCAAACCGGACCATATAAGCGGTTTGGCTTGTCTTTACACTGGCCGTTTGCTCGGGACTAGTCAATTCTTAGGCGGTGAATTGAGAACCAAATATGGATTTAGTTGCCTTTACCACATGCCATATACATGTGGGCTAGCCAATTCTTGGATTCCAAAAGGAATAGACCATGGTGAATTGATGACCATACAACCTCGGCGATTAAGCATGGGTGGTTGTAGACCCTATGATTTTGAGCAAACCATTCGACTATCAACATTTGTTGTGTCTTTACTAAAGTTGTACCCTTTGGACTAGCCAACTCTTTGACATACACAAGGTACATTAGGTGAGTTAAAACCATCGAATTGTACAACAAACAAACACGCATAAAAGTTAGTTTTTTTTTTTTTTTTAACTAAGAAATTGACAAATAACACAAACTATATGTAACAAAACAAGGTAGTGCGAGAGAGTACCCGGTACCATGATTAGGATGAGGATGAGGCATCTTTCTTTGTTGTAGAAGTTGAGTCTTGATCAACCCCACCAAAGTTAGGCAGACAGGTCTTTCATTGCCAGCTGGTTCGGAGGAATTTCAATTCGACTAAGCATCTTTTCCATAAGTCTCTTGGGCAATGGATACTTTCTTTAAAAAACATGCAGACGGTGATTCCACCACTTAGTCTCAAGTACATGTACGAGGAGAGGATAGAATCTCCATGGCGCAACCTTCCACGGATGTGAGTTCTTCCAAATGGAATGTGCTTTACTATTAGGAGAATGAGGTTTAACAGACTTGAAGATCTCGGTAAGAACATCCCGATCCTTGTGGTGCCTTGTTGCGATGTGGGTGGTAACAGAGTGTCTGAGTAAGCAAATCGCCTGTCTACAAGTGTAAATTTCCTTGAAAGGTGAATTCCATTGAAGTGGCATCCTTTCGATAAATGACATTCATCTCATCATCCTTGATTCAATAGACCAACACATTTTGATCTCCTCGGGAAAATCGGTAGAACCCTCTATAATGAAAGTTGAGTCATCGACTTCAAGATCCAAGTAGATCTTTTGGCCATTCTCTTCTTCCTCCTTCGAGCTTATAGATTTCCCGGAGGAGCATTTTCAGTTTGAACATTTGTGGTAGGACTTGAAGAGGTGAGGAGACTTAGTTGGAACACCTTCACGAAGTGCATTCATCTGTGAAGCATCTTTATTGCCACTTTTGTTTTTATTTGTGAGATCGACTTCCTTAACTTTAGAATCTTCTTGTGTGTCAGCGGTTGCCACGAGATGAAGTGGGGTGATACATCAGTGCTTCGGAGGGTGGTAGATGGTTCGTGGATGGACCCTTGTCGATGAAGAAGCAACTTGATGAGGCTTGTGAAATAGTTGGAGAAGTCGCCTTGGGTGGAGCATCATCGGACTTGAGTCTTTTGGCTTCTTGAGCAACTTCATTCTCGACAATCCTTTTCAAGTTGGTAGAAAGTCTTTGAAGATGATGAGTTGTCCCCATGATCTGTTTATATTTGCGAACGAGGACATGATCGGGAAAAGCCTTGACTTGTTTCATTGTTAAGCGAGTTGTACATCGAGCATTGATTTTTCACCACTGTCTCATTTGATTTAGTAGGAGGTCTCTCTTTGTTCTTACGAGCTTTGATGGCTCTCCTTTTTACAATAACTTCTTGCTTCCTTTGTCTTCCACAGCCATCATTTGATCCACATAACTCTCCTTTGTTGAAATCTCCACCTAGTATACTTTGAGCAGAGAAGGTCTTGAAATAACTTGCTCATTAAGAGTATCGATATTCGTGAGCATCGAACACGCATTTCATCGAGTTCTCTTCTTCTTCGGAGGTAAATATGAAAAGTCCTCTGTTTCAAGTTGTTGAGCCAATACTTCACTTTTCTTTGATTTCTCAAACTTCGGCCCATCTACTTGCTTGTCCTAGTCTTTCCTCCTCACTTACAGTCTGGACCAGCTCATCTTGATTAATACATCTTTCCCTTTATCATCGACCTTGCACACTTATCTTGGTATTTCAACATAAGGAACCTCGGTAGAAATACCCAAGTCAATGAAGGAGAAACATGTTGATCTGATTATCAGCTGGAGTGGTCATGACAACATCATCGAGAATGATCTGCTTTGAAGGTGAAGGCCACATGGGTTCTTGAGCAGATGAAGATTGACCATGATCAGAAGATACATCCTCCATTTGCACATCGGCGATCTGACCTTATCAACACGAGTTCCTTTGAGGCTTGAAGAAACCTTATGTAAATAAGATCTCTTTCTTCTTTTGTAAAGACGGGTTCCTTCTTTGAGGAAGTAGAAACTCTTGATGAAGGATCATTAAGAGACACATCACCAACAAATCAAGAGACCCAAGCGAGGTATACGGTTCTTCATCGGAAGAAACCACAAGGTTCCTTTGGAGCCCTTTTAGTTTGTCCTCTAATTCCTTGACTTGATTCTGCAGGTTCTTCAATCTTACTACCAAGAGGACTTGGTCTATGCAAGCTCCTTTTTAGACTAGACACCTCATTAGCATACACATTGACAAGAGCATAGCGGATGAGAGTGTAATAGGGTCCTCGGCTCCACCAGATTGCTCTGTGGGAAAGGGAGCTTCATTGGACCTTCGGTAGAATCATGGTCATGCTCGAAAGAGAGGAAGATCTTCATTGAGAGGATCCTAGCAGGGACTTGGTGTGGGCGATCTATTAAGATCGGACTCATCATGAGTAACTTGTGTGGGTGGTGGTGGGACAAGGAGGTCATGCGGAGCAACATGAGTTGCTTCAATAGTTGATGAGGGCCTCATCAATGTTAACTAATGGATTACCATCGGCGACAGCAGTGGATAAGAGCGATTATTAGTCACATTCTCCTCATCGTGACCTCATTGCCTTGGGGCAACATGGCTGCAAGTAAAGGATGATGTTCCCCACAGTGAGTTCTCATGGTTGCAAACAATTTAGCGATTAAAACACCTATGGGATAAAAGGATTGGGCTTGGGTAGAGGTGTCTAAAATCATTTGCGAAACCTTGGGTACATTAAAACTCATTCTTTTCTTTTGAAGATTTTCAACTATGTTTTCAAAATATACTTAGAAAAATTGTAAGTTACCCTTGAGAAAGACACACAATACCACATCTAGTTGGGTGAAGGCGGTCCCATCCTCGACTTGTTGCTTATGCATTGAGCGAGTGTGAACCAGGAACCTCCACTTGGGCAAAGTTCCTTCTTGACCGCATATCGATCCTTGTACCTCGATATCCAATTGCTCTTAGCCCGATAAGCACTTCTTCACGATTAGAATGAGATTCTCCATCAAGCATCTTCCAATGACTTCCTCCTTATTAGGTCCTCTGTCACTATGTACTCTTTTCCATCAATCACATTAATCTACATCTCATTGCTCTTACCGGCGATTCCCAAAGCCGAGTAACGTTGATTCATATATCTCATTTGGAGAATGTGTTAGAGCATAACAAATCTTGGACCTTTTCAAGAATTCCACCATTGGTTCGTCTGAATTCAAACCCTTACAGTTTCCCGAAATGCAACTTTGTTGTGATCATGTTTAAATTCAAGAGCCATGGGGATATGAGTTTTTAGGGTTATGTTTCGTAATGGTGAGTGTTTGTGGATGTAGGATGAGAGGAATTGGTTTGTTACGAAGAGAGTGATGGTGGAGTGATAGTTTTGCCCAAAATATAGTCAAAGAAAATAGACCGTTTGGTTGACCGTTGCTTACGTGTATTTCATCTTTGACCAAACCCAAATAACACTTGATGAAACATATGGTCAATCTGAAGTTATATACTCAATGAGAAACCATCAAAGATAAGAATATCTTGGTAAGTTTCTAGAATTCTTGCCACCCACTCGCATTAATTTTCATTGAACCTCGAACCCGTCTATAAAATGATCCCAATGTATACTTATCTCTTCAACAAAGATCCCCGAATATTTACCACAAACCCTAGATACAAAACAAACCCCAATTAACCAAATTGTACCATGAATTCCAAACACGAGATCATAGATCTCACAACATCATCTTCATCATCCTCTTCATCATCATCAGTGGTGAATCAAACCCATGGCTACATTACTTTCCTCGACCCTATCCACGACCAAGTAAATCACCCTTTCTCCCTTCTTGGAAGATGATAGTGTAGTGAATCCAAGTGAATCTGGCGATGATTACGATGACTCCTATAAGGAGGAACATCATACTCCGACCTCGGCACCTCGGCCTCAACAAAGGCCTCGTGCGAGAATCCGCCACTCCCAAAGGCAGAGAGGTGGTTCTTGGTCTCATGCGCCATCTTTTGGTGCATCAACACACATCGTATAAGAGAAGGGCTTAAGGAGGGTGGATGGATTGCATTTTGGTTGAAATGCATAGATGAAGCACACAAGAGGCGTTATTTTCTCCATCATCATGTGGGTCATCGTCATCATCAACGTTTGCATCAATCCATCCTCTCCATTTTGGTCCTTAGCATCTTCGTCGTATTGGTCATGCATATCGACCATCTTGATAGGCGGAATGGGTGGTTATGCAAGACCCACTGACGCGTATCCGCATCTAATGCATATCCAACATTCACTTAGATGTTGGAATAGATGATATGTACTAGATTAGGATTAAGCGTAAGTGTATAGCTCGTATCTTGAAGATGCATTTGTAGTAGGTTGACTTTTGTAAAACAACTTTGTAAGAACTGTTTCTTGAATGAATGAAAGAACAATTTGACTTCAATTTCTTTTCTTCATTTATTATAACCCGGTGGAATCAAATTGTTTGCTTCATTACTTTTAATTTCGGAAGAAACAAGCAACAATCTTTTAGCTATCTTGACCATATACCAATGAACCACACTTGATGAATTTGATCTTGATCATGAAATAGACAAAGCGCAATTCGGACAAGAAATAGACAAAATGCAATCTAGACAAGCTGCAAAGCAGACACAAAAACACACAAGAACAACACAAAGACAAACAAACTAAAGAATTATTAGAAAGTTAGTGTTAGTAAACAATAACACACAAAATATATCGAGTTTGCACAAATCCTCCCACAGGCCTATGCCTCCCTTAAACTTTGCGTCAAGGGTTTAGCATTCCAATGTTGACCACAAGGTGTTGAAACCTTGGTCCATCAAAAGTCTTTGTTAACAAATGCCACATTATCATCGGTATGAATTTTAGCCACTTTTATCAAATGTTTTCATATGCATCTCTTATAAAGTGGTGCACGATTTCAATGTGTTTTGTTCATTTGAAAAAGCTGGATTTTTGACTATGCGAGATGGTACTTTGATTATCAATAAAGATTGTTGTGTTCATGAAGTTGTACCCATAGTCCGGCAATTGGTTTTGAATCCAAGGACACATCGCGGCGGTTCTTGTGACAACATACTACTCTTGATGGTTGAGGCGACCACGATGGTTTGTTTCTTGCATTGCCAAGAAATCAACCTCTTTCAAGAAATTGGCGACCTCCGGTTGTGGATCTTCTATCGGTTTGCACCGGCATAATCACATCACTATATGCTTCCAACTTGAAAGGAGACTCTTTTGGGTACCAAAGGCCTAAAGAGGTTGGCCTTTGAGGTACATAAAGATCTTCTTGTGACATTGAGATGGGAAGTAAGTGGAGTGACTTGATGTCGAGAACAAACACTCACGGCAAAAAGTAATATCGGTCTTGAAGTCATTAGATACATCAATGAACCAATCATAGACACTGTCTGGATGAACATTGACGGTAGATATGGTTCATTATTTGCTTTGTCTTTGGAGCTTCATAAGGTGTTGTGGCGATCCTAACACCTTCCATACAAATTTCTTCAAAATGTCCTCACATATTTATCTTGGATAAAGATGCCATCTTGTTCTAGCGAACTTGGAGACCCAAAAGAAAGTAAGCTCTCCCATAGCACTCATCCGAAATTCTCCTTCATTAGTTCCTCAAATTCCACGCACCAAGCTTCGTTTGTGGAGCCAAAAATAATGTCATCCATAAACTTGCACAAGAATGATGTCGAGTAATTCTTCTTGAGAAGCGAGTTTTATCAATAGCACCTCTCCTATAGCCATGCTTGATGAGAAAGATGAAAGCCTAGCATACCAAGCTCTAGGTGCACGATGTAAGCCATATAGAGCTTTAACAACCTTGTAAACATGAGTTAGGTGATGCGGGTCTTCAAATCCTTGGGTTGAGTGACATAAACCTCCTCTTCAATCTCACCATCTGAGCGCCTTTAACATCCATCGATACACCATGAAACCCATGTAAGAAGCATAAGCCAAGAAAATTGAATGGCTTCTACTCGAGCAACAGTGCAAACACTTCATCATAATCAATCCCTCCTCTTGTGCAAGCCTTGAGCCACTAGTCTTGCTTTTTTTGATCACAACACCGAGCATCTCTCTTATTCTTCAAAATCCACTTTGTCCCAATGGCATATTTGCCATCGGGAGTGGAACCAAGATCAAACCTGCGATTGTGAAATTGTTGCATCTCTTCTTGCATTTCTTCTAGCCGACTTGAATCGTTAAGAGCTTGAGAAACACTTGTTGGTTCTACTTGAGGCGAGAAAACAAGCAAGCAGACAATGCTTGAAGTACATGTGATTGTCTCTTTCTTTGGTTGGAGACATAAGAGAAAAGCAATCATCAAAGCGAGGACTTGTTATAGCCCTTGAGTTCTAACGGTGCGGAAGATCACTATAATGTTGGATTGAGGATGAGCAATATTGATCCTCACGAGTAGCGATGGGGTGACTTCAATGGATGAATCAAGATTAGTGATAGTTGGTTCAAACTCGGCATCATAAGAGGGTGAGGTGAAGATGCCGACTTTGGGTTGATGATTTCCAAGATCGAGGGTCTTGGAAAGCGTGTATAAGGTTCTCAAAGTCGAAGACACTTGAGAAGGAACATGAGAAGAAACGGCATAGCCTTGATGGATTTGAGGATGGTAGGTGTGACAGAATCAACTTCCAGTGAAACATGGTTTCTCTTGATTCCTTCATTAGCAACCTCTCCATTCGGTTTCTCGCTTCAAGCTTAGCCGCAAATTCTTGAGTCTCAAGCCTAGCAAGGTCCTCGGCATAATGTGATTCATCTTCATCACTCTTATCAATAATATCCTTGGAGGTGGTACACAATATTGTTAGGGAGAAAGAAGGCACAAGTATGGGTTGTTCACCATCTTGAAACTCATCTTGAGTCATCATCCAAGGTACTGCATTGTTAGTGGGAGACTCTTGAGGACTGCATTTGGTTAGCTAGATGTCTAGTGTAACCCAAATAATCGATTAGTAGTCAAGGTCAAAAGACCACGTATGACCACAATCCTTGAACATTAGGCTTATCTTCCAAGAATCTCGGTTCAAAGTCTCCTATCTTCTTGGCTTGCAAATTGTACACCACATATGCCTTACTATGAATTTGAATAACCCACAATATAACCATCATCGACCTTCTCATCAAACTTTCCCAGCGGATCACCGGTGTTTAGAATGGTCACTTGACAACCAAAAGGTTTTAGGTAGTGAATAGCGGGAACCTTCCCAAAGAAGTTCATATGGAGTTTTGAGTTGAGGTCTAGTAATGGAGACCTGTTTGCACATAGCACACTTTGTGCAAGCAACTTGATCCGAACATAGTGGGGTTTAGAGTCTGCAAGCATTGATCTTGCGGCCTCTATTAAGGTCCTATTCTTTCTTTCACCACCCCATTTTGTTGTGGGGTTCTTGGATTACTATAGTCCTTTTATACCTTTTGACCTACGAGTTCTATAAGAATAGCATTCTTGAACTACATCCCATTATCACACGAATTCCTTAACCTTTTGTTCAACTCGATTTTCAACGAGGTGATGAATTGATCGACCTTGAGATGTTTCATCTTTGGTTCTTAGAAAAAAACCCAAAATCTGCTATAGCCATCGGTGATAACCAAGCGGAAGAACTTCTCGATCAATGCTTGACTTGAGTTGGACCAAGCAGATCCATGTGGAGCAAGCGAAGAGGTTCATAAATGATGCTCATAGCATTGATAGCTTTGTAGGAGGCTACGTGTTGTTTTCCTTTGTTGCATGCAACACAATTATGATCATTGGTGAAAACTTTGGAGGAAGACCTTCAACAAGACCCATTTAGAGAGTTTTTATGGTCTTGAAATTCACATGAGCCATCCTCCTATGCCATTTAGTAGACTCATCAAGGATGCTTTAGCCACCAAACAAGTGAGGTCACCACAGGGTTGAACTTCATTAAGGTTGAATGTGTATAAATTGTGAGTTCGAGGAACTTTCGTGATTGAAGTTTCTTACGGGGTTTGAAGTCTTTAGACAAAGACAAGACATTCATTCTCGGAGAAGAGTACTTTGTTGTTGGTGTCACGAGATCGTGAAACGGATAACAAGTTGAAATCTTGAAGTTCCTTAACATAGTACACATTTTCAAAATCCGGATGAGGTGTCTTTATGGTGCCTTTCCGTGATACTCCCATCACTTCCTTCAAACGTCACATTGCCTCCTCCTACTATAGGAACAAAATTGTGCATCATATCTACATTCACGACATGCTTGGGCGACCACTATCAACAATACCAATATCTTTATGCTTAAGGGATGATCCTACAAACAACAACAAAAATATATACATACGCTTAGCAACCAAAAGAAGGTTCAAGTCATTACGACTTGAACACATGTATGGATCACGAGTTTAGCCATGAAGATCTAGAGGATCCACCATTGTTCTTGGTCCTCCATTGATGATTGGGTCCGCGATAGTCCAAGAACAACTGCTTGAGGGCTTCACGTGATATTCCATATCCCGTCCAGGCATACATAGAGTCAACATATGTAGGCCAATAACCATGATTAAAGTATGGGCTAGTTGGTTGCACATAAGGTCCGCATGCTGAACCTCTCCAATGAGAGTCGATATTAGGCGCTTGTGGGACATAGGTGGAATTTTATTAACATTGGTCCACTTTGATTTATGTTTCTTTGAGTAGCACATGCGCCCAATCTTTGCTCATAAAATCACAATCCTTAATTAAATGAAATTTACTTCTACACAAAAACATGTCTTCTTCTTGGAAGATTTATTCAAATAGGAGATGTTTGATTACATGCGAAGTACTTAAAGCGTAAACATTCAAGGAATTGTTTTGTGGGTGATTATGCAAAGCTTTAAAAGATAAATCTTGAAGAAAGCATCTTGGAAGTTGATTCTCGTGACTTCCTAGAAGGCTTGTAAGTAGGTAGGGGTGCGAGGCTTGGGTGTAGGCTCGGTGAGGGCTTGGGAAGGTCGACTTCTCATTTGAATCACGACTTTCATAGGAAGTAGACCATGATCCGATGGTGTCCTTTGTCGAGCAAGAGACAAAGTCATTAGATGAGGTATCGAGGTCAGCAAGTCTTTGACTTTTGCCATATAGATGATGTGATCCATCAAAGTCAACATGATGATGGATAGGTCAATGGGCATAAATTCACCTCTAATAGGTCCGGGGACGACATGCATTTCACCTTCTTTTACAAAGTTAGCTAACTTTCTTTGGTGTTGATTCGACCATCATACCTAGCTTACAATCCTACATACTTTTGAAAGCCTAAACCTAAGCCGAGGTCAACGATTGATCGTTATAGATTTCTCTAGCAGTTATCACACGAAATTAACCATTGATTATTCCTAGCTATTTCCTCACTATTTTTGTTTAAGCTCTAGGTTCTATTGACGACTTGACCTTTAGCTTTCTCAGACAGTTTTAAGTAATTATTTGCAACTTCTAGATCAAACTGTAACACCTTTATCTTTTCTTCATAAGCTATTTGATTCTTTTGAAACCATACCTTTTGTCTTTCTCTTGCTTTTTAATGCCGGTTTATGAGCTTCATTTTCAACATAGCATTCATCAAATTTAGGTTTCATAGCATCATACTCTTCTTTAAGTTCGTTGTATCTTAGACTACAACCAAATATCTGATTGTATACGAGATAGTCCCATCAAGGCAAGCGATCATGCCTTTCATCCGAAGTGCACCTTGCCGACAATCCAAGCTTATCGGTATCATGAGCTTCCTCATTCACGAGTTCGTATGCGATCCGGTTGACTGTTCATCCATGGTGAGAAGAGTGCTGAAGCTCCGACTTCTGTTGTTTCTGGCGATAGGAAATGTAGTTAGCTCCATCTCCACTCTTCCTGTCTTTGCATTCCTTGAGAAATGCCCCATCGGTGGCAAGTGAAACACTTGACTTTTCTCCTGTCAGCGAAATGGTTCCTTTCCTTGAAAGCAAATTTCCTTCGGACTTCTCTTGAACCTTTTGATGTCCAGCGACAATGCCACCCGCATTTTCGGTTTCATCTCCTCCATTTCAAGTGGGTCCAACTGATCAAAGTCTTCATATGCAAGATCTTCTTGAGTATCATAATCGACAACAAATGAATGAAGAACATCCTCCATCACACTACTAGTCTTAGTTTGAGAACATGGTGGAGTGGGGCGAGTGTTATGTGGTGGAGTGGGGTGCAAGATGATGATGGAAAGTAGTTGGAACTAGGGCATGTGCCATCATGTTGGAGTGAGATGTCCCAACAAAAGCTGCATGGCGTAAGAAGATGTACGGTAGGAGTTCGACATCGAGTTCAAGAGTTCGGAGTCTGTTATGCGATTCATCAAAGGTGAGCATGTCGACCGCGCTTTAGCCTCGAGGGCTATACTTACATGTAACCATGATGGAGGCAAGGATCGTAGGAACTTTGGTGCAATCATCATTGTCGGGTTTGCATTCATTTGGTTTAGTGACTCAAAATCCTATGGAACTGTCGTATCCCTTGTGGATACCTTCTTCTTCGGAGATATTAAAGTCTTGAAATTGTTGTCTCAAGATGGACTTCCTCATTCTCTTTGATTCTTCATTGCCACCGAACCTTGCTTTGAGAGCCATCCATATGTCCTTAGCATCATCCATATGGTGAAAATCACATAGGTGATCTTGAGAATGGCTTGAAGTAGGATAGTTTTACTTTGTGCTCTCTGCTGAGCGGCACCTCTTCAAGATTTTGGGAGGAGCCATGATAAACTTCCATCCATGCTGAATCATTTTCTTTAGATTGTTTCCTTTCTTCACTACCTCCCACAGATTCCAATCAATATTGGAAATCCAGTTTTCCATCTTCATAGTCCAAAGATCATACTCTTCCCTTTTAAATAAGAAATTAACCATTATTGTTTGAAAGACTAATTTGTTGCATGGAAGTGGTGTGGTGTTGTTTGTGTTGGTGACTTGGTTTCATTATCGGATCCGGGCATGGTGAGGTATGTTTGGTTGTATGGGGTGATGGTTCTTAGTATCATAGAGACTTTCCGAGTCTCGATACCACTTGTTGGCTCTGCGGACCTTGATAGATCTTAAGCACTCGAAGATCGTTAGTGTTGCCTATGTAATCACAAGCAAACTAATAGAAGATCTCTGACTCGTATTCTTTAGCGGAATGTAAATACAAGTTATAATAACTAAGAACTCTTAGATCCTCTATGGATCTTTTGATTATAGAAACTCTATGTTTGGGATATTTTACAAGACTTGAAAGACTTAGAAAACTTATCTAATACTAACTATTGTGGTTTCTTTTATAGACAAGAAACCTAATGACTCACGGCGTTTACAACGTCGCTCCTAATACAAACATAGACAAAGCATGCATCTAGACAAGCATGCAACTAATCATATTGTTTTGCTAATCATATTGTTTATTCCGAGTAAGCTCTATACATTACTGGCGTGACCTATTCTTAATACTGTATTACTTTTCATGCATCGGCCTACATGCGGTAACATCTCTCCTACGTGGATTCGCACTTCGGCGAATTCACGATTTACGCATTATTACTTTGAAGTATAACTTCAGAATCCATTCTTCTTCTAAAAACTCTTGGCGATACTTCATGAGATCGATGTTTACCGTAATTCCCAACAACTTGTAGATTGGCTATTTGATTTTAATAGTATAATATTTTTTTTGTTGATCATTTTTGTAAATTATGAGACTATTGGATGGAGTTACACAGTTTTGAAGGCAACATCATTTCAAGCTCCAAAGTTCTGGAAATTGTATATGTGAGTGGTGAAATAATTCTTTGTGAATTACTTATATGATTTAAAAGTATATGCTAAACATGTTAGAAAACTATATCCAAAGATGTGAATATATGGTGCATGATGGTTGGATTGTTCGACCAAACTCGACTATAACTTATGAATTCTTTTGGTTCATTTAGAGTGTATTCTGATAATATCCTTTATTCGTAGAAGTGAAACAAGTGTCAACATTTTATACATCTTTACTTTTTGTCTTAAACATTTTCTACATATTTACGTCCAGTTAGATTTCGTCAAGTATTATCATGAAGCTAGCTCGCCCATTCGGACGGGCTATGAAGCTAGTTTTCTTTATAAAAGTGAACACTCCCGTGAGATGTGGTACCAAAATATTTGACTAATCCTTTTTGCAAAAACCCTTTTTGAAAACTCATAAATACAAAATAAATAGATCTAATAATCTAATATAAACACTCAATTAAAATGGGTATAAAGCTTAGCATTATATTGTGCTCAGGGGCGGAGCCACCTCAGTAGCAGTGGGGGGACGTGCCCCCGACCAAGCTCATACGGAGACACATAATATATAGGAAAAATATGTTAAATCGACGCTAAAAGATTCCAGTGCCCTCGCTCATAAAATCTGAGTGCCCTCGTCGCTCTCAGCTTGACAAAAATTAGAGAGTGCTCTAGTAAAAAAGAATTGTTTTTTTCCGGTGGGTATTGTTCGATCGGAGAATATGGAGAAAATGAGATTGGGGAACGTGACAGGGTGTGAGATGATGGGTATTGGGGAGTGGGCTAGTGGGTGAGTACATTACAAGTATAATTATTTCTTTTTCTTTAAATCTATCTTTGGTAACTGAGTGCTATAATGTAGGTATTTAATTTTGTATGATTAGGCTAACGCTTAATAAGAACCACAAATATTATAGTCACCCCGCTTATCGTATAGCATCAACTTTCTCTCTAAGACTACACCCAACCATAATCTGCTAAAGAAATGTGTGATAGCGATCATATCTTTTTTTTTTCTCTACTGAAAAAGTAAAACTAAAATTTCATTCATAAAGTTTGTATGTGGATGTTTTAAAACATTGCTTGTAAATCCTTTTAAAACTCTTGTAAAGTTTGTATTGCCATGCATGTGGATGTTTTAATGGGCTTTGACATGACTCAATAAAGACACAAGAAAGTTTTAGAAAAAATATACAAAGGCAGATAGCTTGTGCCTTAGAACCATCTATCATTTTGTATGTATTATATACCCACCCATCGCCAACACATTCAAATCTTTCTATCTCCACCTTTCTTCCTATCCGCTACAGCTACAATCACCTACAGCACGTTCCATGTATGTTATCATTTTGTTTTAGTTTTGATTAATAATTGTATTTTTATTTGTTAAAAATTAAATGAATATGCTTAGAAAGATTTTAATTATCTGAAAATGAATTGCCAATGAATTTGCATACACTGGCTAACTTACTTGCAGGCAAAATAACAAAATTAAATAAAAAACAAAACACACAAACCAAATGAAAGTTATGGTTGGGTAGCCAACCGAAAGATTGAAAAAGTTGGGGTGAAGTTCGGTTGCATCCGGTTGAGCTAAGGGGGGAGACTCGGTTGAGGGGTCGGTTGGTTGGGGTGCAACCCCTCCCATTAGCATCAGCCTTAGTGCTAACTTAGAATTATCGAATATGTGGTACACTACTTTGAATATAATACATTTTTAGCATGATCTGTTAACGACATAAGAGTTTTCATGTTAATTTGCTAGGATCATACATCTTAAATGTTATCTATATAGTTTTGATCTTTCTTTTAGATTTCACATTTTTCCAAACTATTTTTCAACACATTCCACAAATGTCTCTAACAACATTTCAAACCACAACCTTTTGTTTAGTGGTTAACTCACATAATATTAGATAAAAGACCATAATCAAATTTCTTTTAGTTAAATTATTCATTAAACGCGAGCGTCTTTTTACGATAGCGAGTAGGTTAAAATTTTTCTTTAACATTGTTTATTTGATCCATGAGTATATTATAAAGCCTAAGTGAGTTTATTTATAGAAAAAGGTAGGTGAAATCATCAATTGAATTTTATTTTATTGACACGTAAATTAAAATTATTTTGTTTATCATATGTCTCAAAAACTTGTAACAATGATATATATGCAATTATTTATATTTGGAGGGATATATATGCATTCCCCATTTTATATTAAACCCGACCCGATTTAAAAGGACACTAAAAATTGACATCTCCTGACGTGTGAGTTACCCTTTGCTCAATGCCCCCCGTGATCACATTTTCTAGCTCCGCCACTGATTGTGCTTGAACTTTATACAAAGTTAAACTAGAGCCTCATTTGTTTTACTAACCTAGAGTACACAATATGTTTATTACTACAATTAAAACCACTTTTTCATTGAATTTGTTTTAGTGTTTTATTATAACTAAAAGTTTAGACCCTGTTCAAGAAATGTTATGCATGCATCAAAGCTTTAATAGTATACATCTTCATACAATCAATATAAATGATGGATTTTAGAAGCAACAAGGACTACATAATGCTAATTAATGAGATCCATGTATTTATTTATATAAGAAACTCAGCTAACACTAACATATAACCTTAATTGACTTCATCGATAAAATTGAACTTATATGTATGCTCAACCAACTTGGGCCGCCATAGACTCAAAAGCTATTGAAATCAACTAGAAGATCACAAGAACGCCATGCATGTGGTCTTAGACTATTTCAGAATAACAAACGTTTTTCGTTTTACGTCTAATTCAGTAAGTTCTCTTTTCATTCCAAACGCTTCTTCTACTAAAGAAAACTCATAAAATATATCAAAATGGATGTTGAATTAAAGAAAGACAAAATTTTAAAAATATGGTGAAATTAGATCATAAAAAATTAAGCGGATTAAAAGATAGTTAAATTTAAAAATAAAGGTGATTAATTAGTTAGGAAGTGACGTACCGGCATTATTGGGCTCTTTATTTAGTTTGTTATATAGCCCTGTCTTTTTTATATTTTTAGTTAGAGAAGTATGCATGTCACCTTCGATGATTAGACTCTTATCTTATTTTTTTAATTCTTTTATAATAAGCAGTAAAAAAGTCTGAATTTTTAAGCCTTCTAATTTTAGAAGGCCTAAATGCATTATAAAGTAGTATAGATAACGAGTAGCACAATCACTCTTTCAGTATAAGATTTTGTGATAAAACAAAAAACCTCAAATAAATCTTATAAGCTAAAAATGAAATTGTTTGGTACAATAAAACCTTTTTTTAACTACATTAACAATTTTTCGACATTCAGATTAACAACATATATAAAAGAAAAGGCAACGAATAATATAGTAGATAAGAAAATATGCACATCGCAAAACCTATGCATACCACGTACATGCATATATCATCTTTTACAAATGTGTATGAATAATATAAGTTACCAACTTAAAATTTTACTTTTCATTTGTCAAGGCCCATTCAATGTACATACCAAACTATGGGCGGAAAAATAAATTTTCACACCAAAACCAAACTGTGGGCGCTTACACCAAACCAAACTATGGGCGAAAAAAAAAAAAAAAAAAAAAATTCACACCAAAACGTCAAATGCCATGCTCTAGTAGGTGTGACCGTGTGAACGTGAAACCATATACATACTCGATGCATTTTCACATTATATTTTGGTGTAAACCATCAAGTGAAACCATATACATACTCGATACATATATTTATTTGAAACGAAATTTTAGGACCAGGTTTATTTTTAAAAAAATCGAGAGTTTTAACGAAAATTAACACTGTTAGGATTTTCGATCTAGTTAACCAAGTAACGCAACGAGTACGCAGCGGAATTGTATCTAGTTTATGCAATTAGGTTAACACATAATTAATAAACAATAATAAATAAAAGAGATTAAGAAATATAACCCTCGTAATCACCCGCGAGTAATTAACGAACAAGAAACCAAGTATTCAAAACGAATACCTCTACGAGTCCACACACAAACACTTAACCACGAATACGTTCGATAAAGCTAGTTGCGAACGTTTACCCAATCAACCTTTGAATACTTGAACTAATCACGAACCAAGAAAACCCAAAACCTTTTTATTTTCTTCTGTCTGGGAACCACAAAGCAATCCGAGAACTTTTCAGCTTTGTCCGATATCGGATAAAGCTATCCGATATCCCCTGTCTTGTTTTCTGATCAAGAAACACAACAACAACTTCTCAACTTTCTGAGTATGATTCAACAAGGATTTCACACTGAAAATAACACAAAACCTCTTGAACAATTGGACCTTGCGATGCAATTTAGGGTTTCAAAGATTAAACCCTAATCGGATAAAACTAGACCCGATCGGTTTTGGTTAAGTGTGATGATGGTTGATCGATTATAATTCTGGGAATATGATAGTTATACATGAGTTTTAATGAGGTGGTGTATGGGTATTTATAATCCATAAACCCTAGCTTTCCTTGGGCTAATAACTTGTGCACCAAGTCACCACTCTTTCCATATTCCACTCCAACTATACTAGCCCATGTTCTTGATCCAAACGACCCATCAATTTGGCCGGCAATGGTCTTGGATCAATCATGTAATCGGGTCAAAGACGGGTCAAATATTTTGTCAAGTATAAACGTGTACAACGTACTCTCGTGTTTAACGTGTGTGCCCCCATAGGCTCACACACTTCTAGTCGTTCTTATGCGAATCCACTCCCACATTTCAACAAACACTAGGCGGAAAATATATATCGGGTTCCCGTGAACTCCCGAAAACCCCAAAATTCCGCCCATTTTTATAAGACATGACATTTTTGCTATGAATACAATCTTTTTATAAGGGTAAATTACACTAAGGGTGAGCATCGGTCCCGGATCGAACCGGACCGGACCGACAAAGACCAAGAAAAGGTAAAACAGGATCGAGGCCGAGACCGAATGTGGTCGGTCCGTCCGGTCTCGATCTCGTCCGTCCGGTCGGACCGACCGTTTGGAGTCTACTAAGGCCAAATAGTCGGTTTGTGGTCCGGACCGGACCGGACCGACTGCATCGAGGACCGATTAGCCCAAATGCATAGGCCGAGGACCGGACCGAATGTGGTCGGTCCGGTCCGGTCTCGGTCGGTCCGTCGGTCGGTCCGGTCCGTTCGGGTCGTTTGCTCACCCCTAAATTACACCGTTCATCCCTGAAGTTGACCTCGTTTCCTCGTTTGGTCCCTTGTTTCGATTCACTGGCAAACAGGGTACCTGAACTTCCCCAACGGTGCACATTTGGTCCCTGGAGCCCCGTTATGGCTAACGAGCGTTATCTTGCCTCGTTGTCTGATGTGGCATGCCTGGTCTTTTGGTCATTTTACCACTTTGTACCATATAGTTGCCTTTCCATAAGTACCACATTGTCTTTTTGTAAGTACTTGACACACGATAGTTTCCATACGTCCTTCCCACTTTCCCGCCCAATCACATCACCCATCACATCTCAAAACTCTCTAGTATCGTCCCTAAATTTGCAATATGAGTAAAAGGTGAAACAAATCTGTGTCTACAATGTCGTTACCAACATGGAAGATGCAGAAAAAAAATGAGCAAGTCTAACATCGAAACAGTTGGAAATGGTGTGCGAAAAGGAATATGGTAATGACTTGAAATCCTGTTGCTTTGAGATATATTTTGATATGAACTTTTGTTAATATATGTTGATTTACTAAGTAACTAACTTTATATTGCAGAATATGCACCGCATTTATTCAGCATACGAATACACCATGGTGGGTCATTCATGAGCTTTCCTGCTAGACAATACGTTGGTGGTGATGAAGATATCTTTGATAGAGTTGATGCTAAAGTTTTCTTAGTGTTTGACCTAGATAAGATGGTTACACAATTAGGCTACACAGGTAAGAATGAGCCTCTGTTTTATCACTATTTAAGACCAATAAGTAGTCTAGATGATGGTTTGTATGCACAGTCATGTGATGAGGATGTTCTTTTTTTGAGTTCCCTATTATTGAGTTTCAAGTTTATAGTGGTGTACATAGAGCGTGGTTGTACTAGGCTTAATTATAACCAAATGTCACCTGGACAAACTAGGGCAATAATAGAGGAAGATGTGTCTAGTGAACCTTGTACTAGTGCCTATAGGGAAAAAAAACATGGTAAAATGTTGTGCTTGACATGGCCTGAGAATACAGATATGTGTGCACCTTCAGCTAAGTCACCTCAAGGTCTGAAATTTACACAATTGACTGACAATGAATGTGGTGAAAACCAAAACAATGACCTTCCACATATAGATTCACAGCTTGGCAGTTTAAACCTGAGTTTCACCCTAGTGGAACCAACTGTTAATGATGTGGTACGAGAAAAATTAGCTGATGTCGTTAGGTTAATGGAGTTTGAGGATAATGAATTGGATAGGGGTCCAGATTTTAGTTATTTGGATGCTATGAATGTTGACAGTACTACTTCTGGTTTAAGTCATGACGACATTTTGGAGTTGAAGACTTGGACTTAAACGTAGGCTTAAATGTTGACCTAAATGTTACCCAAACTGAATTGCGAGAAGCTGGTAGAACTGAGGAACATGTTCATGTAGAAGCTGCATTTGTAGAGCGTAAAGGTGAGGAAGTTGGTGTGCAGGGTAATTGTGAACGGGTACAACATGTTGTGCAGGATGACATGATTGATAGTGATCATGATACTAAATATGAAGGAGACTCCAGTGATAATGCGGATACAGATAAGGAAGAAGAGGGTGTTATGGATGATGAAGGACACCGTGCAGCCGAGTCTGATGTTCAAGTAAATCTGTTGCATCTAACTGGAATAAAGCTTTTGATAGCATTGGCAACTGCAGTCAAATTGGAGATGATGTAGAAGGAATAAAAGTCGTAAGTATAGAGGTTTTGATAGTCAAATAGGTTATGAGGATGAATCAAGTTATAGTAGAAGCAAGGAGTTACAGGCAATAAGAAGAGGTATGGAAAATAACTTGTCAAAGAAGCCTGTTGGGGAGCAGTACTTATTTTTCACTGGCCAAAAATTTTATACTCCAGAAGAGGTGAAGGAAAGAGTACGTTTGATTGCTATTGATACCAAGAGAGATTTGAAGTTGATAAAGAATGATGGTGTTAAGATAAGAGATATATGTGATAACCAAATACCAGTCTTTATAGAGTCATAGTGTAGTGAACCAACTGGCCAAGTGAAGCAAGATGTGTTGGGCCTAGTGGATCAAGTGGCCCAGTTGATAGAGGTGCTAAAAGGAAGAGAACAGTGTAGGAACTGGTGATGAAAGCAATCAATGCCCATGGGTCATGTATGCTAGAAAAGACAGAGTAAAAAAATTTGGATTGTGAAGACACACAAAAGTACACACACTTGCCTTCAATCAATGGATATAAAACACTGCACTTATAAATATTTGGCAAATAAGATCTTTGACCAAGTTAAGGTTAATCCACGATCCCAAAGAAAGCGCGCTCAAGACCACCTCCAACGTGATTTAGAGCTCGGTATCTATGAGCAAAGCATTCTGTGAGCTAAAGCTAAAAGTCGAAAGAGAGGTTGCAGGTGATCACACACTGCAGTATGCAATGCTTAGAGACTATATTGGTGAATTTCAGTCTACAAACCCTAATACCAGTGTGAAGCTTGCAATTGATATGGATATTGATACTGAGTTGTCTAAAAGGGTGTTTAAAATAGTATATGTTTGTTTTGGAGCATTGAATGATGGGTACAGGGCTTGCAAAAGAGAATTATTGGGGCAAGATGGTGCTTTTATGAAAGGTCCATTTCCGGGCCCAGTGTTGGTAACTGTTGGACTTGATCCAAATAATAGAATTTACCCATTGGCTTATGCCTTGGTAGAAGTTGAACATAAGAGTTCATGGGCTTGGTTCTTAATGTGCTAGGGTGATGACATAGATCTAAACCCTAGTTCAAATTTCACATTCATCAGTGATAGACAAAAGGTTAGTAACATGCTTCACTAGTTGAATTCTTAAATACAACATAATATGATTTATTATTTGCTTAGTGAATTGGTTTATGCAGGGACTCATTCTAGCCATAAAATATGTGTTCTTAATGGCAGAACACAGATTTTGCTTGAGGCACATTCATGAAAATATGAAGCAGTCTTGGAGTGGCCAATTATATAAGGATGCTTTGTGGAGATGTGCATATGTTACAACTGTTGTTGAGTTTCAAAGGTGTATGCAACATTTGAAGACATTAAATCCTAAAGCACATGAGTGGTTGAACAATATACCAGCTGAACATTGGGCAAGCTCTCATTTTTCTGGTAATTTTTTTTTGATTTATTTCTATCATTTAATGCTTTCTAATTGGAAGACGCTAGAATAAGGAAACTGGCTTATTCTTTAATTGTTGCGAGCTTGAACGTCCTATATAGCAAAGGGTTATAGTACAAAAAAGTTACTAAAGTTTCCAAAAAAAATTGTCCTAAGTTACTATAGTTTCATTTTGTTCACTCAGGTTACTAAACTTTGAAACTTTGTTCACTCATGTTACTGGACTTATAAAAATATAAGTTTTGGAGTGTGACACACATTCAATCGATCCATAGTTTTTACCTTTCATTAGTTTAATTAGTTTTTAATTTAAATTGTTAAGTAGTTTGATTGGTAGAATTACCAACCCCCACTCTTCAAACACCGAGATTTTACTTGCTTTCTTAAAAAATACAAAAAGATAAAAAAGAATCTTCCTTACCTCACCTTTTCGTCATACATCTCTACTAGCATCTTTATTCCCCTAGAGAACGATCAACCCCCTGGGCTTGCCCATACTACACTGCAACGATTAGGTACACTGCCTAGTGGGTTGTAAAGCTTGCTCGTTGAAAAAGAAGTCTTTCGACCTCGAACCACGCATCAATACACTTGACTGCAACACAGTTGACTTTATGGCTTGAGCTTGTGGATGTTCCTTAACAACTGAAAATGGAGCATACTGATGTTCAAACACTTAATAATCAATAGGGTAAATTTCAAATTTGGTCCCTACCTCACACAATGAATGCACAGTAAAACCTCCATAAATTAATGGTGTTGGGACCGGGATATTTTATTAATTTAGCGAGATATTATTCGATAAATTAATAATTTATTATTTCAAAGAGGTTTTGCATATGATCTTTAAATTTACAAATCAAATATACTAGTTACAATGTATACTAGTTAGAGGTGAAAAATAAATTAGAAGAATAAGTTCTGATTATCACTTTATGAATTCACATTCACAAATTAATTGAATTTGTCAAGTTCATTGTTTATATATAAGTAAAAAGTTAGTTTTGTTGGGAGTAAAAAGTTAGTTTTGTTGGGACAAGTTCCAGTTACGTATAACCTTAATTGAATTATATGAATTTGTACAAGTTCCAATTACTTATGGCCTTATATATATATATATATATATATATATATATATATATATATATATATATATATATATATATATATATATATATATATATATATATATATATATATATATATATATATATATATATATATATATATATATATATATATGAATTTTTAGTAATTATTAATTTATAGTTTATATTGGGGACCAATATATATGTAACACCGGGTTTCAAAAAATTATATTTTATCGATTGAAGGCTAAATTTGTACTAGTCCCAAGTCGGAATCGACAAATTATTAATTTTATCGAGGTTATTAATTTATCGAGTATTAATTTATAGAGGTTTTACTGTACATGGCTTGTGAGAAGTTAATACTTACCTACCTCACACAATGAAAGTCAAACTGTACATGGCTTGCGAGGGCCGCTATTCCGGGCATCTTGTTAGAAAGGCACCCTATAGACAGCTACTCTCGCCCCATGGACATGTCTCCTTGTGATATTGACCTCACGGTTGTCTGTAATGCCTTTGTGCTAACACAAATTATGCTTGGCCCTTACCAGACAGAGATTCTTCAAGACATGAAGCAGTCACACGCTTTGGAGAACAAGTCCAAAAAGTATAGTTGTCTCTTTAGGTATCAAGTACACATTTCTACATGCATTTATTAGAATTTCTGCAAATGTACATGAATATTTTATGTCTCAAGGTTTAAAAGGTTTAGGATCCAACAATTTTTTTTCCAAATTTTTACAATTTACCTCAACAACAACGTCTGATATTTCAACAATGGCATCATCTGCAATGTCTGCTACTTGGCTTTGTATAAGATCCAGCTCTCTAAAATAAGCAATACTGCGTACAAACCATGGTTGCAACCTTTCTTCATTAGTTGGAACAAGTTCCAATACTGGATTCGAACCCTGGGTAACAAATTATTATAATGTCAAAAACAAATATAGATAAGTCGTAACTTATTTGACAGATAACAAACAATAATGGAAATGCTTAACGGACCAAACAATAGACTATAATAACGTTTTTGGAACGTTTTACCCTTTGACCATAAAAGACCACGTGGGATTTTACTCGGGTTTTTGTTCCACCATGACTTGCTGTTGGGATAACTCTCAAGAATCCATATAACATGAAAGAAAACAATACAAATAATGTTATTCTTATTACACAAAAACAAGACAAGAATTACAAAAAGTTTCCCCCCCCCCCCTCACAAAAATCAAACCTTAAAAGCCCAAATAAAACCACATAGATTATATGTGGTAGTTTTTGTCACACCCCCAAATTACCTGTTTTGCAGTGGAATGAAATTCCTAGGGTTGACAGTCATAACATCACAGTTACAGTTATATTGAACGACCTAAAGCGTCGTTTGGAAAATACATCGTTTGATTTAATAAAATAATCAGAGTTTACAAAGTATAGGTCCCAAATGTGAGTCAACATGTACGGAAATAAGTTTGATACAAGCCAAACGATGTTTTTAAAGTGCATAAATCCCATGTGAGACGCGTCGTCACCACGACTCTATGATAAGTCCACATGCATGCCATGAAGTGTATGCCTTAGATACTTGAGATAAAACATGCTAAAAGTGTCAACACAAAGGTTGAGTGAGTTCATGAGTTTGTGTTGTCATGAAAACCTTTAAAGAGTGTTAATGCAAAGAAAGGCATTGCAAATCTACTCGAGTTCAGTTCACCCATACAAAACTTGCAACTTGTGTGGTTATAACCCACTGCCAAAATATGTATAGTTTATGTTCAATAACACGTTGTCAAATGAATTCACATAATAGTACACAACTTAATGTATCAATAGTCAATTGATATAACACATAATTCGTATAGTTTCAAATAGTTCCAAGACCATTAGTTCATGATTGTACCAAGTCCGCTAGTTCAACATTATACCAAGTCCGCTAGTTCAACATTATACCAAGTCCATTAGACCGTGATCATACCAAGCCAGTTAGCTCAATGGTCTATGATATAGAAACTCTAAGTAATGCAATACTGTTACTTCGTATGACTAAACATTCAGTTCAGATAAACACATAGTTTGCAAATAGTCATGAATGTCATAAAAGTTGTTGAGCATGTATCTCCCCCAAAGAGTTTAATAAAAGTATTAAAAGAGTAGGGGCTATGACTCACCTGATGCAATAGTTATGATGACAAAAGTGGATACACTGAAATGAGGAGCAATCTCTATATGCAACCTAATATGAATGATATGATCTATTATAATTCATGAATATATATCGTACATGTAAATCCACATATAATCTATACCACTTGTGCAGTTTTGAAAATAGATTTTATCGTCGAAATATATGTTTATGACATTGATGAGTGTCTAAATACTCATCATTTTTGTACCATTTAAACTGCAAAAACATCCGAAAACACTCAAATTGTATCAAAATGATAAAAATATCACAAATAAGTGTTTATGTGTTTTTAATGCAAAATATCAAAATCGATTTAAAACGTATCAAGTTTGCATAATTGGCGCTTTAGTCCCCAAGTTTCAAAAGTTGTCAAATTTAGTCACCTGTAAATCAAAATAAAGAAAATATTATTTTAAGGTCCATGGGATTCAAAGTTGTCAAAACAAACCCTTGAAATGTAAAATTGCAAAATTACAACTTTAGTCCTCAAGTTTTGAAAATGTCAAATATAGTCCTTGGATTTATTAAAAATGGAATTTTATGCATAATGGTCCTTGTACTATTAAAGAATGGCAATAATGGTCCTTGTGTTAACTTTGGAATATTTACAGGTTTGGTCCCTTAACTTTGGCCGAATTGCAAAGTTAGTCCTTGTATTATTAAACTACCAAATGGACCCTTTATGTATTATTACCCCTGCCAAAACCCAAAAGAACCCCCAGCCAACACCAGTGACCCCCATTGTGAACCCCCTTCATATTAATACTTCGGTCAAATAAAGTCAAACCCGCCAAAACAGCCTTCACTGTTCACCTTCCTCTTCCTCAGCTGAAACCCAAAACCAGAGCTGGTTTTTCCACTTTTTCAACATTCCACCTGCCTCACCACTTGTTTAACCACCCCCCTCCACTTCCACTAACACCCAAAGATCATTAATTGACTCGAACCTACTCAAATAAAATTGGCGCCAAAACTCCACTTGTACGAATATGATGAATTAGAGAGATCCAATGGCTGGAAATGAGTGGGATATGTTCAGAGATGTCGACAAGAGTGGAAAAGATCATTATAAAGAGGAGAGAAGTAGTATGAAGAAAGTAGTAGTGTAATTTTAAATTTCTTAATCGTTTTTATTTCTTTAAGCCTTCCAGTGTAATTTTAAGCTTTTAAGAACTTTGTTTAAGTATCTTTAGTGTATTTGAATCTTTTCCAGTGACTAATTTCAAGTTTTAATCTCATTTTAAGTTTATGCAAATTTTACTTGTTCAAATTCTCATGAATGTTTGAATGTTGTTAAGTAGTTGTTATCCCGGACCGAGTAAGCCCACATAAGCTCTAGATAGCTTATTAAAGCTATTAGAAACTTTAAAAATCAGTTTAGTAGTCAAAAGCAAAAATACCAAGAAAATACAAAAAAATGTTGAAAATAAAAATCAATGGAGATGGTGATCAAAGTCGGGCGAGGTTAATAAAGGATTGCCGCTGGGTTTAGAGCTTCTTGGGAAGCTATAGGTAGCTGTCTTTGTGCCTCGGTTCTGGTTTACCTTGGAAACCAATTTGTAAGCATTTTGATCAATTTTGGTACTTAGCTGCTTTATGTTATTCTTGTTATTGTTTAATGCTTAATTAGTCTCCTTATATGGTAATTTAAGGTTTGTAATAAAGTGCATGGTCTAAATCTTTGAAACTCTTTGGAAAGCTTAATAACAAATCCTATAAAGAACTGCTTGGATTTACTCGCTTAATAGAGTTAGAGGTTGTTTGAGTAATTGCTTGTGCTTGTTTCATGTCTCATTAGGATATAATAGCTCATATAAACAAGAAAAACCGCCTTTGTTAGTATAAAAGTCAAAATACCATTTAATTCCACTCGATTAGTTAAGCTGTTAGGATTTAAGTTATAAAACTCATCATAGTTGCTTAAAATTTGGTAACTTAGCTTAATTCAATCTTAATTTAGGTTAATATAACATAATCATTAAGTAGAATCAAATTAAAGTTCACTTTAGTCAAATTTTTTTAGTTAATCAAAAAGTCAAACTTTTCAATATAGTCGTTTTTGAATAAAATGGATAATTTTATATAGGACATAATATTAATATTTAGGATATAAGCTTTTGGGATATTAAATTTTAGCTGCTTAACTTAATTAGAAAAATATTAGTTCACTTTTAATCAGCTTATTCAGTGCTTATTATTTAGCTTCTTTTGAACCCCTTTTCAAAAAGTGTGCCTTGTGCACAGTTTTGCTACCATCTTCACAAGCTTGTCACAAGCTCATAATTGAACCTCAGCTTGTGAATTTTAGTTCTTTGGAAAGCTAACCAAGCCATCTTAAGGTCCCAAGCTTAATTTTGTACTTGCGACTTATTCAAGAGGGTCGCAAGTGGCTTTAGATCATCCATTTCTTAGTTTAATATAAGTGCTTATTTGTTAATTTCCAGCTTATCAGTATGCTTCTTTGTGTCTTTTAGCTTCATTTGAGTAGCTTGTAGCTTGTTTTATCTTATTTCAGTTTTGGTTTCAGCTTGCAAGCTTATTTGAGCTTAATTCACCAAAATAAGCCCATAAGCTCACTGTTGAGATTTTTAGTTTCTAAACAGCTTATTTTTATTTTGTAAAATTTTTTGTTTTCATTAAAGTAGCTTATAATCAGTAGTTAAATAGTTTTCAAAAAGAAAAACCACAAAAACATCATTTTAAATATAGTGATAGCATTTATTTAATAGAAATTAGCTTTTAATTTTTCTTTTCGACATTATTAAGCACTTCTAGTTTTATAATTTTCTTAGTTTTTGTCACCTTAAGATATTTTTAGAAAAGTTTCATAATTTTCCTAGCTTGTTTAGTATTTATTATAATTTTAAATAGTTAAAGTCTTAAATAATTAGTAAAAAATAAATAAAAGCATAAAAATATTTTTCAGTTTTAAAATTAGTTTTATAATATTCTAGATTTTTCTAAGTTAAAATTTTAATTTTCCAGGTTAATTTTATATTTTCTTATATTTAAGTGTACTTTAAATAATAATTAATTAGTAATAAATAGATAAAAAGTGTAAAAAATATATTTTTAGTTTTAAAATAAGTTTTATAATATTTTAGATTTTTCTAAATCATAATTTCATTTTTCTAGCTTTATTTCATATTTTATCATATTTTAAGGTATTATTAAATAGTTAAAAATAGTTTTTAATTAATAATAATTAAATAAATAGTTTTAAAAATAATTTTCCTTTTCTAATAATTTTCTTTTATTTTTAGGATTCCAAAAATGTCATTTTCATATTTTTAGGCCTTTCATTTCTTAGAACTCACTTTTTATTTTGTACGTTTACGTAGTTTTTAATCGTACGTATTTACTTTTGACTTATCTGATTGTTGTGCTTTCCAATTCTGTATCCAATTCTATTCCAATCAATCAGTAGTGTAATATTCATTCACAAATCCTTACTGATCACTATCCTTAGTGATCATTCTATCATCCGAAAGTTTTGAAGCAATTCGGCCTCGTGGGACTTAACGACCGTGAATCCACTATATTCCATTGATCTTCATTGCTTTGGTTTACGGCGGTTTAAGTTTATTACGGTTGACCATTCACAAGTGGTTAGCTTGTGTGATTAAACTTATTGTCGGACCCAATCAAATTTTGGCCCACGGGAGTCAGAAGCGTTTTAAGCGCTTTCGGACGTGCTTGCACATATACCACCGCTTGTAAACGATTTTTGTAAAGTTATCATAAATCAAAAGTTCATTAACACTTTTCCTAAAGTGTTAACAACACAAAAAATATAAAACAACAAAACAATCGTAACGTTTTCTAGCTTGTGTTTCCTTTAAGGTGATTCTTAAAGAGATACAATTTGGTTAAACGAGACGATACCAAAATATTGTCCAAAAGTTTTTAAACCTTTAGCACATATCCATACCTACGCTCTTTTCAAAGGTACTTAAATACATAAAATCAACCACCGCAAATCAAGGCAAGACACCTACCAACCTGGGGCGACCATTAATAAGTTCCCAACAAAAGATTTAAAACTTGCCTTTGTGTCTTTGTGATTTGGTGTACCTTTTCAAAGAAGCCATTTCATTTGTGATTATTGGTTTAAGTTCACTTATCATTTTGCCTCGCATTTGTTTTGAAAATTGATTTTATACTTAGCTGCATGCGCTCGCTCTTCCGCTTCTACAAGTCCACTTTCTCGAGCTTGCAAATATTCCTCGTAGACGTAGAGGACGCTCGCTCCTTCAACCGTGATCGAGGAACGCCTACCACCACCACCCCCGTCCGTGAATGGCGAAGATAAGCCTATGAATGAGCTTCTCCAAGCACCCATCGAGGGTTACGGAGATGCCATTGTTGTCCCAACCATCGCGGCCGATACCTTTGAGCTCAAAACAGGGGTTGCTTAACTGCAACCCAAAGCCAATTCTATGGTTTTGAGCGGGATGATCCTCATGCACATATACGATGGTTTAACAAGATTGCATCTACCATCAAATACAAGAATGTCCCACACGAAGCAATTAAGCTTCTTCCGTTCCCATTCTACTGTAGGACAAGCCGGAATCGCCCGAGAAACAACCCCTCGTTCCATCGAGACATGGGAGGATTTAGTCACCAAGTTCGTTAACTAATTCTATCCTCCATCTCGAACTACAAGTCTTAAGAATGAGATAATGAAATTCTCTCAAAGATTTGATGAATCATTCGGGAGGCATGGGATCGTTATAAAGAGTTGCTCATGAGTGTCCGCATCATGGTTTTACCGAGTTAATGCAAATGGATACTTTCTACAATGGTCCGAACCGGACTAATCAAGACTCTTTAAATGCCTCCGCGGGAGGTAATTTCTGAGCAAGACCACAAAAGAAGCCTTGAAAATCATTGAAAACAAGTCCCAGTCCGCCTCTTTCCGAGCAAAGACATATCAAGATCGGTCTAATCTTGGACCTTCTACTTCATCTCATGTGAGTACATCTAGCACCGATGCTAAGATTGACAAACTCACTGATATTGTTCGAAGCTATGGTTCTTGCTAATCAAAGAAAGTCACTTTCACACGTACACCATCACATGGTGAAGTGAAGAAAGTTGAAGTTTGTGTTACTTGTGGTGGCCTCATGCATACTACAATCTGATCGCCACCGATGGTAGTCCGTTTGAAGTCAATGCTCTAGCGGTACTTCACATCGTGAGGTAATCAATACCGTCCTCAAAATGAACCAAACTACTGCTAATACTTATCGAGCACCACCCGGTTTTAACCGTAATCCTAACCGAATCGAATCAACCTAGAATGAACCAAGGTTATCAAAACCAAGGTAATTTCTACCTCGACCAAATCAAGGTTTCCAACATCAAGGAAACCTTAATCAAAACAATTTCAATCGAGGAATCAATTTCACGGAATATGAATCCTAACCAAGGAAATTTTCAAAATCAAGGCCCTAATCCGAACATTAAAGGCGAATTTTCCTAATCAAACTCAAGCCATTGTTCCAACTCGACCATCATCCGATGAGTTATTGAAGCAATTCATGAAATCCCAAGATGAAATGAATGTGTTGTTGGTCACCGATTGTCGATCTAAAGAAGTCTTTAAATGATCAACCCCGGGCTCAGAAAACTTCCGAGCAACACGATCGCTAACCCGGGGCGATGCAAAGCGATCACAACCGTAGTGGTGTTTCATACAATGGACCCGCTATTCCTACTACTCTTCTTCTTCTCTCCCAAAGGTAGTAGAAAGTGAACCTAAGACGACAATGGACCTTCGACTCCAATGCCTCCTCCACTGTGAGCAATGAGTCAAGTTACCAAGGATACAACGGACAAGGTGCATTTCTCAAGCCCACGGCATCAAGACACGTCCCACCTTCGTAGTCCGAGCTTTAAGTCCGGAACCCAAGTTCAAGACAAATTCGAGCCAAAATGACTTCATCCCGGCTCAAAAGTCTAGTCAACTTCCTTACCCATCAAGATTGCATGATGAAAGCTCAAAGACAAAACCAAAGAGCAAATGGAAAAAATTTCAAATTTTCAATGAACCGCACTTTGATATAAGCTTCGTTGATGCTCGCTCTAATGCCCAAATTTGTATCCACGCTTAAAGGCTTATCGAGCAACAAAGATAAGTTATCCGAGATGGCTAAACCCTCTCAATGAGCAATGCTCGGTCCTTCTCAAGAAGCTTCCCAAAAGCTCAAGACCCCTGAAGTTTTTAATCCCGTGTGATTGGGATGGTTCAATGCTCCGCCTTTGGCCGATCTTGGCGTTAGCATTAACCTCATGCCACTCTCAAGATGGAAGAAACCGCCTCTTCCCCGAACTTACTCCTACTTGTATGACACTTGAGCTAGCTGGATCGCACCATAACTCGTCCACTGGGATAGCCGAGGATGTCGTGGTAAAAGTAGGAAAGTTTCATTTTCCTACCGACTTTGTTGTAGTAGACTTTGATGCGGATCCTAGAGTTCCCCATCTTGGGAGAGCTTTCTTGAGAACCAGTCGTGCTCGATTGATGTATTTGTCAAGAGTCGACCATACGGGTCGATAACGAAGAACTCACGCTTAATATCAACCGTAACTCCAAACCTCTATCCAAACATATCACACAATTGATCAAAAATCAAAGAATCAATGCAACACTCTCAAATTTCACGGTTAAGAGGAGTCACCAAAACGTGTTGAGCTAAAAGCTTTGAAAATCAACCCTGGTTCAAACAAATGGTTTGAAAGTTTTACCAAAGAAGTCAAGAGTGTTCTTGATGATGATGATCTAGAATCAGAGACTTTATCGGAAATAGTGGAAATTGCTAGCTCTAAGAGCACACTACTTGTCCCACCTCCTAATCGCTTTATCGATTGAGTTTGTTAACTCATGATGAAATCAATTCTCTTCAAATGATCCATCATCCATTTCATCTCCGATCCAATTGTTTCCGACCATTCCATTTCTTCTCTCACCCGGATGAGGAAGATGACAACTTTGGAATGAAGTCGATGCTTTTCTAAGTGATGAGTCAATTCCAATGTGGGTTGATGATACTTACTTGGATTCGTAAGGGACATCCTTTTTCTTGAAAGTTTATTAAACGAAGAATCGCTCCAAACCTCCCTCCTGACATCTTATTGACAATCACCATACAAGCTTCAAGTTTAAGCTTAAAATGTCAAAAATGGTGATTTGCTTCTTTCTAATGAGGAATGGACATGCATTGTGATGCACATCTTTATTCCATTCTTCACAAATGGTGTGTTGTTTTCCCTTTCTCTTTTCGGGAATGAGGACACCATCTTTGACCAGGTATTATCCTTTATAGTTTCTACTATTAAAAATACCGGTTGTATCTCGTCGGTGGAACTTTCCGATGTTCATTAACACGTGAACGAAAGTCCGATCGAGATTGGTTTTCCACGATACTTTCCCCATGAACCAATGAATGCGGGATCGAGTCAAGCTAGCGACTCGGGAATCAAAAAAAAGAGTAAACACCATATGGGTTTTCACCCATATTTCGCCTTCTTCTCTCGTTCTACCACCCTAGTGTGGAATTGCCCCATGTGTTAAAAAAAATAAATAAAAAAAATCTCAAAAATAAAAAATGGCCGTAGTATTTCCTTTACGTTCTATGTTTCTAAGATACCACCGTGACTTTGATATTGAGGGCAATATTCATTTCTAAGCTGGGGAATTCTCACGTTTTCATATGTATTATCTACCCAATTCCCCGCTTTTGGCCAAAATTTTTTTTGGAGTAAGTGTTTTCACTTACTCAAGAAATGGTAATCATCCGCCATGTCTAACCCACATAAGGATTGGCTAATCCAGAGCAAACGGCTCTTGCAAAGATATCTCAAACCGTTTGTACTTTGCAATTTGCCTAAAATTGTATGGTGTTCAACTCACCATATCTTTAATTAGTGAAGAGTTGGCTAGCCCGCAAGTTTATGGTTGTGGTAAAGGCAAGGAAAAACCATAATTGGTAATCGCTCACCAAAGATAATATTGATAATTTATCTAAGAGTTGGCTAGTCCGTATAAACGGCTCGGTAAAGACAAATCAAAATCATGCATACCGGTGATTTGCTCAAAATCATTTGGTTATCATTGTACCAAAGTTCTTACTTGAACTAAAACAATTGGCTACTCCAGAAGTAATGGCTTTTGGTAAAGAGATGAAATCCATTAATTTTTCTTAAAACATTGCTAGGGACTAGCAATATCTTAGTGTGGGGGATCTCGTCATGTTATAAAATACTTTACAAGTACTTACGTTAAAATGATATCCTACGATAGTCATTTAGTGATTTATTAAGAAATTATAATTTTCGTCGTAAAACAATATAATTTGACAATTCATGAAAGTGACTAAATGGCCTCGAAAAGCTAGTCGTAAAATAGTGGATATCGAGTGTTAGGAAACAAACTCAATGGTTTTGGAAAGTTTGTCACATTATCTAAAAGTATTAGCATTTAACTTTTGATCATAGAGGTCTCGATCATGGAGAAAATATAGATGAAGTAGGGTAGTCGGACTAAAAATATTGTTTAATGTTAGTTTTCGCAAAGTTTGAGTGACCAGATATTATTCGTTACAACCCGCTTGACAAACGGTTGAACATTTTGGAAAATAGGCTAGGTAAACTCACTTTTACTAGAAGACATCGCTTTCAAAAGTATTCTATCGGTGAAATACGGCCCAAACATGGTCACTATGATAACTATTTTGACTAATAAAAATATATAAGTGTTTATACTTGTATAAAATAGTTACGATAACTCTATTTAAATCAAGGTAACTTAGTCGTTATAAGTCCGCTTTCACGCTTTTATATATCCTTAGTTTCGTGTTAAAGCATACTAATATATTTTTGATAAATCGACTCGCTTAGATAATGTTAAAACTCATTTTGCCCCTTAAATAACACTTGACAGCTTTGAATTTTCCAGAAAATTAACTTTCGTCGTTAAACTTGAAAATAACGTAACTTCTTCGTTATAAATACGTTTTAACCCGTTCAAGCGACCACGGTTTCGTTTTAAAGTATATTTTCTGAATATCTAGCCCAAAATAATCCATGACCTGTCGAAATTTCCAGATTTTGCAAAAACGATCAGACCACAATCTAAAGTTGTCGAAAATGATTTTTCTTGCGTAACTCTTGTTTCAATCACTTCAAATCAACACCAAATCTATTCTAAACTTAACATACACCTTATTAGGGTGTCATGGGTTCCTAAGCATCATCATCAATGATATGTTTCAAAGGATTAATTATAGGATGATTATAACTCATAATAAGTACTAAAAACAATTAAAAGTGGTATAAATACATATGATACTTGCATGATTTGTACTAAAATGATAAAAATAACTCAAGTAAGATTATGAAAGATTAGTAAAGATCATGAAAAGCTTACTAGTTGATTGATGAGGTTTAAGTAACTAGCTTTCCTAAATACTCCTAGGTTTTTATTGCAAAACCTTAAAAGAAGTATACTAGTGTTTAGATGATCACTTGATTCTTGAAAATTTATGGTTTCTTGCTTGCTCTTGATCTTGGCCGAATATTAGAGATGGAAAAGAGAGAGTTTTGATTTTTACTTCACCTTCAATGTGTGTAAACTATGTGTTTTGAAAGTAAATATCTAGTATATAATGCATATGTGTACATACTAGTAAGTTTTTTTACAAATAAAATGGTGTGTCATGGGGGGGGGTGTCGGCAAGGGGTTTTTGGGGTAAAGGGTTGGATGAGTTTTGTGAATTAGATGTATTATTTGTTAAGTGTAGTGTGTATTTGATACATATAAGTAGTTATTTAGGGTAGCGTTAGCTAGAAATCGATTTTAACGGAACAAAATAAAATATATTGAAGTCATAAAAATTATAAAAATACATTTCTCACAAGAATTGAGTGAATAAATAATTATCGAGTTGAATTTACGAAAACCGTCGTAAATATTTATATATAACAATTTATATACAAAATAAATTTAAAACATCGGGTAAGCTAATAACATAATTTTTATAGTCTTAAAATGAGTATAAAAATATATTAGGATAATTTTTGGAAGTGTCTGATCAAATATTCAAAATAAATGATTATGCGATAGCGTTTATTTAATAGGAAAATATACGTTAAGGAAAAATGCAAACCCATGCATGAACTAATATGATGATGACGTTACTAATGATATGTAGACTAACTCTAGTCTATACGAAGTTTTCTCAATTATTTTTCATGAATACGCAGCTAAACCCTTACGGTTACGCGAGGTTTACGAAAAATGATGAATAGTGAATCATGAATAGTGATTTTTCTCCGGGAATGAATAGTGTTTCAGAATAGTAAAATTTTGAAATAACCTTTCAAAATATCAAATCAACTTTGAAAATGATGAATAGTAAAATGATGAATAGTAACCGTGAATAGTAAATTCTCGAGATGAATAGTGAAATTTTCAAAGTTTGTAAAATGACCCGAATTATGAGTTGTCACATTCACCACACCAAAAAGGAATTCAAATCCACAATTCGCCTTAGTTGGTTCTCATGTTTAGGGTTTGTGATGAATAACGAGGAGATAAGACATGAGGAAGTGTCGTTACTGGCTATCTATGATTAAGAGTGTATAAACACTGCGATAGAGAAAATATTGGAAGAATATCTCCATGAGCATTACTTTGACTTTTAGGAATATGTGAAAATTTTGCTTGCACTAAGATTTATAAATAACTGCTCCCAACATAACATGATCCCTCCAGAATTAGACATAGTTAGCTAGGCTATGTATACTTAAGGAACGATAATGTGACGTTTGGTATAGTTGTTATAACTCTCAATGTTTAAAGAGATTTAAACCACGTTATTAAAATGGCAGTTTAAGCAAAAGGAAATAAAAATTTCTGTAAGTGATAACAAATCGGAAGGAAAATAAAGTACGATAGATGAGAATATTTTACAACGAGTGGTTTATCAAACAGTAATACATATTAAGTCATAAAGATCCGAATACGATGGAAGACATAAACTTAGTACGACATATAGTACATACGGAAAATAAGATCGTTAGTTTCGAACTTCTTCATCGCCAGCGTTGTTGATATCCTGGTGAGCTTCTCCTCCTTCTAACATATATGCTTTCCCATGAGCTCCTTCAACTTGTTGACCTTGGTTTTGGGGACATTGGTTCCGATAGTGTCCTTGCTCCCCACATCCGAAACATGTAACTATGGCCTTGCCTCTACAATTCCTGGCAAGGTGTCCCAGTTTTTGACACTTGTAGCACTTAGCAGGGCAAAGACCCGAGTGATGATACTTACATTGATTACATAGTGGGTAGGTTCCAACATAACCTTTCTTTCTATTGGTGCAACAACATAAACCATTGCAGCTTCTTGTCTTCTATTCTATTGTTGATGATAGTTAGTGTTACGGTTTTGGTTGTCGTTATCATAACCTCCTTAGTCATTTTCCCATTTCCTTTTGTTGTTGCTAGTTTGGTTGTTGTTGTTGTTGTTGATAGTGTTTTCCCTTTTTACAACTTGAGCCATGAGTTTTTGAGTTATCTTGATAGTCTCTTCAATTGTTTGTGGATCATAAGAAGTTACATCTCCTTGAATACATTGTGGAAGTCCTCCAATGAAGTTTTCCAGTAATTTCTCATTGTCCGAAACCATCGATGGACATAGTGCAGCCAACTCTTGAAACCTCCTGATGTAGGTCTCGATGTCATAACCAACAGTCACTAACTCATAAAATTCTATTTCTAATTTCTTTACGTCCGTGCGTGGACAATACTTCTTAGTTACCAGCTTCTTGAATTCATCCCATGGGAGCTTGTAAGCATTTTCGATACCAATAGTCGCTGATATGAATTCCACCATGACATCAAGGCCATCTAAGAGTGTACCAATGGCAAACTTCACCTTGTAGTCATCCTGGGCAATTGCATAGAATAAATACAGACTCCATCTTCTCAAACCAACGGATCATAGCAATGGCTCCTTGGTGACTTTGAACTTTGTGGGATCACAGTTCATAAAGTCCTTGTATGTACACTTTGAACTCTGACCTCCTCGCAACCCCCAGCGAAGAGTAAGTCTGGGCGACTTCGAGAAGTGCTGACCAGAAGCAGCCATCACTGTTGCTCGCTCTTTCCTTAGTACCTCGGCTATACTATCCTCTACATACTTTTGGATAGCGGTAATTGTGTCATATCCGTGCGCTTTCTTTGGCGCCATAACTCTTCAAAATAAGAGAAAAGGGTGAGGCGTAGTAAAGTCCTATGTTAATAATAAGCGCCTAAAGAGATGTGATAGAGGTGATAAGTTTGAGGTTATTTTCAAAATGATTGACTAATTCCTAGGAGACGGGTTATGAGATGTCGTAAGTGCTCCAAATGTATGACGATTTAGTGACTTAATGTGTGAATAGCGTGTAACTCGACATGTTGGTGGTGAAACAAAGGAGTGAGAGTGACTTCACCCTCTTTGAAGGTTTTGTCTCGGCATTCGATGTTATCGGTGATGAGTCAACTGATGTTAAAATTGTGATAGGGAATGACAAGGCATTCTCCACATTGGAGTCTAAAGAAAGGATAATGGAATGGGTATCAGGAGACATCAATGTGACAATCGATTTGAAATGAAAGTAAATAACCCGTAAAATGTATGTATGAAATCGCATGTATAGTGAATATGCACTTATGATGAAATAATGAGATGCTATGATGATGTAGTTATAGTCTAGGGTCAATGATACAACCTAGTTCTCTATAACTCTTGCTCTTATACCAATCATCACACCCCAATTACATTTTTACAGTTGAATGGAATTCATGGGGTCAATCCGTCATAACATCACAATTCTATTTTATTGAACCACCTAAAGCGTCGTTTGGAAAATACATCATTTGATTTAATAAAATAATCAGAGTTTACAAAGTATAGGTCCCAAATGTGAGTTAACATGTACGGAAATAAGTTTGATACAAGCCAAACGATGTTTTTAAAGTGCATAAATCCCATGTGAGACGCGTCGTCACCACGACTCAATGATAAGTCCACATGCATGCCATGAAGTGTATGCCTTAGATACCGAGATAAAACATGCTAAAAGTGTCAACACAAAGGTCGAGTGAGTTCATAGAGTTTGTGTTGTCATGAAAACCTTTAAAGAGCGTTCATGCAAAGAAAGGCATTGCAAATCCACTCGCTCAAAGTTCACCATACAAAACTTGCAACTTGTGTTTTACAACCCATCGCCAAAATATGTATAGTTTATGTTCAAGCACACGTTGTCAAATGAATTCGCATAATAGTACACAACTTAATGTATCAATAGTCAATTGATATAACACATAATTCGTATAGTTCCAAGACCATTAGTTCATGATTGTACCAAGTCCGCTAGTTCAACATTATACCAAGTCCGCTAGTTCAACATTATACCAAGTCCAATAGACCGTGATCATACCAAGCCGCTTAGCTCAATGGTCTATGATATAGAAACTCTAAGTATGGCAATATCATATTGCTGATATGACTAAACATTCATTCGGATAAACACGTAGTATGCAAATAGTCATGAATGTCATAAAAGTTGTTGAGCATGTATCTCCCCAAAGAGTTTAATAAAAGTATTAAAAGAGTAGGGGCTATGACTCACCGATGCAATGATTATGATGACAAAAGTTCATACACCGAAATGAGGTAACTCTATCTCGCAACCTAATATGAATGATATGATCTATATAATTCATGAATATATATCGTATATGTAAATCACATGTAATCTATACCACTTGCGCGGTTTGAAAATAGAGTTTATCGTCGAAATATATGTTTATGACATCTCATCATGTTATAAAATACTTTACAAGTACTTACGTTGAAATGATATCCTACGATAGTCATTTAGTGATTTATTAAGAAATTATAGTTTTCGTCAGAAACAATATAATTTGACAATTCATGAAAGTGACTAAACGGCCTCGAAAAGCTAGTCGTAAAATAGTGGATATCGAGTGTTAGGAAACAAACTCAATGGTTTTGGAAAGTTTGTCACATTATTTAAAAGTCTTAGCATTTAAATTTTGATCATAGAGGTCTCGATCATGGAGAAAAATATAGATGAAGTAGGTAGTCGGACTAAAAATATTGTTTAAGGTTAGTTTTCGGCAAAGTTTGAGTGACCAGATATTATTCGTTACAACTCCGTTTGACAAACGGTTGAACATTTTGGAAAATAGGCTAGGTAAACTCACTTTACTAGAAGACATCGTTTTCTCAAAAGTATTCTATCGGTGTGAAATACGACTCCAAACATGGTCACTTGATAACTATTTTGACTAATAAAAATATATAAGTGTTTATACTTGTATAAAATAGTTACGATAACTCTATTTAAATCGCGTGTAACTTAGTCGTTATAAGTCCGCTTTTCACGCTTTATATATCCTTAGTTTCGCTTTTAAAGTATACTAATATATTTTTGATAAATCGACTCGTTTAGATAATGTTAAAACTCATTTTGCCCTTAATTAACACTTGACAGTTTTGAATTTTCCGAAAATTAACTTTCGTCGTTAAACTTGAAAATAACGTAACTTCTTTATAAACCGTTTTAACCCGCTCAAGCGACCACGGTTTCGCTTTTAAAGTATATTTTCTGAATATCTAGCCCAAAATAATCCATGACCTGTCGAAATTTCCAGATTTTGCAAAAACGATCAGACCACAATCTAAAGTTGTCGAAAATAATTTTTCTTGCGTAACTCTTGTTTCAATCACTTCAAATCAACACCAAATCTATTCTAAACTTAACGTACACCTTCTTAGGGTGTCATGGGTTCCTAAGCATCATCATCAGTGATATGTTTTGTTGGAAAATTTAGTGCACTTGTGGGATTAGTTCATACCTTGTAATGGGTTAGGAGGTACGGAGTGTACACCCATAAGGTCCATAAACACCCTGACTCTTATAGTGGTTTGTATTGGTAGTGCTAGTAGAGTATCTGCTTTGTGGAAAGCATCTTGCTTGAAAGTATCGCTTGTGGTTTCCACCGATAAGCAAAGTTTCCACCGAAGTAGTGTATCCATCGCTAGCGCTTATGAAAGCACCGCCAGAACCGACTTTGACTTATTCAAGTGGCGCTTCAACCGCTAATGACCACGCTTAATTGGTCATGTAACCACTAACGGCTATAATGGGGATAATTATGAGGCTATTAATGGGCCGATTAATACTCATAATTCCATTTTGATTAGCTTAGAGTAAACTCCTATAAATAGGAAATCTGATGATGCATGAAGGACACACTGAAAAATATTAACACTTATAAGCAAAAGGGTTATTGAATTGTGCCTAATTCTATAACTACATTTGGTCTTATCCCAAGTAGATATTCGTAACCTGCATTGTGGTCTAATAGTTTACTTTGGAAAGTGATCACACGATTCTAAGTGATATCCGGTAACCACCTAGTGGTATTTGTTTTGCTTGACTGTTGCTTGTTTCTCTGAATTGATTATCTAACCCCGCTCGGGAGTACAACCCCAACAATCAAAGTAAACTATTTTGTGATAATCAATGGTTCTCAAGCCGCAATGAAACATATGGCTTCAAACTTTGCCAAGCTTGATAAGTTTGAAGGGTGGACTTCAGAGATGGCGAAGAAGATGCACTTCTGTCTGTCAAGCATGAGTGTGGTGTGTGCTAACTACACCTATTCACGATGATGGGATGATGCTACCGGAGCGGATCGTGAGGAGGAGCAAATGGGAGAATGATGACTACATATGCAGAGGTGTTATTCTCAATGGTATGTCTCGATTCTCTGCTTGATATTTATCGAACTTTGAATCTTCCAAAGAACGTAGGATTCCTTGGATGCCAAATATATGGTTGAGGATGCATCAAGTAAGAAGTTTCTTGTAAGTAATTTCAAAATTACAAAATGACCGATTCAAGACCACCATGGAACAATACAATGAACTTCTTGGAATACTTGTAAGGTTTACACAACACAATATGCACATGGATGAGGCTATTCAAGTCTCTTGTGTTATAGATAAACTTTCTCCTTTTTGGAAAGATTTCAAGCATACCTTGAAACATAAGAAAGAGGAACTAACTCGGTTGAGTTGGGCGATCATCTGCGCATTGAGGAATCTCTCAAGGTGCGTGATAATGACAAGCCAAAGAGTAGCAATGTTCTTTGGTGCATCTGTTGTCAATATGGTGGAGCATAACAACTCCACGGTACAATGACAACAAAGGCAAATGCAAATATCATGACAACACAAGGCGAGATCCTAACAAGAAGGCAACACCTACTTGTTGGAAATGTGGCAAACCGGTCACATTAAAGGGACTGTAAGGGTGTTAAAGTTGGTGGTAAAGCCAATGGATCGACACTAATGGTTCGTGGAGTGGTGGTTCTTCCAACTCACCGAAAGGTCGAATATGGTTAATAAGTCTTTTCGATTTATTATGTTACATATGTATCTGAATCTCATTATGTGCGGGATGATGATGTTACGTGGTGGGTCGACTGGTGCAACAGTTCATGTGTGCAAAGATAGAAGTCGGTTCAAGACTTATGAGTCACCGAATGATGGTTCTATTCTTCACATGGGAAATGAGTCAACAAATTTGGTGCATGGTCATGGTTGTGTAGATCTTAGGTTTAGTTCTCGAAAGATTGTAACTTTGTTTAATGTTATTCATGTTCCGATATAAGGAAAAACTTGGTTTCAAGTAGTGTTTTGAATAATCATGGATATAAACAAGTTATTGAGTCTCGATAAATTTGTGCTTTCTAAGAATGGTGTTTTTATTGGTTTTGGTTATTTATGTAATCAAATGTTCGAGCTTAATATTTCCAGCGACAAGTTAATTCAAAGATTTGTGACCACTCAATCGACCGATCGACTCTACCCTATGGCATGCAAGACTTGGCCATGTACACTATAAAGGATGCAAGATATGTCTAGGGATGGTTTAATCCCAAGATTTGACATGGACCTTTGAAAAGTGTAAAACTTGCATGTTGACCAAGATAACCAAGAAACCTTTTAAGGTGTTAGTCGTGAGACTAAGTTCTTGGAGCTAATACACGATGACTGTGTGATTTGCATGCCACTCCTTTGGGGAATAAGAAGTACTTTGTGACATTTATTGATGATGCTTCTGATAACGCTACAGCGTCGTTCGGGTCAAATGAACTTCCTTTTCATCGAGCAAGTTTTCAACATCCCAGGCGGTGAACCTAATCGTTGTAGTGTAGTATTAGGGTAAGCCACGGGTATTGATATCGTTCTCTGGGGAATAGGAATGCTAGTGAGAAGTTACTACGCTAAGGTTGGGGTTGAGGAAGATTATTTTTATCTTTTTGTATTTTTTTAAGGAAGGAAAGGTCTGAATCTCGGGTTTGAATTTGAGGGGTTGGTATTTCTCCGATTACTCTATTTATCTAATTATCTAATCTAAGGTGTATGTAGTCTATGTCTAATTAATGTGTGCTCGTATGATAGTTTAAAGATGTGTTTACTTAGGTTTTACTACTCCTTAATTATCTCCTATTGGTGGTTGAATTGTCACGTCCTTATTCCTAGTTGCGTTGTATGTCTAAGGTTGTAGGGTATGCGTTTCTCCCTAACTCTTTGAACTTACCAAAGGGTCTCGTCTACAAAACCCACTAGGGATAATAAACTCTTACTCTAAGGCACTCTTTGGATGGTTTAGCTTACAACTACTCAAGGAGTCATATTCTAAGGTTCACAAAGATTTAATCAAGCATTAAGTACACAACGAATGACCTATCGCATTACTAGATCATTAATCAACTAAGATAAGAGACAATCAATCAATATTCAATAATCAAGTTTCATATTCTCTAAGCAAACACAAAAGTAAATTAGCCGGACATGGAAAACATGCAAGCATACACACAAATAATCAAAGACATAATTGTATTAATGAAGTAAAACACTTATCTTGGTGAAAGATAGGGTTTGAACCCTAAAATACTTGTACAAGACACCTTGGTTCGGTTTAGGTTTTACTCCAAAAGACTACACACTAAATCTTGAAAATTCGGATTCTATATATAATATTACATATGACGCGTCACCTTATGTTTTGTGACGCCGTCGTGTCGCCGTCATTAGGGTTTCGTCTTGGCCATGTTAGACTTGCGACGTCACCTTATGCTTGTGACGCCGTCTCTTGATTTTCGGCGCCGTCTGGATTACATCTAGGCCAGTGCGAGTTGCGACGACCTACTCTTTTATAACTTGACGTCGCCACTTGAAAATAGGAGTTTGGCTTCGTCTCGTCACAAAATCCTCCGACGGCGTCATAATTAACACCGACGCCGTCCACCTTATATTTTCGACTTTGAGTGTCTCGATTCGACTTTGGCCATTTTCTTCATTATATTCGCCTTTTCGTCCAAATAAGTGCCATTCTAGCATTTTGCCTTCAAGAGACCTAAAAAGTGAAAAGGAACGATATTAAGCAATAACGGATACAAAAGTGATCAAATAAGGGCTTAAAAAACGACCCCGACTCAAAAAAGGTAAAACCTTTAAAACCTTATCACTTCTTGGAGATTTTGTTATGTCTATCTGTGACATTACATACCAAGGATGAAGCATTAGATAAATTCAAAGTGTTTAAAATTGAAGTTGAATTACAACTTGGGTCTTTGATTAAAGATTAAGGACCTGATAGGGGAGGTGAGTACATGGATACTCTGTATTTTCGATCTGTTGGTATAATCCATGAAACGATCGCCCTTATACTCCTCGGCAAAATGGTATTTACGAAAGGAAAAAGCAGTCTTGAAGGAGATGGTTAATTCCATGTTGTCCTATTAGGAATGAGTCAAGGGTTCTGGGTGAAGCTATGTTAAAGGGTGACTATGTTATGACTATTTATTAAATAGGGTTCCCAACAAAGGAACAAGGTTACCCTTATGAACTCTTGACTAAAGGAAATCCAACCTGAACTATCTCAAGGTTTGGGGTTGTAGGTTGTTGTAAGACTCACGATCCAAAGATGAAAACTTTGGGTGAAATAGGCATTGATTGCATCTTTGTTGGATATGTTGAGCATTCCAGGCTTTTAGGTTCTATGTTATTGAACCTAATGAATATATTTCAATTAACTCAATAATTGAATCAAGGATGCTGATTTTGATGAGAATAGATTCTCATCGGTCCCTAGACCAAGTCGAGGATTCCTAATGGAACTCAAGACATTGGTGTATCGAGAGGTCACGATGATGAACCATCGGTGGTCCACGATGAGGTTGTGGTACAACAACTTGAACTTATGCTCGGGAAGAGCAAAAGGGTCGGGACTCAAAGTCATTTGGACCCGAGTTTCAACTATACTTAGTTGAAGGAACAAGGGATGAGGTCTCGACCAATACTCCTATTGCTTCATTGTTGAGGATGATCCCAAGACATTTGAAGAAGCAATGAAGTCGAGGATATTGCTTTCGGAAAGAAGCAATCAATAATGAGATGGATTCCATCATGGGCAACAACACTTGGGTGTTGGTTGATCTCCCACCAGGTTGCAAACCTTTGGGTTGCAAATGGATTTTCAAAAGAAAATGAAGGTAGATGGAACTATTGAAAGTTCAAGGCTAGACTAGTCATTGAGTCTTTAAACAAAAGTCGGGATAGACTACTTTGATACTTATGCCCCTGTGGCTCGTATCGATACCATAAGGCTGCTAATTGCTTTGGCATTTATTCACAATCGAGCTTATTCATCGGATGGATGTGAAGATGACTTTCTTGAATGGTGAATTGGATGAGGAGGTTTACATGAACCAACCTCGGGGCTTCATCTTACTCGAAATGAAAACAAGGTGTGTAAAATGATTAAGTCTCTATATGGACCTAAAGTAGGCACCTAAGCAATGGCATCAAAAATTTGATGAAGGGTTTTGTCTAGTGGTTATGTTCTTAACCAAGTCGACAAATGTGTATATAGCAAATTTGATGAATCGTAAAGGAGTCATCATTTGTCTATATGTTGATGACATGTTGACCTTTGCACCGACCAAAATCAGTTGATCGACAAAGGATTTTGTCATCAAGGTATGGGGAGGCGATGTTATCCTTGGTATAAGGATTAAACATGAAAGTAAAAGAATTTATATCTCTCGGTCTCATTATATTGAGAAGGTGTTGAGGAAATTCAATTACTTTAATTGTACTCCGTGAGTACACTTATGGATACTTGTGGTAATGCCTAATAATGGCAAGGTCAGTATCTCAACTTGAGTATTCTAGGGTAATTGGTTGCTTTGATGTATGCCATGACTTGTACAAGACACGATATTGGTTTTGCGGTGGGAAAATTGAGCGGTATACTAGTAATCCTAGTGCTCATCACCGGCAAGTCGTTCACGTGGAGAATCAAGTATTTAAAGAGAACTATGGATTATAGTCTCTATATTGGTTATCCTTGATGTTGGAAGGTTACACTTGATGCAAGTTGGATCGGAACATCAAGACAATTAAATCTCTACCGCTGGTCGGGTATTCCTACTTGGTGGAGGTGCAATTTCTTGGGCATCCAAGAAGCAAACTTGCATCACCGGTTCAACAATGGAATCGAATTTGTGGCTTTAGCATTTCTTTGGTAAAGAAGTTGAATGGTTGAAAAACTTGCTTCTTGAGATTCCATTGTGGCCTAAACCTATAGCACCTATTTCTATCCGGTGTGATAGTGCAACTACATTGGCTAAGGCTTATAGCCGGATGTACAATGGTAAGTCTGACACTTGGGTGTCGGACATAGCATGATTCGTGAGCTTATCATGAATGGGGTGGTATCTATAGAGTTTGTTAGATCTCAACAACTTAGGCGATCACTTGACGAAGGGTCGGCTAGAGACTTGGTTATAAAGTCTCGCTAAAGGGATGGGTTTAAGTCCAACTTAGTCATTGAATGCTAGGACACCCAACTCCTCCCGAGGAAACTTAGGAGCGAGTTCAATGTGGAAAGTCGAACATTCGATGGATTTGGAGCATATGTTTTATTTACATCCCAAGGTTGTGCTCGAACTCTTGAAAGGAGGATGAAGTCTTTACTTCTCAATGGTTAATTTTCTTTAAAAAGTGCTTGGCGGGAGCATGAATAAAGAGGAACCACCTATGTAAATGTTGAAGTTTTTCCGCTTCAGAAGCTTTGGACTTTAGCTTTTACAACATTTATGAATTTGGATATGGACACATGGCTTGTATAGTGTCGGGAGGCGATAAGTGTTTGAAAACTTGTGTGTATTTTATCTTGGTATTCAAATGGGTTGAAGGGTTCAATTCTTAGAACACCACGATTCTCGAATATTTGAGCGTGTAATTTACTAAGATGGAAATTCAATCCTCGTGACATTTTCGTTTATGCACATATTTTGTTTAATGTTTGTTTTCATGCAAAGGAAGTGAACTAAATTTGGGAGGATTGTTGGAAAAGTTAGTACACTTGTGGGATTAGTTCATACCTTGTAATGGGTTAGGAGGTGCAGAGTGTACACCCATAAGGTCCATAAACACCGACTCTTATAGTGGTTTGTATTGGTAGTGCTAGTAGAAAGTCTTGTTTGTGGAAAGTACTGCTTATGGAAAAGTCTCGCTTGTGGTTTCCACGATAACCAAAGTTTCCACCGAGTAGTGTATCCATCGCTAGCGCTATGAAATCTTGATGAAAGTATTGCTTGTAACGGCTTTGACCTATTCAAGTGGCGCTTCAACCGCTTAATGACCACATTTAATTGGTTATGTAACCACTAACGGCTATAATGGGGATAATTATGAGGCTATTAATGGGCCGATTAATACTCATAATTCCATTTTGATTAGCTTAGAGTAAACTCCTATAAATAGGAGATCTGATGATGCATGAAGGACACACTGAAAACGATTAACACTTATAAGCGAAAGGGTTATTGAATTGTGCCTAATTCTATAACTACATTTGGTCTTATCCCAAGTAGATATTCGTGTAACCTGTGCATTAGGTCGAATATTTGTAATACAAATAAACCGTAAAAACGTTTATTAATATTTTGCAATCTCTTTGTGTTTTGTTGATAACATATATAATGTTGTCTTAAGTATAATTATAAGGATACATGTTATTTTTGTAAAGCATTTACATATAATCTTTTAAATACAAAATGTAGTAACAAAAGCATTTGTTGTAATAGTTAATTAGGATGGGTAAAATCACAACCCATGGATCTTAACCCATACCCAAAGAGACTTGATACAATGTATACTTAGATACATTGAATCTAGATATAACCCATGGACCAACCCATGACCCATAACCAAAAACCCATGGGCAAAGAGGAGCGTTCCACGGATCCCTAGCTTTGTGCTAGCGGATCCCAAGTGGAAGGATCCGTGGGATCCGTGTGAACAGATGAGGAAATTTGCCTATAAATAGAGAGCCATTTCTTCATTCTAACTCACCCTCTTCTTACTAAATCTCTCATACACTCTCATTCTCTTCTAACATATAGATCACTAGATCTAGAGAGTTGTTCTTCTTTCTTTCTATTTGTGATTCTCATATAGGTCCTTCTCTAAGGCGAGATCACAAGCATTCTACAAGTCATCCAAGCAAGGGGTCCTTGATTGATTTGTCACTCATAAGATTTACGTGGCGAAGATCTTGTATTTGATATTTCACATATTTGTTGTGTAATAGTTGTGTTGGTTTGGTCCACCGTGCTACGGACTCGGTATCTAGCTTTGTCACCGGATAAAGTGTAAGCAACGTTGTGAAGGCTTCTCCGCCAAGTGAAGGAGTTTGTTGACATAGTGCTTGAACTCTCGAGTAGGTGACTCGGGGAGTGGAGTAGGGCAAGGAAGGTGTCCTTGTAGCGAACCACTATAAATCGGTTGTGTCATTTCTATCCCTTATCTTTGTTTATTTACTTACACTATCATTAGATCTATACGTTCTCAACATCCATACGATTTCATAATATCGAATCTAAAGTTTTGAAATCAACTTAAAATCGGCAAAACTATTCAACAACCCCTTCTAGTTTTCCACAATTGGCATCAAGAGCTAAGTTTATAAAAGTTTTAAAATAAAATTGTATTTTAAAAACTTTTCGATCACTATGGGTTCGAAAATTATAAGGAAGGGCAATCTATGCAACGACCACCACTACTTGAAACTAATGGTTTTATATATTGGAAAAATAGATTCAAACATATGTGAAGTCTAAAGATATTGATCTTTGGTACATTATTGTTGAAGGTGATTTTGAGGCTACCTCAAATGATGATAAAGGAAATTTAGTTCACATACCTCATGATAAACTAAATGATGAAATGAAGAAAAAGCTTTCTAAAAATAGTGAAGCAAAATGGTTTTATATAATGCTTTACCGAAAAGGAATTGAAAGAATTTCTATGCTTAAAACCTCTAAAGAAATTTGGAATTCTTTAGTTGTAACTCATCAAGGCAACCAACAAGTTAAAAATAATAAAATTGATCTATTTGTTCAACAATATGAACAATTTTCAATATCGGATGAGGAAACTATAGATCATTCATTTGCTAACTTTAATACTATTTTTACATATTTACAAGCACTTGATGAATCCTTTTCTAGCTGTAACCATATTAGGAGATATCTAAGGGCACTTCCATCGAAGTGGAGATCCAAGGTGACGGCAATCGAAGAGTCAAAAGATTTGACAATCCTCACCTCGATGAACTCATAGGAAACCTAAAAGTCTGAGCTTGTCCTTGCTAAAGATTTCAAGCCTCAAAGGTGAAAGAAACACAAATCTCTTGCCCTTAAAGCCAAAAAGGTTTGAGCGATGAGGAGAGCTCATCTTGAGTAGTGACGACGAAGAGTACGCTATGGCGGTAAGGGACTTTAAAAGTTCTTTAGAAGAAAGGGTAGATCGTCAAACAACCGTATGATGATAAGAAAGGCTTCGGAAAAACAAAGAGGACGAAAAGCCAAAGGATGATCGTATTTGCTTTAAATGTGGGACCCAAACCACTTTATTAGTAAGTATCCCAAACGGGATGATCAAAAGGCGCTCGTGAGCTGCACGTGGGGAATGAGCGACGAGGAGGACGAAGAAATTTGTCTCATGGCAAATGACGGTATGTCACGAATACTATAGTAGTTCATCACTTGATGACGACTCATTGCATAATGAATATGATAAACTATGCAATATTAGCTTAAAACTAATTAACAAAACAAGCTTTTAAAGAGTCAAAACCAACGTTTAGATAAAGAAGTCATAGAATTAAAAGCAAAACTAAAACGTTTGGAAAAGGGTAAAATAGCAAGTGGTGAATGTGAACTTTGTGTTCAACTTCAAACACTAGTTGATCATTTAGATTCTAAAATTGCTAGAATGAGTACAAACACCTTAGATACAATACTCGATGGTGTTAAAACCGGTAACAACCAAAAGGGTCTAGGCATACAACAACTTGATCCATCAACTAGTGAAAGTAAAGAAACAAAATTTGTTAAAGAATTAGAAAAACCAACCATGATTGTGGCGGATCCTTGATCCCCAAAAGGGAACCGCTAGTGTACAAACCGGGATCCGTGGATCTGCTTGTGACAACTAGTGGTAATAACATAGCTTCATCATCTAGAAGCGAGTTCGTTATCGTAAATAGGAAGAAACCAACTCATGTCACCACTAGACATCCACTCCAAAAATTAATCCTACTTTTGCAAGAAACAAAGCACCATCTTTTCAAAACATAATGCATCTAGGAGACATAATAACGTTTATCCAAGAAGTAACCATCAAATGGGATGGAACCCTAATATGCAAAACAGTTTCTCTTTTCAAAACTTTGCTCCATGGAATGCATACTCATCTTATCCATACATGTCAACATGAATGGAATGTTTAACACTAATGGGCCCATGAATAAATGGGGACCAAACTTTGAGTTTATTATTGTTTTAGGTGTGCTTAAAGGTGACCTAGACCCCGATGAATGGGTCAAGGATAGCGGGTGCACGAGGCACATGACCGTGATAGGATCTATTCTCCACATATGAATCCGTAAATGGAGGTAATGTGGTGTTTGGAAATAGCAAAGTAGAATCATCGGTAAAGGTGCGGTTTCTAACAAATCTCTAACCATTAACGATGTGTGTCACGTAGAAAACCTAAACTTTAATCTCTTGAGTATAGGACAAATATGTGATAAAAGTGCAATGTACTTTTTACCAAAACCGTAGTAAGATACTTAAAAATGGCATAACCATAGGAAGAGGAATTAGGAAACATGGAGTCTATGTCATTAAAATCGGTAATGAACCTAAAGACAAACTATGTCTTACCTCTATGGATGATACTTGACCTTATGGCATCAAGATTGGGTCACGCCAACATGCGACTTCTTCAATCGCTATCATCCAAAGATCTAGTAAGAGATCTACCTAAGTTAAAATATGAACATCATTTTGTGATGCTTGTAATGTAGGAAAACAAGCTCATTCGAATCATAAAGCTAAAAACATGGTGTCCACAACTAGGTGTCTAGAATTGCTTCATATGGATTTATTTGGTCCATCCGCTATCCAAAGTTATGGAGGCAACTACTATACTTTGGTAATAGTGGATGACTACTCTAGGTATACTTGGACAAAATTTTTAAAGAACAAAACGAAACCTTTAACTATTTTGAAATATTAAGCAAAAGATCCAAAGACAACTAGGAAAACCCATAGTGTCTATTAGGACGGATCATGGTAGGGAATTCGATAATGAAGTGCAATTCGAGCTTTTGTGGCGCTAATGGTATTACTCACAACTTCTCGGCTCCACGCACTCCACAATCGAATGGGGTAGTAGAAAGAAAGAATAGAACCCTTCAAGAAATGAGTAGAACCATGCTTAACGAACAATCCATACCTCAAAAATTTTGGTGTAATGCTGTTGATACTTCAACATACATACTCAATCGAGTCTTAATTAGACCGATCTTAGGTAAAACTCCATATGTGTTACTCCGAGGCAAAAAGCCTACTTTAAATCATTTTAGAGTCTTTGGAAGCAAATGCTTCATTCTTAACACTAAAGATTACCTTACAAAATTTGATCCTAAATCAACCAAAGGTATCTTTCTAGGTTACTCGCCTAATAGCAAAGCTTACGTCATATTAAACAAAGAAACAATGAAGGTAGAAGAGTCATTAAACATAAAATTTGATGAAAGTCCACCCAAACCCTCTCCACCTCTTGTCGATGACGAGATCATAGAAAGTGAAGCTATTGTAATTAAGAAAAGATAAAAGAAGAAGAACCTTCAATTAGTGAAATCACAAACATTAAAGAGTCCAAAGATCACCCGTAGATAAGGTCATAGGAAAGCTAAATGAGCGAACATTAAGATCTCAAGTTCAAAACCAAAGTAGCTTATTTTGTTTTGTTTCAACTATAGAACCTAAGAACACACAAGAAGCCATAAAAGATGAAAGTTGGGTAATGGCTATGCAAGAAGAATTAAATCAATTTGTTTCTAATGATGTTTGGACACTTGTCCTCCACCTAGTAATCAAACCGTAATAGGAACAAAATGGGTGTATAAAACAAATTAGATGCAAGCGGAGTAGTATCTAGGAACAAGGCTAGACTCGTTGCCCAAGGGTATAACCAACAAGAAGGAATAGACTTTGATGAGACCTATGCCCCGTGGCTAGATTAGAGTCTATAAGAATACTTCTTGCGTATGCTTGTGCTAATGATCTAAAGCTTTATCAAATGGATGTCAAAAGCGCTTTTCTAAATGGTCTTATTAATGAAGAAGTATATGTAGCTCAACCTCCCAAGCTTCATCGATTTTGAAAAACCCAAACACGTTTATAAATTAAAAAAGCCCTTTATGGTCTTAAACAAGCTCCAAAAGCTTGGTATGATAGACTCAAGTCCTTTTAATTAAACATAACTATACCATGGGGTTAGTTGACAACACACTTTTACTAAGAAAAGGAGTCACACATAATCATAGTACAAATATCGTAGATGATATTATATTCGGATCCACTTGTCAAGACATGTGTGATGATTTCTCTAAAATCATGCATGACGAGTTCGAGATGAGTATGATGGGAGAACTTAGTTTCTTTCTTGGTCTACAAATTAAACAAGTACAAGATGGTATCTTCTTCATCAATCTAAATACATCAAGGAGATGTTAAAGAAATTTGGTCTAGAAGAGTCGAAACCAATTAGGACACCCATGTCATCCGACACCAAACTCACAAAAGATGAAGGCAATGAATCCGTAGATAATACTAAATATCGTGGCATGATAGGTAGTCTTCTCACCTCACAGCAAGTAGTAGGATATCATGTTTAGTGTCTCGCTATGTGCTAGGTTTCAAGAAAACCCCAAAACTTCACACCTAGAAGCCGTAAAAAGAATTTTAGATACATTAAGGGTACAACACAATTAGGATTATGGTATCCTAAGGCACGGTGTAGAAACAATTGTATATCACGATTCGACCATGCGAGGGATTACGTTGATAGAAAAAGTACAAGTGGGTGTGTACTTTCATGGGATGTTGTTTAACATCGTGGTTTTCTAAGAAACAAACGGCTCTAGCAATATCAACAACCGTTTAGTGCGTCTCATGAAAGCATGCCAACAAGCACTATAGATGAAACAAGCGTTAGTAGACTCGACATTCATCTAGCGACATAGCCATTCTATGTGATAACAAAGGTGCCATCGACTTAAGCAAGAATCCGGTATTGCATTCTCGCACCAAGCATATAGAGATTCGTCATCACTTAAGAGACAATGTTCAGGGAACATTTCTATTGAGAAGGTAGCATCCGAAGATAACATAGCCGACGTCCTCACCAAACCGTTGAGCGGGAACAATTCAACCTACTTCGTCTTGGTCTTGGTTTAATGGAACACACGTCGTAATTTATTTTGACTCTCTGAGGTATGTAAACACTAGCCTTCTTTCCTCCGAGTCTAGGATCTCTATTTCACGCACAACTCACAAACAATACGGAATTTTCAAAACCCAAAGATAAGTTTTCTTTTTACTTATAGCTTTCCTACTTTTATATATACATTTTCAAAGAAAACCTACTTTCACAATGTTTTCTAAAGGATGATACCTTCCATATCAATTTCACAAAAGCAATTTCTCACGCCAGGATAAATCGCTTTTCATTATTAATACAAAGTAAAACCCGTTTTCATTGCATCTCATGTCTTTTGAATGCTAAAGGGACACATAACTAATATGTGTTTTGGGTACATTCATTTAAGCTACAATGAATTAGGAGCATTGACAACACAAGATTACGTACTTATGTACTAAATATGTGTTTTGGGTTATCTCAATAGGATACTTTTATACTTCTAGTTTAGTTTTATTTCTTTTTAGGGGTCGAGATAACCAACTCCAAATAGTTTGCATATAGGCACACAATAGGCAAAATATTTCCAAAAGGAGAATTTTGTCTTGCTGAAACACTGGACCCACGGATCGGCCTTCATGCCGACGGATCCTATGGGAAGGATCCGTGGGATCCGGTATATCTGAAGTTGTTTTCAACTTCTATTTTGTCATTTTGGATGAAAAATCCACATTTGTCTTATTTTTGGGAGTATGTTCTTTAATGCTTGTGTTCTCATGATCACATGCCTTGAATTCATATCTAATCATTAGATTTTAATCCACATTTTGGAATCAACATTCATTACAATGTGTTGTTTTTCTATATATAACTCCCAAAATGCTTGCATACTCCATCTCCTTCTCACAAACACACTTCATAATGTCATCCAAAAACCCTTTAGGAGAATCATCTAGTACAAACAATCATGATATCCAAACCTTTGTACTTCCACCATCCAAAATACCACCATCAAATGCTAGGATATCCGCACGGATTAGTATCCGATCTTGTTGTTTAGCAAAACCAACCTCAAATGATTCATCCTCAAATAACTCACCACAAGATGCTTCCATTATAGCACCACCCTCATCACCAACAAGTACACCAACTTCATCACCACCTAAAATAACTCTTTTGGAACTCCTTAGGACTCCAACAAGATCTACCGAACCTAAAGAAAAAGAAATAGTCTTTTCCACACCCCCCACATCACCAAATACTATTTTTCAAGATCTTGAAACATCACCACCTCTAGCTCCCATCACATCACAAGAACATCTAGGTTCTTTTCCACCACCACATACAAACATTCCGGATTTTGATCCATATTTTCCTATTTTCCACCACAACTTCCGTGATAACTCAAATCAAAACAACCTTAAAAACTTCCGCACTCATTACCCACATCATTTACATTGTGAACATTGCCAATCCACTAGAAATTGCAATAGAAGTTAGGGAAGAAATGCGTTTCATACTCAACCTCATCCTTGATCGCATCAATACAATTACTCATCAAAACCTCCATCCATAACCTTATGCAAGCATGGAAGGAATCTCTACTACTATTTTCACTTTTAATATCTTTTTGTCATTTTCAAGAACAAGTCTTGTTCTTATTTTTACATGTTGTAAGTGGCTTAACTACCACTACAATTTGTCGCTTTATTACAAGGCCTTGTTTACATACCTTGGCTCCTATCTTGTTTCTCGACAACCATAAGATCAATTAAGAATGTTACTAACTTTCTTTTGTAGATTTTTTTCTCTCTTGGCGCCCAAACTAGGGGAGCTACCGTCTGGGGAGTAAGTAGACTACTTTTTCCTCCAGGTTAACTTTTGTTTCGACAAAAGGGAGAAAAGTAAAACTTAGGAGCTTTCAAAACTTACATCTATTCTTAAGTTTTACTCATCATAACATTATATTTTGTCATCAACAAAAGGGAGATTGTTAATACAAATAAACCGTAAAACGTTTATTAATATTTTGCGATCTCTTTGTGTTTTGTTGATAACATATATAATGTTGTCTTAAATATAATTATAAGGATACATGTTATTTTTGTAAAGCATTTACATATAATCTTTTAAATACAAAAATGTAGTAACAAAAGCATTTGTTGTAATAGTTAATTAGGATGGGTAAAATCACAACCCATGGATCTTAACCCATACCCAAAAGACTTGATACAATGTATACTTAGATACATTGAATCTAGATATAACCCATGGACCAACCCATGACCCATAACCAAAACCCATGTGCGAAGGGCGTTCCACGGATCCCACAGCTTTTGTGCTAGCGGATCCCAGTGGAAGGATCCGTGGGATCCGTGTGAGCAGTGAGGAAATTTGCCTATAAATGAGAGCCATTTCTTCATTCTAACTCACCCTCTTCTTACTAAATCTCTCACACTCTCGTTCTCTTAACATATAGATCACTAGATCTAGAGTTGTTCTTCTTTCTTTCTATTTGTGATTCTCATATAGGTCCTTCTAAGGCGAGATCACGAGCATTCTACAAGTCATCCAAGCAAGGGTCCTTGATTGATTTGTCACTCATTGAAGATTTACAGAGCGAAGATCTTGTATTTGATATTTCACATATTTGTTGTGTAATAGTTGTGTTGGTTTGGTCCACCGTACTCACGGACTCGGTATCTAGCTTTGTCTGGGATAAAGTGTAAACAACGTTGTGAAGGCTTCTCCGCCAGTGAAGGAGTTTGTTGACATAGTGCTTGAACTCTCGAGTAGGTGACTCGGGGAGTGGAGTAGGGCAAGGAAGGTGTCCTTGTGGCGAACCACTATAAATCGGTTGTGTCATTTCTATCCCTTATCTTTGTTTATTTACTTACACTATCATTAGATCTATCGTTCTCAACATCCATACGATTTCACATAATATCGAATCTAAAGTTTTTGAAATCAACTTAAAATCGGCAAAACTATTAAACCCCCCTTCTAGTTTTCCATGTGGTCGAATAATTTACTTTGGAAAGTGATCACACGATTCCAAGTGATATCCGGTAACCACCTAGTGGTATTTGTTTCTGCTGACCTGTTGCTTGTTTCTGCTGAATTGATTATCTAACCCTGTTCTGGGAGTACAACCCCAACATGTTTCAAGGGATTAATTATAGGATGATTATAACTCATAATAAGTACTAAAAACAATTAAAAGTGGTATAAATACATATGATACTTGCATGATTTGTACTAAAATGATAAAAATAACTCAAGTAAGATTATGAAAGATTAGTAAAGATCATGAAAAGCTTACTAGTTGATTGATGAGGTTTAAGTAACTAGGTTTCCTAAATACTCCTAGGTTTTATTGCAAAACCTTAAAAAGTATACTAGTGTTTAGATGATCACTTGATTCTTGAGAATTTATGGTTTCTTGCTTGCTCTTGATCTTGGCAGAATATTAGAGATGGAAAAGAGAGAGTTTTGATTTTTACTTCACCTTCAATGTGTGTAAACTATGTGTTTTGAAAGTAAATATCTAGTATATAATGCATATGTGTACATACTAGTAAGAGTTTTTACAAATAAAATGGTGTGTCATGGGGGGGGGGTGTCGGCAAAGGGTTTTTGGGGTAAAGGGTTGGATGAGTTTTGTGAATTAGATGTATTATTTGTTAAGTGTAGTATGTATTTGATACATATAAGTAGTTATTTAGGGTAGCGTTAGCTAGAAATCGGTTTTAACGGAACAAAATAAAATATATTGAAGTTATAAAAATTATAAAAATACATTTCACAAGAATTGAGTGAATAAATAATTATCAAGTTGAATTTATGAAAACCGTCAGAAATATTTATATATAACAATTTATATACAAAATAAATTGAAAACATCGGTAAGCTAATAACATAATTTTATAGTCTTAAAATGAGTATAAAATATATTAGGATAATTTTGGAAGTGTCGGATCAAATATTCAAAATAAATGATTATGCGATAGCGTTTATTTAATAGGAAAATATACGTTAAGGAAAAATGCAAACCCATGCATGAACTAATATGATGATGACGTTACTAATGATATGTAGACTAACTCTAGTTTATATGAAGTGTTCTCAATGATTTTTCATGAATACGCAGCTAAACCCTTGCGGTTACGCGAATTTGATATTCGTAAACCTAGTTTACGAAAAAGGATGAATAATGAATAATGAATCATGAATAGTGATTTTTCTCCGGGAATGAATAGTGTTTCGTGAATAGTAAAATTTTGAAATAACCTTTCAAAATATCAAATCGACTTCGAAAATGATGAATAGTAAAATGATGAATAGTAACCGGCGAATAGTAAATTCCCGAGATGAATAGTGAAATTTTCAAAGTTTGTGAAATGACCTGAAATTACGAGTTGTCACAGTTTTACTTAGGGTTATGTCGTGCTTCTTCTTGTAATACGCTTCATAATGCCTAGTAACCACATTGGCTGAATTGACGTAGAAACGTCTCCATTAGAACTCCCCTCATGGATGGGCATTCCAAGCAGAAAATCGTCAACCAGTTGCAAAAAATGATTAGGAACATTATACCAAGGTCCACGACCAGTAAATATGATCTCGGCAATTATCAACAGGCAAACTCTAACCGCATCCCCATTTGATAATGCATCAAATAGTTTATCGTTTTCCAAAATAGCTAAAAGCTCATTACCTTTTACAGTAACCTTTCTTTGAAACTTTTTATCATGAAAGAGTCGCAAACCAAAAGGGCTATGATCAACTTCTACATGGTCAGACAAAGGACCAAAAAGAAAACCCGTCATCAATAGAAACTCCCCACGACCAAATTGCAAAACATTATCCCGAGTTCTGTAGGTAATGGGGGCAATAATCAAGCAATTTTGGGATATATATACCTGATGTTGTAAAATGGAGTTTAGCAAATTGTTATCATTTGCATGACAAGGGAGTATATCTAACTATGGCCCAAAAACAGTTCCTCGGAACAGGCTCATTCGATCTTGATTCTTTCCCAACTTACCTTTAATCATTTCTAGATAATGTACCTTGGAATGAACAGTTATCTTAGCATCAAAGTATCTGCTTAGATTTTCCATTAAGGCCTTGACTAATTAATAATGGCAGCGGCCAGGGTTTGGGTAGATTAATCCCTTAATTGAAATTGGAAAACAGAATTTAGGGTTAGGGTTTAAACTTTGATTTTGATTTTAATTTTGGGTTTGATTCAGAGTAGGTGAAAAGGTAAGTGAAGAGCAAGTGAAAAGGTAAGTGAAGAGGAAAGAGACCAAGTGTATGTGTATTTTGAGGTAGTTTGATCGTGTGTGTTTGTGTTATGGGTTAATGTGGGGATGTTTTTAAAAAAAATCGCTTAAAGAATATAAAGTTGCCCAATATTTTATTACGTCGCTCAAGAATTTGAAATAAAAAGTGTTTATAAAATATTTTAAAAAATAATACTTTTTTCAAAAGTACTGACGCAAGTACAAAAAGTTGAAAAGTAAAAAAAGTCACTCAAAGTACTAAGCCGTAAGTCGCTTACGTTGCTTAACATTGGGAAGGGACAAAAAGAATAAAATAATATTTTTCGAAGTTTGACTTTTTAGTAGAAAATGACAAAATAGAAGGTCGCTCAAAGTATGAAAAAATTGAATATATTTTGCTCAAAAAGTACACTTAGTTAGCCTTTACAAAAGTATTACAACAATGATTGGGCGCGACTTTATTGGGTGACACATGTCGCAAGTCGCTCGGTCTATTTCAAAAAAACCAATAATGTGAGTCTAAAAAAACCCGCCACTTTGTGCGACCGGGCTAGTCTCAAAATTAGCCCATATTTATTTGCTTAAGGGGGAAATCAAGAATTTCTTTATGAAAGTTATATATATATATATAAATTTTTAAAAATTTTAAACTAATGCTAATGGTAAGGTTGCTCTCTACCCAAGCGAGTAGATGATCGATTTATTTCTATTAGCCTAACTAAACAATGACTGGTCAGTCCAAAACTTTTTCAAATTTATGGTTGGCCTGCCAACCACAAGTTTCAATTGTTTTGTGTGCGTAGCTTTTTTTATTTGTTTTTGTGAGGTATGTTTTTATTATAATTGCAGTCGCCTTATTAGCACATTATGATTAAGGGTATACTTGGCAAAATTAGATTGTCTTTATCTTTGGTGTTATTCTTAATCTTTGGTCTTGAAAAGATTATAAAATGAGATTATTTTATAAAATACGTGAAGAACTTTTTATTTTCGTAAATTATAGAAGATTATTTTTTTATAATTTATTATAAGTTATTTCTCGCCAAACAAAGATTATTTTTGAGTAGTTTATTTTTTAAAAAATAATCATAATTCTCTCCATCGTGTCTCACGTACAAGTATAATTAAAAAAAAAAAAAAAAAAAAAAAAAAAAAGCGATCTTGATGTGACCGAAAATAAATATAATATTTTTTTGAACAAAGGTTACGTTTCATATCACACCTCACAAATGGAGAAATTTGTTGTGACGTATTACATCGAACATAAAGGCAAAGTCAGGCGGACTTGCCAAACAAAATCTGGCGAGAAACAAGTTAAGTTAAAAGAAAGCATCACCCTAATAGTTGTGATGGCACCATACACCATACAAGTGGGGAATCACCAGTGAGCTTTAAGGAGACACAAATACGAAGATGTGAGCATGAAAAGTCTGTGAAGTCTGAGACAGAAACATAGAAGATAAACCAAGCGTCACAAAGGAGCCGAGCAAAAACCCAACAAATCTAGAATCAAACTCAGACAATATTGTGCTATCGATGGCGGATGACACAAGATCCGAGCAGACCGAAGAGGTGGCGGCGGTGACAACAACCAAGAACGCAGAGATGACAGATCTGTGAAGAAAGCTTTTATTGAGGAAAATAAAATCAAGAAAGATCAGGACGGCGGGTCGAAACCGACCATGGGAGAAAAGGATTGGATTTGGGTGGGTGACTTTTAGAGAGGTTGGAGATATGAGTTTAGAGAGGTTTCTTATCAAATAGTAAGTATTACAGTTACGGTTATCAGTGCCCTTAAAAATCACCCAATCATTCATACCCGGTAGCCAGTCACAGTCTCTCTCAGCCACTCTCATTTTTGTATAAAAATCCCACTTCCCCTTTCATTCCAATTCGGGTCCACCTTTCTTATCTATTCACTCCTCATATCCGAAAATCATCAGCCCACATCTCAGTCCGATCTCCCCCACTAAAAACCTTGCAGGTAAACATCACCACTCATTAAATGCTAATTAAACCGTGTTAGATCATAATATGCTGTTTTGTGTAATTAGTTTGTTCATTAAATCACATTTCACTGATATATGTTGTTAGATGACATCTAGAGTTTATTTCAGTTTTTTAGTTAGTAGTAAGTAGTTACGTGTTTTAATTCTAATCAAATAGTAAGTATTATTTTATTAAAGTTTATTATTAGTAAATCCGTCTCATTTGACGTATCACATAACTTAATCCTGTTATCTGTTTTCTTAAAAACAACTTCTTTTTAAAACTTCATTCCGACTAAGATAATCTTAGGGTGCGTTTAGTTGGGGGGAAACATCGTTGTTTTTCTCAAAATGTTTTGTGGAAAACATAGAAAACGGAGATTGCGTTTAGTTGAGGAAAACATCCTTGTTTTTCTCAAATGTTTTGTGGAAACAAGGAAAGGGAGATAATTAGGTAGTTTAGTTGGAGAAATACTCCATTTTTCCAAAATTTTTCATATGAGAAGGAAAAAGCGAAAATCTGTTTAGTCATGACTTTTTTCAATAATTTTCCAAAATATAAAATTCTCATTTCTAATTTGTAATAGAAAAATGAAAATCTTATTCACCATTCTCACTTTTTCGTTTCCAAAATAATAACACCATTTCCTTTCACCCTACACTTTTATCACGCATCTTCCATCCTCCACCTTCACCTTCCATCGTTGCTTCACCGTCAGTTTTCAACTAAACAACTTTTCGTTTAAAAAGGAAAATATAACTTCCATTAAGCGGATTTTCGATTTACCACTCTTCTAAGAAGGAAACCATTCACTCTCTAGGAATTTGGAAACGGAAAAGCAGGAAAATTTTCACCAACTAAACTACCTTTAGATTTTTGCAAACACTAAAACCGGTTGTTTGGATCCTAAAATTAGCAGATTATCACTTTCAAACCAAACACCCGTTGTTAAGTTAAGGGCCCGTTTGGTTGCTAGATTTTATTGGATTCGAATGAAAGAAAGTTGAAATTTTTTGTTTGGTTAGTTAAGGTGGGCCCAGAATTGGGTATCAAGGATCAGAATAGTGATAAATTTCAATCCATAACACTAAGGTTGGTATCAATAAAAATCAATCGGTTTTGTGACATAAAAGTCAAATATGGTTGGCGTGTAATTATATTAGCCAATCATATTTTATTATATATTTTTTCAAGTTTTACAAAAATTAAAAATAATATATTTAATATTCTATTAATTTAATTTTAAACATTTTAATATATAAAATTATATTATCATTTCTTTTGTCTCTTCTCTTTTCCTTTCAAACCTTTCCTAAATTTGAATCCAATTTTAATCCCACTTATAAACTAAACCAGCCCTTAAGCTATTATGACTTGTGATTATTTTTGTTTTTAGCAGTAAGTATTTAGTTATATCTGCTTGGTATTCATTTCGACTATATATGATTAGCGGCTGATAAGCACTTCCATTTTGATTTACAGCTACCAAGGAACAAAGCACCGAAGGAGGTGAAGCTTTTAGCGGCTGATAAGCACTTCTTAAAAAATATGTCAGACATACCTTCCGGACCTTCAAAAAAAGAACAAAGATTTTCAAACACTAGTGAACCATCAATCTCCCCTATTTCCATACCTTTCGATATCCAATCAGAAATCATAAAATGGCTTCCTGTCAAATCGTTACTTCGATTCCGAAAGGTTTCAAAAGAATGGAAGACTCATATTGACACAATCCACAAGCGTCGTCTACTTGTAAGTTACGAGTTGGATAATGTCCGAAGATATGATTCGTTTGTCGATGACAATACTTTCCCACAACAAATGATTACCTTAACCGCCCCGGAGTCCCTTAGGTCATTAAGAAACCCATTAACACTCGCTTCGATTCCGGGTTGTTATCTTTTGCGGTTATTACGGAGACCTAAATGCAAGAACTAGGAGATTTGTTACATGGAATCCTGCTATTACAAAATCTGTGGGTATTGATGTCAACCCTAACGCGGGTATGAGCGTCATCGTTGTTGGTTTTGGGGTTTGTCATGATGACCCTAAGCTTGTTAAGATTAGTGTTAAGGAAAATTTTAATGGAAGACCTACTATGTGGATGTTGATGTTTTTCGTTAAGCACACGTCAATGGAGAAATGTTCATAGGGATATGCATCCTTTTAGACTGTGTAAAATGGAGTGTGCTAAGGTTTGTTTAAACGGGGTTATTTATTTCCGTGCTTATGATCTTCCAGATCCGGGTCATTCTAGGTCTAATTTTTTTATTTCATTTGATTTGGTGACGGAGGAGTTTGAAGAAGTGCCTTTTCCGGGGAATTTAGTACAAACACCTAATTACATACAGGCGGCGAAGGTGAATGGGTCACTTGGTATACTTGAGTATCATCATGGGGTTTGTGATGTGTGGACCAAGGAAGAGGGTGCTAATGAAACGTTTACCATGATATATACTGTTAGGGTTGAGGGTAATCAGTTGTACGGTGATGTATTGGGGTTTAGGAACAATGGTGAAGCTGTAGTGGAACTGAGAGATGGTGAAGAGTCTAGAATTGAAGTCTACGACCCCTCGTTAGGGGTTACTCGTGATGTTGAGATTCATGGAAGGCGACATACGTTCTCCGCAAGGTCGTACATGGAAACGACACTTTTGCTTGATCAGCCAGAGGCAGATATCATCATTCATTAACAACGATGATGGTGCTATATTGCAAGGTGTCGAGATCAAGCTGTGGGTGTCACATCAGTCTTTGTTATTCAGTTTAGTTTATCTTACTATTTGTAAGGGAATGTTGATGAAGGTGGTTTAGTAGTTGGTTTAACTGGTAATTGGTTAACTATATTTGGGTCGGTAGATTAAACAGCACTTCATGTCTGTTGCTGTTCACTTATTTGCCTAAATTATGTATTTGGATTTGTTACGTTTGTTTGTTTGTTTGCTAAAATATTTGAAACATTTAAGTACTTTGGTTGAAAGTGGGGAAAGGAAAGGAAAGGAAAAGTAAAGGAAATGGGAATCGAAGGAATTAGTGAGTGAGAGTCAATCACTTCCCTTGATTTATTCTATAATGGTTCATTCACCCATTCTGGGTGTCAATCCTTCACTCTCTAACCAATACTAAATAATTAGTGAGGTGGTAGCTTTGAATCCTTACCCATTCATGCCTAACCCCCAACCAAGAAGCCTTATATGTTATTAAAGTTAGCCTAACTTATAACTGTCGAGTTAAGACCAGTTGAGCCAAAGTCTCCATAGCCAATTAGCCATACACATGCTTCTTAATTAGATGTGGTGATTGGTTTAAGTAAAATATGGAATGATTGTTGCTCTCCTACATCATGGCAGTCACATCGGCTTTATATTTCTGTGCTAGTATGTTTTGGTCTTTCAAAAGTTGAAACGCACTTTATTGATAGCAGTATTGTATCGATGGGAGGTTATGAAAGCGAGCTGCGCGCCTCAACCAAGCCTCAACCTTGTTTTTTGGATCGAGGATACGCACGTCGTGAATCCCATAAAATCGCATACTGCCTTGGGGCTTTTTACTTCTCGGAGATGTAACGGTCTTGGGGCTTTTTCAAAATATTAAGATAAATCTGATGGCTTATAAGTTATATCGTGAGTCTTTTAAGTTATATCGAATAACCCTAATTTGGGTAACTAAAACACACATCAATTGGTAACTATAGATTCTCGATCATTTTACAATATGTAATCTCTCTCACGTATAAGTTTATATCTTGAATTGATTTTATTGATTGTTTATTTTATTGATTTGTAAATAACGCCATAAGTTTATTTTATCTTGAAGCGTCACATCATAGGGTGAGTATTTGTATGATTTGTAATATTGAACCGATTTTATGTTTATTTTATTGATTGTTATTTTTAACAAGTTACTTTGTTTCATTAAGTATTTTCTTTATGACATATTATCATGAAAATGTGGCATTATGCCTGAATATTAATATGTTGCTTGCTTGATATTTTGGGTTAAATTGTGAGCTTTGTTAGATGTAAGTCTGAGTGTATGATATAGCGTATTTAGTCGATATGGATTTAAATCTATATGCAGTTCATCAATGAAAAGTTAATCCGTTTGAGTAGTGACAACTTATCCATTTTAATATTTATAATGGCTATATGTGTCATGTATTAAGTATTTAATGTTTTTGTGTTATTTAAGCTACATAAATGGTCACATATATTATAAAAAAACTTAATGTATTTAGTGTGTGATACGACCCTATTGGGGTTGTATCGGGATAAGACCACTTCATGCCGGCTCCTAAGAATATTAGAAGAAAACTAGAGATATTTTTATTAGACAAATCATACCTTTCATTAATGAATGACACGGTATATAAATACCGAATAAACCCTAACTTGTATCACAAGTCGATTACAAGATAGATATCCAAAACGACTCAAGACTTTCCTAATCGACTCAAAGACATCCTAAACATAACTTTCACAATACTTATCCTAACACCTAAACAAAAGATAGTTATCCCATAACATAGTCCTTGCGCCCACGTTGGGATGGCCGTGACCCTTTGTAGCTCGGCGCGCCCCACACCTTCCATGGCGGTCGTAACATTCTCTCTCTTCAAAGTCACTTGTCCTCGAGTCTTTGCTTCAAATCTCGCCTCATGTAACCCCAGGATCCCAAACTTTGACTTGTAGTTTAGTCCTCGGATCACATGTTTTGAGTTGTGAATTTGCCTCTTGCGCATCATACTCAAAGCGCAGTATGCCTACACAAATGTTGGCACATCGGTTCCGACAATGAGTTCAAATATTCTTTCATAGCATAAAACGTCATTACTTTGATTGAAAATCAACCAAACCTGGACTCGCATGCGGGATACTTTAATTCACAAATGCATATTTTAGTCACAAATCCATTTTGTAACACTACATCAAAGCGGCTTATGTTTCGCCCAACATCCACTATCTTATTCACCCGTCCATGAGGCCCCAACTTGTTTCCTCCACCTTCTTGTTGCTACGAGAGGAATTTGTTGACGTTATTATTACTCTCGTCTATACTCTTTTCTGCGCAATTGGTCCGATTGGTACCGTGATCAATTACCTTCCGATCCACCGTTCCCAAGAGTTTACGCCGCTTGGTTTGGCGATGGTCGTGATGGGCCATTGGTCCTCCAAACAAGCCTCGTAAATGCGTGCCAAGGAAAAGCGCCGCCTAGCGTGGTAGGTCTTGCCACTAGGAGTTCCAGTTATAACGCCCGGTTTAAGGTAGGAGATATAAAAAGAAATCAATAAGTGGTCCGAGATAACCGTGACCCGATTCATAAGCTTCTCAAACTCGCTTTGATATTGTGCCACCGACCCCATTTGCAACAACTTAGAAAGTGTGCCTCATGGGTCCTCGACTTACATCGTCCAAAACGACACGAACACTCTCCAAAAACCATCCCAAGTCGTGATTAAATTGTGACGTCATCCAACGAAACCACTCTTCCGCGTCTCCGAGATTAAATCCCACCACATAGTCGCCGCTCGACCGGTGTATTCAAGAGAGTAAAGTACTCGATGATCGAGAGGATCCAACTATCGGGATCGGACCGAAAACTTTGGCATGTCGGCCGCATGAAACGTTGTAGTGTCACACAAGAGATTAAACCCTAACGGATCGTGGTATACCAACGTCCACCAAAACAACCAGAACCCGAGAGAAAAATAGGAAGTTAATCACGTCGGGTATGCTTCAAAGATCCAACCAATAATAAGTACTATAAACCCATATGTAGATTAACACATGCGATAGATGACAAAAGAGAGCATGCAGATATATCGAACAAAGATTGATGCCAAAACCAAATGAATTAGAAGTCATGATTGATTTAAAAACCGAATGATGATTTTTTTTTTTTTTTTTTTTTTTTTTTTTGTAGCAATGAAAGCACCGGTTGATACGACCTATTGGGGTTGTATCGGGATAAGACCACTTCAAGCGCGCGGCTCTTAAGAATATTAGAGAAGAAAACTAGAGATATTTTATTAGACAAATCATACCTTTCATTAATGAATGACACGGTATATAAATACCGAATAAACCCTAACTTGTATCACAAGTCGATTACAAGATAGATATCCAAAACGACGGCACTTTCCTAATACGACTCAAAGACATCCTAAACATAACTTTCACAATACTTATCCTAACACCTAAACAAAAGATAGTTATCCCATAACATAGTCCTTGCGCCACGTTGGGATGGCGTGACCCTTTGTAGCTCGGCGCCCTACACCTTCCATGGCGTCAGAATAAGCAGGCCTCGTGATTCGTGAATCTCGCGCAGGTATGCGCCGCCTCGAGGCTCTTTGGTCCCTTCGCTTTAGTGAGCCTTGAGCCTTTCAAAACATTGGATGCAGGTCACTCAAATCCTTTTCGTACTTTCTCCCGCCATTCCATTTGTTGCCCACACCTTTCCTCTTGCCTGATTTGGTGCACCCTTCCGTGTTCCCTTTATGGCAGTCATGGCATTCGTTGAGACTCATCACGTATATTTTTTGTGTTGCAACTTAGCCAGCAATCGTATCTTTTGTTATGTAGACATGTAGTGTTGATGTGTAGCTTTTCCTTCGATTAATGCTATGTATATATTGATGCAAAAAAATAAAAAATAAAATAACTAGTGTACATCATAGAAGAAATAATGGGGAAAGTGTTGATAAGTTTGGATCATCTTGGTGATTTATCCAAGCTCCTTCAAACTACTGGCAAATGGTCATATGTAGGTCTTAGTCTTTCACCTTAATACACCTTTAAACATGCTTGTGATTCGTAGTCAAAAGTTGTACTAAAATTTCCGGCTTTCTTCATAGGTATCAGACTATTTCATGGAATTAAAACACTAAAATACATCTTTAAGTGCCTCTACACCAAGTGACGTCCACGGGCCAAGTCACAAACATAGTTACTACCACTTGACTTTGCATCCACAATGCTTTCAACTATGCAGCAATCCCATCGCAACACTGAGTGGTGGTAACCATGTCCGTGGTTTGGTGCTCGTGGACATCAATCATGGTACTACTTGGTGTTATTACACAACTCTTAAAAATGGGCCATAAACTAAATTGGCAAATCCATTCAAACATTGTAAAGACTAAAAAAATGTCCTTTCAAGGAAGTTAAAGTTTATGCTTTATAAGTTCCCAACGATAGTTAAACACATGTTGTAACTTAACTCGTACAAACTAATTCGTCACATGACACCAATGCGATCTTGCTTTTTAGTGCTAGTTTTTGTAAACGAATTCCTGATTTCTTCCAAATGCACATAGTCCAAAATTATTACGTCTATAGTCATTGTTTGGTAGTCAATGAATGAGTAAAAACTAAAACGTAACCTCCCACCTTGGCTCGGGTTTGGGGTCTGCATCACCTAACAGTTCACACAATATAAATCAATCCCAACAAACATCATTGTTTTCTTAAATATTCTTAGCTGATAATAAGGTAACTGTATGACAACCTTAAATCATATTTTCTATCACTACGTACTACCAATGATCATATTTTCTATCACTACTGTATGACAACCTTAAATACTACCAGTAATATTTTATGTCTTGTTATGGGCTACAACCCAATGATCATATTATGTATAAAAAACCAGTATTCCAAATCCAAACTTATATTAAGTTCAAAAAAAAAATAAAAAAATAATAAATAATAAAAAAATCCAAACTTATATAAATTTTAGTTTGTAAATTCCTTTTCGTGTTTACTATGTTATAATCATTTTAATGTAGTATTTTTAATTATTAAAGAAAGTTTAATTTAAGTTAAATCTAACTTTGTTAAAAAATATGTTTGGTGGTGACCATTACACCTATTTGGTAGTGGATTGGTGAATATTGTTGTGACACTTGGTAGTGGATTGGTGAATATTGTTGTGACGCTGACCTGAAAATTGTAGTTTGGCGACTATTTCTCGTAGTCTTAGGTTGAATATGATATTAAAAGCTAATTTTAATTTAATATCAAATAAGATCTACAATAATCCCTTACATATTTATATTTTAAAAAAAAAGAAAAAAGACATAAATATTTTCAACTTACTTTCATGTACAATAAGAACTCGCTAAATCAATACTTGATTAATTAATAAATTTTTTAAAATAATATTAGGTACCGATCTATTAACTTACAGATTAATTAACATTGAATATTAATTATAAAATTACGTAATGTTTGTGTACTAATTTATAAAGTTTCTAAGTAATATTTATAGAAGACTTAAAATTTCCGGCTAACACATTTTCTAATTATGAAATTGTGTATGATTTAAAAAACTTACATTGTAGGAGTCGAACCCTAGTCACTTGGGTGAAACATCCTAACTGGTAGACAACGAACTTTTGCTAAATTATTGCAATACCAAATGCATATACATCAATTGTAAGTGAATTTCCTAAATACAACAATAAACTAATGCGCACTACTCTCACGTTCTCACAATACAAACACACAATCTCAGGAAACTATCATCCATTATATAAAATCGTTAAACAATATTCGTCAAAAAAATGTAAAATTCGAAAATCGCTAAACAACATTCACGTCCGAACCCGCTACATTGCGCTAGGGGTGTTCATCGGTTCGGTTATCGAGTTGTTCGGTTTATTCGGTTTGGTTAAAAAAAATTTCTGGGTATAACCGAGAACCAAATCAAACCGAATTTAAATTTATTAACCGAACCAAAAACGAACCCCCATAACCGAAAACTGAACCGAATAACCAAATTACACAATTTAATTATTTATTCATTTATTTATATTGATTTTTAAGAAAAAAATCAAACTTAAAAAATGTTATATTTATAGTATGAGAAAGTTTTAATATTTTTTACATATAAATATATATAAAAATTATATATATTTATTTGAGTTCGATTTTCGGTTTAGATTGCTAGAACCATAACCGAGTATTTAATTCGATTCAGTTCCGTTTTGGCAAATTCGGTTCGGTTTGGTTACAAGTTCGGTTCAGTTATATTCGATTCGATTTGGTTCGGTTTCGGTTTTTGATTTATTCATATATTACCCAAACCATGAACACACCTACTTTTGCCTGAGTATCATGCAAGTATATATTAATTATACTAGCAGGTACTGCACTGCGATCGGCACTCAGTAATAAAATTTATGCGATGAATATATTTTAATTTTATGTTTTCGTTATAACAACTCTATAAATTGTAAGAATTTTATATTTGAGTAATTTTAACAATGTTGGTCTTTTAAGTTATGTAGGTTGTGTTTTATGCTCGTGTTTTAAGTGCTTGGGTTATTGGATTTTAATAACAATAACAAAATGGTACAAGAACTTTTTAGTTATTTATTATTTTTATTTTTTGTAGATTTATGTTTTGATTGTAAATTTGAGTTATAACAGTTTCAACACCCAAAACCAAATTAACCCTTTAATGTTCATAGGGTCCAACGAAGGTTAGTCCAATAACACAACCTCAAAAAAATTTCTTGCATCCAAAACCAATACTTCTAAGCAACTGTCGATGTGATACATTCGGATGATTGCAGGCCCAATCAAAAGTAGCCAAAGTCCAATAGAGCATAATAAACCCAAGTCCAAATCCAATACCATTAACCCTAAACATATGCTACATAACACCACTTAATAAAACACACTTACCCTAATCTTAATCTATCACAAAAAACGCAGCACACACTTTCACAACCACACACGAAACAGATCTAGAAAAAGAATCTGAAACACTAATCAATCTTTATCTCCTTCTTGATCAAATACCTTGATATATGATGAGCACAAATGGGAAAGGTTCAAAGATCTTGATACGGCGTGTTGTGTTTCGATTCATTTTGTTTTGATTAAACCGAATCAAAAGAAGGATGAAAACATAAAGGTTTTGTCCTCCTTTAATTATTCGATAAAGAATAAAGAAGGTGTTAGCTTCGATAAGATCCGTGATGAGATTGTTCAAAACACACAAGATCTATAAAGATCCGTATCACTTGGAACAAATCGAGATCTAGTTATTATTCATTTGGTGATATATATAGGCTTTAATTGGTGACACATTAAAGTTTCTCACGTGTAGATGATGTATATGTTTTCGGAAGAAAGAATTGTGTGGTTTATATCCGTGAGATAGTCTTAAGACTAAAGGGGTGTTTTGTGCGGGTGTAATTTTTTTTTGCGTACCACTCTCACGACAAGTAGTCGAACAAAGAGTCGGAATCATATTTATTGCCGGAAATATTGGAGTATAGATTTGTACATCATGCTTTACATTTTGTATTAATTGGTGATGGAGTGTATTAATTGTTTGGTCAACTTGTGTATTAATTGTAGTTTGATTTGTATTTTTATTTGTGCTTTAAGTATTGTAACTAATGCTTTGTAACTTGTAAGTCTTGAATTTTTGGGCTTTAATGTGTTGTACATCATGATTTAACACTTTCAAGTCTGAAAAGTCTGAAAATTAATTAGGAGAGAGAGTGGTTTGTGTATTATAAGTAGTATAGAAGTATCTACTTAAAAAAAGTTAAAAAATACATTGTGTGTTAAAAAAAGTTAGAGTAAATTACATAAATGGTCACTATGGTTTGTCCATTTTTCACATTTAGTCATCGAATTTTTTTGGACATACATGGTCAATCGAAGTGTCAAATCGTTATGATTCATCATTAAGGTTTCAATTTCACATAAATGGTCACCGTGGTTTGAAACTTCTGACCATTTATGTAACGAAATGGACCGAATCTACAACGATTTGAAACTTCAGCGATCATGTATGTCAAAAAAAAAAAGTTCAAATGACTAAATGTGAAAAAATAGACAAACCATAATGACCATTTATGTAATTTACTCTTAAAAAAATAAACTCCCTCATTGATAACACAAAAAGTAGCATATTCATAGGGAGCTTTTTTTTTTCTTAATGAACTTTTTGGTAACAAAATTATATCCAAAATGAATATTTTGATGTTTATTTTTTGCTTATTCTAAAAGGGCATCCTAAATGCTAAAGGGTAGTAAAATACACACCCTTCCTATTCAGGAACAAATATACACCAATGTTACAAACGTACCCTCACCTTCATCTCTTAGAGCACTAGGTATCATACCTTTGAGTTATGAGTTAACTTGGTGCGACGTCAGCTTTAATATTTCAATCTTTACACAAAGAACACTCTTTATTATAACTCAATCATAACATCACATATCGGGCCTCACTTTTTCTTAAACAATAAAATTTACAAATTCAACCCTTTAACCAATATTTTCATTCATAACATCATCTCACAAATAATAATTCATTCATTAAAGCATACTACAAATAAAAAAGCATACCAAAATAAAAAATATACGAAAATTTAAAAACATAAGAATTACAAATGCTTATTCATCTTCTTCTTGTTGTCGTTGAAGATGTTTTTGCCAGAGATGTTTCATAATGTCTTGTCAGAGACTAGTATGCGTTTTTCTGTCACGTATTTCTTTTACCTTTTGACGATGAACATCACATCTGTCTATCCACCTATCGTGCCTCATATGTGGTGCAGGATTCACCCACATTTCGTTATACTCAGTTAGTGCAAACTTTTGATTTTTTAAAATCATGTTATCTATATCTATACTACTTATAATGGAGGGATGACCATCTCTCTTATAATTTTTTAAGATTTCCATATATAGATTTTAAGTAAATACAACTACTTAAGATATATGTACAATTACTTTATGCATAAACACCTACACATATTGACTGGTCAACATTTGTAATTAATGTCATATTTAAAACACCCATTTGATAAAAAGTATAATTTATAAAACACAATGACAAACTATTTGAAGCACAAATACAACTAAAAACACTATAACACATACAATTAATACACTATTTAATTTACCTATTCACTAAAATATACAACTATTTAACTACAATGTACAATCTAATCAAACTACTAAGCCAAGCATTTAAAAATAAAGCCAATAGGTCGCTGCAGCTGGTCGGTCGACCTGCCTGGCCGCCTCCAAAATTGACATAGGGTGATTGTCTTTGAAGGAAAGAATCAAGATTGTTTGTGAAATTTTGCTAATGCGAGATTAATTATTTTCACAGTTATAACTAAAATTATTGTTTTTGTAATTTAATTATTTAATAAAAGTATAGCCCATAACATTACATTGTCCCTGCTAGTGCAAAATAATGCACAAATACATGATTCTACTTATGTTGATAACTAATGTGCTATTGTTGTAGTATACCCCAACGTCCATCCATGGAGCACACCTAAAGCTTCCATTATTGTTTCCTTTTTTTAAATGACTGTTTATAGTACATTTCAGTCATCCAAATCATTCACTTATCCATCACAAGCTCCTTCCCACCGGCCCCCTGTTTGTTTACTCATTCTCGTCAGTTTTTTCACTCCGATATTGCCTTCTTTAAGGTATTCGATCATTAAACTCTAATCCTTCAAGTGGGTTATTACATCCATAGTCTTTTTGTTATTACATTATGTATTAATTTAAGGAAAACAAAATGGGTTTTGTTGATAGATAAGATTTGATTGATGAATCATCTTCTTTTTGTATTTTATGAATCAAATATATTATATTATTTTGTTATCTTAAATTTACAAAATGACTTCAATGCAATGGAAAAGAATATCACTTTTGTAAAGCTATAAGATGGTGATATCTGTATGTTGAAACAATTAACTGCTGATTCAGATAAAAAGGGTAAAATGGTCATTTGTCATGTTAATATTGTTCATCCATCAAGAAAAGAAACATCATTTATCATGTCAATTATAGGTTTTGAGTGTTGTTTTCAGCTTTCTAGTGCTTATTTGAGCTATTCTAGGTGTATTTAGGAGTTGAAATGGGTGTGTTTGAAAATTATATAATGATCAACATTAGGTAGTTTATGTGCGCTAATTGTGTTGATCACTATCTTTTATATGTTAAATAAAAGCGAGTGTTGGTGTTATGTGTTCCTTCTGTTATATGTGCTTGGCTCTCTGAATGTATGTTATTGACACTTGTGATTATTTTTTATTTACAGCTTGTAATGAACAAAGCACCGAAAGAGGTGAAGCTTTAGGCCCGAAGTTTAATCCTTACTTGTCGAAAATCTCTAAAATAATGTCTGATCACATACCTTTCGAGATCCAATCAGAAATCATGAACAAGCTTCCTGTCAGATCACTAATTCAATTCCGATCTGTTTCGAAACAATGGAAGTCTTTTATCGACAGCCCGAAATTCATAAACAACTACCACATCAATAACACAAACCCCCAACATCATTTATTTTTAAGTTACGAGTTGGATAATGTCCAAACATATGCTTCGATTGTCGATGACAATACTTTCCCCCAACATAAGTTTCCCTTAAACCCCCCGCAGTCCCTTAGCTTATTTAGAGACAAGTTACCACTATGTTCCGCCATTGACGGGTTGTTATGTTTTTGCGCTCTTTACGGAGGAGACCCATATTTGAGAACTAGGATGGCTGTTATTTGGAATCCGACTCTTAGGAGATCCGTTAGTATTGTTATCCCTGACCCTAAAACGGGGTATAATGTTGTTGGGTTTGGTGTTTGTCCTGATACTAGTGACCCCAAACTTGTTAAGATTAGTGTTGATAGAATATCTAGTATGTGGGAGGTTCATGTTTTTACGTTAAGTACACGTGTTTGGAAAACTGTGTATACGGGTGCACCTTTTATATTGTATGATTTGATGTGGCTTCAGGTTTTTGTTGATGGCGTTATCTATTTCCTTGCTGACGATGATTATTATTTGGTTGGTGATGGAGTTAGGTCTAATACTGTTATTTCGTTTGATTTGAAGAGTGAGAAGTTTGGACAAGTGTGTCTCCCGGAGAGATTAGTACATACATTTTATCTAGATGTGGCAAAGGTGAATGAGTCGCTTGGTTTACTTGAGTATTATGATGAGGGTGACATGACGGTTTGTGGTGTGTGGACGAGGAAAGATGGTGCTAATAAACCGTTTACTAAGATATATACCGTTAAGTTTGAGGGTATGTGGTTGTTGAATAGGGTATTAGGGTTTAGGAACAATGGCGAAGCTATAATGGATGTGGTGGATGATGATACTCATGAAGAGTCTAGAATTGAAGTTTATGAACCCTTGTCTGGGCATACTCATGGTATTGGGATTAATGGAGAGCCATGTACATTCTCCGCTAGGTCGTACATGGAAACACTACTTTTGCTTGATCAATCTGATTCTATCATTCATTAAAAAGGTTGATGGCAAGGTGTCGAGATCAAGCTGTAGGTATTGCATCGTCTTTATTATTCAGTTTAGGGGTGTTTGTTTAAGCTTAGTTATGGGCTTGCAAGCTTATATGTTTTCGGATTATGTTTCATAAGCTCCACTTTTTGGTTTATTTTGTGGCTTATGAGCCCTACATAAGTTTATTATACCATAAGCTCACAAGTGTCAAGATAAGTCAAAATGAAGCTTATGAAGTATAAGCCGGAAACATATGTTGATAAACCGATAAATAAGCTTATACAACTTTAGAAAGATAAGTGTGAACATTTTGTTGATTAGCGATTGGTGATTGGTACAATTGTTGCTCACCTACGTCATGGTAGCCACAACGGCTTTATATTTCTGTGTTAAGTAAGTTTTGGTGTTTCACTTGTTTGTTTGTTTTTTCAAAAAGAACATGCGTAACTCTTTGATTATATATAAATGTGCTATTAATGTGAGGTTATGCACGTCACTCCAGTCCTTTTCTTTCTTCCTCCTGCCACTTTTTGTTTGACAGTGGCTACATTCTTCTGTATCCATTTTAACTTACTTCCAACGAGCTCATAACTTTGTTCCCCTCTATGGCAGTCATGGCATTCGTTGAGACTCATCGCATATCTATGTTGTGCTGCAACTTAGCCAAGCGTGTTGAAGCAAGGTCTTTGATGGTCTTAGATGTTTGGGGCGGTTTTAGACATCTAGTGTTGATGTGTAGCTTTTCTTGGGTTAATGCTTTGTATTGATGCGAAAAATTTACTGAGGTTATCTAATTAACTGTTTTTGTGTTTTTTGTAAAACAATTGTTCTTGTAAATGATGAAAGCATGAGCATGAACGGTCATTTTGAAAACAGGTCAGAATAGTCCATTTAAAAACCGAATCAAACGGGTCTTGTCTGGTTCGGTCAATCCTACCCTTTCCCCCATTTGATCCCCTTCCGTTCTTCATTTCCCCTGACATTCCATAATGATGCCTCAGTTTCAACCACTCCTTTCTTAAAGAAATGATAGGATGATATTGATATATATCGTGCCCATGTAGCTTTTTATTCAAACAGTGCAATAAGTGTTGATGTAAATATTTTTGCAGAAGTTTTAGTTTTTAATTATCTAAAATATTCATCGGGGGTCGGCAAAAAGGTTGATGTCACAAGAAGAAAGGGGGAATAGTGATCGGGAATAGGGGTTAACTGAAGTATAGGAAAAAACGCCTATGGACAGTATATGATTATTTGTCTGTCACCTAACTAAAAACTGGTTGTAAACATGCAAGTTGCAGACACACATCCTGCAAAGAAATTCGTTAGTTCTCTTGATCAGGAGTCGATAGTACAAGCAAGCTAACACGCGGGCGAGGTTGAAGGGGTCTAGTACAAGATTTTGTATGTGCTAATGTAAGGAACACACTATCTTCTAAATTCAATCATATTTAGCTTTTGAGCTTGAACCAAATGTCAAGCAATCGGCCTTTCCTTTTAAGCACTAGTTTCCGAATGAACTTAGGTGGGAAATAAGAGTGATTTGAGTTGTGTGTAAGAATGATAATCTACTGATGAGGTAATATTAAGGATTATACCACGGATATATCCGGATCCCACATAATTGTCATAAAGGTTGAAATGTGAAGTAGCCATGTTGTTCAGCCGTCATAAAATTGAAAATGGGCAAGATCAGCTGCTATATCAGTTTGCAGCTGATTAATGGAGAAAGTCAGAAACTGTTGATAAGTTTGGATCATCTTGGCGCTTTATCGAAGCTACTTCAAACTACGTACCAGCAAGTGGTTATATGCAGGTCTGAGTCTTTCACCTTGATACACCTTTAAACATGCTTGTGATTCCTAGTCAAAAGTTGTACAAAAATTACCGCTTTCTTCATAGGTATCGGACTGTGTCGTGGAATCAAAACACTAAATAAATCTTGAAGCGCCTCTACACCAAGTGACGTCCACAAGTCAATACCATATAAGCTGATTTATCAATAAAGGAAATGAGTAATTTTGGACCAATTATTCTTGTATATGATGGCATATTGGTGTCTGCAGTTGTTTACATTTTGCCTGAAGTATGTCTTTTGCTTCGTTTTTTTGTTTGTTTAATCAATTATTTGAAACATTTATATGTTATTAGAGCGAGCCAAACTTATAACCATCGAGTTAAGACCAATGTTATGTTGGAAGATTGGCTAGGAATTATAGGGTTCCTGTAATTGCACGCGCATCAGCAAATTAGCATATGGCCAGATCATCAAAGAACATGAATCACTTATACAATCTCTGCTGTTGATTGACATTGATTAGCGATTACCTATTGTCCAGTCTAGAACATGAGTAGCTTTGGAACGATTGTTGCTCTCCTACATCATGGCAGCCACGACGGCTTCATATTTCTGTGTTATGTAAGTCTTGGTGTTTCACATGTTTGTCTGTTTTTCAAAAAGTTGAAACACACAGATCCTTTTAGCAGTAGTCAAGCTTGAAACCACGGATTTAACACATTTTGTTGATAACGGCAGTGTAAAAGTACCCAGTAACATCATTTATAATTGTGCTGTCAATGGGAGGTGATGCAGATCACTCAAGTCCTTTTCTTTCCTTCTCCCGCCATTCCATTTGTTGCACACACCTTTCCTCTGGCCTGATTTAGGTGCACCTGTCTCCCCTCACCACAAACAGCAGCACATTCTGCTGTATCCATTTCAACTTACTACCAGCCAACTCACACATGTTCCCCTTTATGGCATTCATGACACTCGTTGAGACTCATTGCATATACTCTCTTTAAGTATCTTATATGTTTGAGGGGGTTTTAGGATGATACAAGAATACTAATCAGTTGTTTATATACTATCTTTAAGCATCTTATCTTTTCGTTATGTAGACATGTAGTGCTGATGTGTAGATTTTCCTTCAATTAATGCTATGTATTGATTCAAACATTTTACTGAAGTAATCTAAAAATAACTGTTCTGTAAAACAATGTTCATTTCGAAACGGGGTCAGAATGGTCATTTTAAAAACCGAGTCAAACGGGTCTTCTTTGTTCAGGTCAATCCTTTCTTCATTTCCCCTGACATTCCATTATGATGTCTCAATTTCAACCATTTCTTTCTTCATTTACTAGTATAGCATTATCAATTCTTTTTTACTTCTCCCTTTTCCTGTTGTTGGCATTTTCATTGTCTATATAATTTCTGTTATAAATCTTATATTTTTCGTGCCCCTGCGGTTTTTTATTTGAATATCGCAATAAGGGTTGATGTAAATAGTTTTGCAGAAGTTTTAGTTTTCAAATTTCAATTATCTAAAAAATTTATCGGGGTCATCAAAACGTTGATGTTAGAAGAAGAAAGAGGGGAATAGTGATTCGGACAAGGGGTTAATCGAAGTAAAGGCAAACACACCTAAGGATAGTATATGAATATTTCTTTGTCACTTAACTAAGAACTGGTGGCAAACATGCAAGTTGCAGACAAGGATTCATTAGTTCTTTTGATCAAAAGTCGAGTACAAGAATTTGTATGTACTAATGTAAGGAACACGTTATCTTCTAAATTCAATCGTATTTAATTTAGCCTTTAAAGCTTGAACCATATGTCGAGCATTCGACCTTTCCTTTTAAGTACTAGTTACCGAACGAATCATTACACCCCAAATTACTGCTTTTGCAATGGAATGGAATTCTGGGATTGATCATCATAGATCACAATCACAGTTATATTGAACGACCTAAAGTGTCGTTTGAAAAGAACATCGTTTGATTTAATAAAACATTCGAGTTTACAAAGTATAGGTCCCAAATGAAAATCATCTTGTGCGGAAATAAGTTTGTTACAATTCAAACGATGTTTTAAAGCACGTAAAACCCAGTGAGACGCGTCATCATCGCGACTCCATGATGTGTCCAAATGCATGCCATGAAGTGAATGCCTTAGATACCGAGATAAAACATGCTAAAAGTGTCAACACAAAGGTTGAGTGAGTTCATAGGGTTTGTGTTGAAATGTAAAGCCTTTCAAAATCGTTTATGCAAAGAAAGCATTGTAAATCCACCCGCCCAAGTTCCGCCCATACAAAACTTGCAACCTGTGTGTTCACAACCCACCGCCAAAATGTGTAGAGTTAATGTTCAAGCGCATGATGTCAAATGAATTCACAAAATAGTGCATAACTTAATGTATCCACGCTACTTAATATAACACATAAGTCGTGACGGTTTCAAATTGTTCCAAGACCATTAGTTCAGATTGTACCAAGACCATTAGTTCATTTGGTTATACCAAGATTATACCAAGACCATCATCCAATGATTATACCAAGACCATCACCCAAGGATTATACCAAGACCATCATCCAATGATTATAATATGGAAATTCTAAGTATGGCAATACATATTGCATGACTAAACATTCGATTCGGATAAACATATAATTTGCAAATAGTCATGAATGTAATAAAATTATTGAGCATGCATCTCCCCAAAGAGTTTCATAAATAATTAAAACGAGAAAAAGTGGGGCTATGACTCACTTGGTAAGATGAGGAGATGACAAAAGTGAGTACACCGAGATGTAGTGTGATACTTTAACCTTGACCTATTGCGAATGATATGATACTTAATGAGTTATAATGTAATGTTATGCATGCATTTCAGATGTTATTTATACCATTTGTGAGTTTTGAAAATAATACTTATCGTCGAAAAATACTCTTTGACGTCTTGACCATTTTAAATTACTTTACAAGTATTTACGTCAAAATGTCATCCTACAATAGTTTCTTAATGATTTATTGTGAAATTTTAACTTTTCGTCAGAAAATAATGTCGTTGGAAATTTCATGAAAGTGACAAAATGGCTTCAAAAGCTAGTCGAAAATGGTGTACGCCGAACGTTAGGAAACGAACTCGACGGTTTTGGAAAGCTTGTATCAAAATCTAGAAGTTTTAGTACATGAGTTTTCGTCATAGAGGTCTCGAACTTAAAGATAATAGAGGTTAAATATGGTAATTTTGTCCAAATGTTGTGTAAAAGTGAGTTTCGCAAAGTTTAAACAATAGTAAATAATTTATTACAACTCCGCTATACAAACGGTTAGTCATTTTGAAAATATGCTTGGTGATCTCGATTTTATTAGAAGACATTTCGTTACAAAAGTTCCACATCAACGTTAAAACAACCTTCAATATGATCGCTTTGTTTATCCGTAACACTTGTCTCGTAAAATAATATAGTTTTCTAAAAATATAGTTACGGCAATTTTGTGAAACGTATATCTTTAGTCGTTTCAAACCGCTTTCTACGTATTATACGTCCTTAGCTTCGTATCAAAGTATACTAATATATTTTGATAAGTCGAAATAATTTGTGAAGCTTAAGACTGTTTTGACTCGCACAAAACAAAACACCTTTGCTGAAATTTTCGAAAATATATATTTCGTCGTCGAACTTGAAAAATTCATAACTTCTTCGTTATAACTCCGCTTTAATCCGCTCAAGCGCCACGGATTCGTTTTAAAGTATATTTTCTAATTTTCTAGGCCAAAACTCATGTCTACTGTCGGATTTTCCAGAAATGCAAAACAAGATCGACTACTTTTAATACTTGTCGAAAATAGTTTTTCTCGTACTAAACCTATTCCAATCCCTTCAAATCAACTCCAAAGCTATTCTAATCCTACCATACACCTTCTTAGGGTGTCATGGGTTCCTAAACATCATCAAGACCAATATATAACAAGGGAATAATTATAGGATGACTTTTATATATTAAACTCTAAAAACAATGGTAAAAATGGTATAACTAACCATAAGTCTTGCATGCTTACACAAAATATGAAGAAATAAATATGAAATGAAAATGAAAGATGTAAAATGATAGTAATATGCTTACAAGCTATTATGATGAGGTGATTAGAACAAGGATTAACCTAAACACCCTAGGTTTTTATTTCAAAACCTTTAATAAGAGTGTAACTAGATTGATTAACACTTGAATTGGAAAGTTTTGATGATTTCTTCTTAACCTCTTATGTTGGCGGTTATGGAGACAAAGAAAACAAGAGGAGAGAAACTTGAATGAACTATGAATTATTGATAGTGAATGATGTGTAAGTAACATTGAGTATAAGTCTCAACTTGTAAGAAAATTTTCACCAAATCAATTATTACATTCACCCCTTGGTCGCCAAGGGGATGTATATGTTAAAATACACATTTTTTTTTTATATAAATATTGTATATAATGTACAATGTGTAATTAAAATGTATAGGTAAGAATAACTTGTAAAATTGTATATTCATTAGTGTATTTAAGGTAGTTTTAGGTAAAAGTAATTTTTAATAGATCAAAGTAGAGTATAATGAGATCATAAAAATTGTAAAAATACATTCCTTGTAAAATTTGAGTGATATAATAATTATCGTGTAGTTTTTAAGAAAAGCGTCGTAATAATATAAACTTAACGATTTATATACCAAATAAATTTAAAACACTAGGTAAACTCAAAATATTATTTTTATAAACTAAATGTAAGTATAAAATATGTCAGGATCATTTTTGGAAGTATCGGATTAAATGTTCAAAATAATAACTTACGCGATAACGTTTATTTAATATAAAATTTACGCGTTCAAGGTGAAATGCAAAAATCATGAATGAACTAATATGATGAAAATGATGGTAAAGAAATGTAGACTAAACTTAGTCTACATGAAATGTCCGTGATGATGTGATCATGAATTCGCCGCTAAACCATTAAGGTTACGAATTTGGAACACGAAACCTAGTTTACGATAAATGATGAAATAGTGAAACTTGAGAATGACTTGAAATTGCGAGTTGTCACATTCACCATCCAAAAGGAATTCATCCACGAATTGGCTCGTGTTAGTCTATCGAATTTTGAGTTTGTGATGAATATCGAGGAGAGAAGACATGGAGAAGTGTCGTTACGGTTATCGATGATTGAGAGTGTACAAAACGTCGTAGTAAAGAAAATATTGGATGAATCTCCCACGAGTAACACTTTGACTTTGGGATATGTGATAATTTTGCTTGCACTAAGATTTATAATTAACTGCTCCCAACATAACATGATCCCTCCAGAATTAGACATAGTTAGCTAGGCTATGTATAATTAAGGAACGATAATGTGACGTTCGGTTTAGTTGTTATAACTCTCAATGTTTACAAAGATTTAAACCGTGTCGTTATAATGGTAATTAAAGTAAAAAGAATTAAAATTCTCGTAAATGATATCGAATCGAAAGGAAATAAAGTACGATAGATGAGAATATTTTACAACGAGTGGTTTATCAAACAGAAATACACCTTAGGTTATAAAGATTCGGATACGATGGAAAACATAAACTTAGTACGACATAGTACATAAGGAAAATTAAGACTGTTAGTTTCCAAACTTCTTCGGTCTTCCGCGTTGTTGTGACCATGACGAGCTTTTCCTCCTTCTAACATGTATGCATTCCATGAGCACCTTCGACTTGTTGACCTTGGTTTTGGGGACATTGGTTCCGATAGTGTCCTTGCTCCCCACATCCAAGCATGTGACTATGGATTTACCTCTACAATCCTCGCATGGTGTCCTAGTTTTTGACACTTGTAGCACTTAACAGGCAAAGACCCGAGTGATGATACTTACATCGATTACATAGTGGGTAGGTTCCAAGATACCTCTCGCCTTCTATTGGTGCAAGAACATAAACCATTGCGCTCCTTGTCCTCTATTCACCGTTGATGATGGTTAGTGTTACGGTTTTGGTCGTCGTTATCATAACCTCCTTGTCATTTTCCCATTTTCTTTTATTGTTGTTGATTTGGTTATCGTTATTGTTGTTGTTGTTGTTTTGGTTATTGTTGTAGTTGGTGCGGTTGTTGGTATTGTTGTTACGGTTGGTGTTGGTGGTATTTCTCTCTTACTACTTGTGCCATAAGCTTTTGAGACAATCGAATAGATTCCTCAATCGTTTGGGATCAAAGGAAGTCACGTCACCTTGAATAATCTCGGAAGTCCTTCAATGAAAGCCTCCAGTGAGTTTCTCATTATCCGAAACCATAGATGGGCATAACACGCCAATTCTTGAAACCTTCGAATGTAAGTATCAATGTCATACCCAATAGTTACCAACTCATAGAATTCGGTCTCCACTTCTTCACCTCCGTGCGCGGACAAAACTTTTTGTTACGAAACTTTGAATTGCTCCCAGTGAGCTTGAAAGCATTCTCCATTCCCATCGGTGAGCATAAGAGTTCCACCACGACAACGCTCCATCAAGTAGTGTACTCGTAGCAAACTTGACCTTGCTATCATCCGGCAATTACATAACAAAAACACGGACTCCAATTTCTCGAACCATCTAACCATGGCGGTGGCTCCTTGGTACCTCTAAACTTAGTGGGATCTCCACTTTGAAATCCTTATCTGAACGACTTTTAACTCCGGTCCATCCTGCATTTCCTGCGTTGAAGAAGCCTAGCCTTCCTCTCAATTCTAGCGGCTTGGCGAGTGTCAGCGGCCTCAAGCAGCAGCAGCGACCACCGCTTCCTTTCAATCCTTAGAGCATCGGCTACGCTATCCCTTACTAACTTTTGAATAGCCGCTTGTGTCCATTCGGGTGCAGCTTTCTTCGGCGCCATATCTTCTTCAAAATAAAAGGAAAAGGGTGAGACGTATCAAAGTCCTATGTTAATAATAAGCGCTCTAAAGAGATGTGATAAGAAATGATAAGTTTGAGGTTATTTTAAAAAATGAATGATGGATTCCAAGAAGATGGGTTATGAGATGTCGTAAGTGCTTCAAATGTATGATGGTTTAGTGACTTAATGTGTGAGTAACGTGTAACTCAACATGTTAGTGGTGAAACAATGGAGTGAGAGTGACTTTGCCCTACTAAAAGGTTCATCTCGGCATTCGACGTTATCGATGGTGAATCAGCTGATATAAAAATTGTGATAGGGAATGACAAGGAATTCTCCACGTTAGAGTATGAGAAAAAGATAATGGGATGGGTATTTAAGGGCATCAATGTGACAATCGTTTTGAAATGAAAGTAAATAACTCGAAAAATGTACGTATAAATCGCATGCAAAGTGAACATGCACTTGTGATGAAATGATGAGATGCTATGATGATGTAGTTATAGTCTAGGGTCAATGATGCAACCTAGTTCTCTATAATCAAGCTCGATGCCAATCATCACACCCCAAATTACATGCTTTGCGTGGAATGGAATTCATGGGGATTATTTGTCATAGCATCACAATCACGAGTTATATTGAACGACCTAAAGTGTCGTTTGAAAAGAACATCGCTTGATTTAATAAAACATTCGAGTTTACAAAGTATAGGTCCCAAATGAAAATCATCTTGTGCGGAAATAAGTTTGTTACAATTCAAACGATGTTTTAAAGCACGTAAAACCCAGTGAGACGCGTCGTCATCGCGACTCCATGATGTGTCCAAATGCATGCCACGAAGTGAATGCCTTAGATACCGAGATAAAACATGCTAAAAGTGTCAACACAAAGGTTGAGTGAGTTCATAGGGTTTGTGTTGAAATGTAAAGCCTTTCAAAATCGTTTATGCAAAGAAAGGCATTGTAAATCCACCCGCCCAAGTTCGCCCATACAAAACTTGCAACCTGTGTGTTCACAACCCACTGCCAAAATGTGTAGAGTTAATGTTCAAGCGCATGATGTCAAATGAATTCACAAAATAGTGCATAACTTAATGTATCCACAGTTACTTAATATAACACATAAGTCGTACGGTTTCAAATTGTTCCAAGACCATTAGTTCAGGATTGTACCAAGACCATTAGTTCACTGATTATACCAAGACCATCAGTCCAATGATTATACCAAGACCATCAGTCCAAGGATTATACCAAGACTATCAGTCCAATGATTATAATATGGAAATTCTAAGTATGGCAATACTGTTACTTCGCATGACTAAACATTCGATTCGGATAAACATATAATTTGCAAATAGTCATGAATGTAATAAAATTATTGAGCATGCATCTCCCAAAGAGTTTCATAAATAATTAAACGAGAAAAGTGGGGCTATGACTCACTTGGTAAGATGAGGAGATGACAAAAGTGAGTACACCGAGATGTAGTGTGATACTTTAACCTTGACCTATTGCGAATGATATGATACTTAATGAGTTATAATGTAATGTTATGCATGCATTTCGTATGTTATTTATACCATTTGTGAGTTTTGAAAATAATACTTATCGTCGAAAAATACTCTTTTGACGTCTTGACCATTTTAAATTACTTTACAAGTATTTACGCCAAAATGTCATCCTACAATAGTTTCTTAATGATTTATTGTGAAATTTTAACTTTTCGTCAGTAAAATAATGTCGTTGGAAATTTCATGAAAGTGACAAAATGGCTTCAAAAGCTAGTCGTAAAATGGTGTACGTCGAACGTTAGGAAACGAACTCGACGGTTTTGGAAAGCTTGTATCAAAATCTAGAAGTTTTAGTACATGAGTTTTCATCATAGAGGTCTCGAACATAAAGATAATAGAGGTTAAATATGGTAATTTTGTCCAAATGTTGTGTAAAAAGTGAGTTTCGCAAAGTTTAAACAATAGTAAATAATTTATTACAACTCCGCTATACAAACGGTTAGTCATTTTGAAAATATGCTTGGTGATCTCGATTTTATTAGAAGACATTTCGTTACAAAAAGTTCCACATCAACGTTAAAAACAGCCTTCAATATGATCGTTTTGTTTATCCGTAACACTTGTCTCGTAAAATAATATAGTTTTTCTAAAAATATAGTTACGGCAATTTTGTGAAAACGTGTATATCTTAGTCGTTTCAAATCCGTTTTCTACGTATTATACGTCCTTAGCTTCGTATCAAAGTATACTAATATATTTTTGATAAGTCGAAATAATTTGTGAAGCTTAAGACTCGTTTTTGACTCGTACAAAACAAAAACACCTTGCTGAAATTTTCAGAAAATATATATTTCGTCGTCGAACTTGAAAAATTCATAACTTCTTCGTTATAACTCCGTTTTAATCCGTTCAAGCGGCCACGGATTCGTTTTAAAGTATATTTTCTAATTTTCTAGGCCAAAAACTCATGTCTACTGTCGGATTTTCCAGAAATGCAAAACAAGATCAGACTACTTTTAATACTTGTCGAAAATAGTTTTTCTCGTACTAAACCTATTCCAATCCCTTCAAATCAACTCCAAAGCTATTCTAATCCTACCATACACCTTCTTAGGGTGTCATGGGTTCCTAAACATCATCAAGACCAATATATAACAAGGAATAATTATAGGATGACTTTTATATATTAAACTCTAAAACAATGGTAAAATGGTATAACTAACCATAAGTCTTGCATGCTTACACAAAATATGAAGAAATAAATATGAAATGAAAATGAAAGATGTAAAATGATAGTAATATGCTTACAAGCTATTATGATGAGGTGATTAGAACAAGGATTAACCTAAACACCCTAGGTTTTTATTTCAAAACCTTTAATAAGAGTGTAACTAGATTGATTAACACTTGAATTGGAAAGTTTTGATGATTTCTTCTTAACCTCTTATGTTGGCCGGTTATGGAGACAAAGAAAACAAGAGGAGAGAAACTTGAATGAACTATGAATTATTGATAGTGAATGATGTGTAAGTAACATTGAGTATAAGTCTCAACTTGTAAGAAAATTTTCACCAAATCAATTAATACATTCACCCCTCGGTCGGCCAGGGGGATGTATATGTTAAAATACACATTTTTTTATATAAATATTGTATATAATGTACAATGTGTAATTAAAATGTATAGGTAAGAATAACTTGTAAAATTGTATATTCATTAGTGTATTTAAGGTAGTTTTAGGTAAAAGTAATTTTTAATAGATCAAAGTAGAGTATAATGAGATCATAAAAATTGTAAAAATACATTCCTTGTAAAATTTGAGTGATATAATAATTATCGTGTAGTTTTTAAGAAAAGCGTCGTAATAATATAAACTTAACGATTTATATACCAAATAAATTTAAAACACTAGGTAAACTCAAAATATTATTTTATAAACTAAATGTAAGTATAAAATATGTCGGGATCATTTTGGAAGTATCGGATTAAATGTTCAAAATAATAACTTACGCGATAACGTTTATTTAATATAAAATTTACGCGTTCAAGGTGAAATGCAAAATCATGAATGAACTAATATGATGAAAATGATGGTAAAGAAATGTAGACTAAACTTAGTCTACATGAAATGTCCGTGATGATGTGATCATGAATTCGCCGCTAAACCATTAAGGTTACGCGAATTTGGAACACGTAAACCTAGTTTACGATAAATGATGAAATAGTGAAACTTGAGAATGACTTGAAATTGCGAGTTGTCACATGAACTTAGGTGGAAATAAGAGTGATTTGAGTTGTGTATGACTGATAATCTATGTATACTGTGAGAGGGATACATAAGATGTACGTGTGCATATCACAGGCTTATGCAGTTAAGCTGAACTTATACAACTTTCTTGTGTTATCATTTGATCGTGGTTCTTTTTGGACCGGATATTAATTACTATACTGAATGCTTGATGTCAGTTGAGAACTATATAACCAGATTGCATAGTATGTCTAGTGTCGTTTCGCTGGTTTTTCATGATACACTTATTATGCCAGCCTAATAATTTTGTTGCAAATCCATGCAAACATTGTAAATTACTTGGCACCATGCTGCAGTTGCATTGCATGGTACCGTGTGATTATATATTTTTTTCGGCGATAATTTTTTTCAAAATACTTTTTTACGATGGCACAATATTTCAACTGTAAATCTAAAGTGGTTTCATCTTTAGCAAAAATTTCAACAACTCAAATAGTTAAATCCAAAGTGGTTCCCAATTTTAGCAAAAAATCAACAACTCAAATAGTTAACGAGTTAGGTCGGGTCGGGTCAAGTCGTGTCCAATTCAACCCCACCACTTATACCAAAACATCGAACATATTTTTTATCAAGTGTTTAGTATCAATCGTAATATTATTGGACTTTTGGTTGACCTTTTTGAACATTAATGTATTTATTAAAAAAATTAGTACTTTGACTTTAAAATCACAAATCGTTTGCAACTTAAAGTCTAAAGCTAGACATAAATACCCATTATAAAGTGGGTTGTTACATATTTTTAAATGGGTTGATGTTACAAGTTCAAACAATTTAAGACAATTAATTAACTTTTAACTATGTGTATGCAAGCTTATTAACTATCTTTTTATAGTAAGTGTGTAGGCTTATTTTTTTAAGACTTCTTCTTATAGAAAGTCCTAAATCCATTATAAAGTAGTATAAATTACACTTTATTCTCAATTTTATTTATTTTTTATTTTTTTTCGAGATGAAAGAGAATGATGGAGTGAAACTAAAATTATGTGTTTCTTGAGTTTTTTTCAAAGAAGGAAAGAAAGATAGGAGGGATGAAAGTAGTTGTGTTTTCTTTTTAAAATGTTTCACTCTAATAATGAGATGAAAGTTTAGCACTTATATTTTTCTTTCACTTTCTTTATTTATCATTTTTTTAAATATTGTTTGTTTATTAACTTAAATAAGTTTGCTTGTATTGACAACAAGAACAATTAGCTATTTAGTATCCTAGTTACGTGTGGCAAATATATCCTAATTCTGACCCGATAGTTAAAACTAATTTTCCGTACATGTCAAAACGGGTGGTCAGTCAAAACATACAATCTTGATTACTTTATATATATAGTTAATGTGTTAAATATGAGCACATATAGAGTAAAGAAGCAGTTTCTGGTACATCCCATAGCGGTTCGGGTCAAACATGTAATCTTTTTATATACATTTGTTGACTATAAGTAGAAAATTATATGATTACAGTAATAATCCAAACATTCTTTTGATAAGGCAATTTTATAGGTTTAATGCTTGAGTTTCAATAACTTCACCCATTTGACCCATTCTTCTACCCATTTAATAGGTTACATAACAAAGAGTCCAAACAAACCCATTTGTATATAAAAGGGTCAAAATCGCTATTTTTTATCCTAACATGTGGTACTGTCCAATTATTTGTGATATAGAAAGTCATGATATAAAATGATAGCAAATAGTAAAGAAAGCAACATGTTAAACTTAATTACCTGCATTAATCTCCATCATTACCATGCACACAAATGTCCATCATCAGTATGTTGTACCCACATTCTCCCATCATCTGATAAGGCATACAAATATGTTAAAAACTTTAAACAGTGTAACTTTAAATGATGATTACAATAGTTATTTTTACAGTTTTGATACAAATAAAATTCACCTTTGAACCATTCCACCCGCACACGGGTGCCATAATTGCGGATTCACACCTTTCCCCTAAAAAAAAATTCAATAGTTACTATATAAAAATTGAATTGATTTTTTTAAAATGAAAAATTCCCACTAGGGATTTTGTTTTATTATATAAAAGATGATCAATTTTATCTTTGGGTTCATATGTATATGTGTGTTTTCCATTATCGACTAACGTAGATTCCACGTGTCAGGTTTTTTTTGTCATTCTGTTTGTCAAAGGTACCGCCAACCTCAATTATGTTCAATCCATAAAGTACAAATTATTTTTGGGTAAAAGGGTTATAATATTAAAGCAAATGAAGAGAGGAATGAAGATGGGTATTTGGCAACCCACAAGAACAAACTTTTTTGATTTAACATAATCAGCGTTTGTTCTGTTTGGAGCTTTGGGAGGCTATTAATGTAGTGATAAGGTGACTAGACTAATAAAAGGGGATGGTCGTAGTTGGGACAAACAAAATGATGAATAAACCTTCTCACGTTGGTTCCACGTTAGCAAATAACGAAAAAGCATTTGCGCCGTTAATCTATAAGGATGTAAACTGTTTAATTATTGCTATCAGAAGGATATAGATAGCCTTATGTTTTTACAGAGATGTAAACTATAAAATTGTGAAAACTTACGTATAAAAAAATATGAGTATGTTCGTGAAATAGGTTGGAGCTAGAAAAACTTTATATTATAAGTCGAAAATCAAGATATACTTTATAAAGTTTTTAACGAATTAGTTGAAAGTAAACTTATTAATGTAAACCGAATAAAAATATATCAAATTAATTTAAGATATATTTTCAGCTTTTTATAAAAGGCTTAACATACCTGTAAACTTTGCGGCCTCTCAACTTTTATTATTATACACTAATGGTCCCTTATTTATACCTAATAGCAAAGTCCCTGATTTAAGTCTCTTGACAAACACAGTGGTACTATTGTTGCACCAAATAAAACACAACATTTCTCTGTTTTTTGGATCTTCAAGGTAAATTTGTTCATAAAAACTTTTGATTATTAAGGTTTATTTATAATAATGTCCATTAAGAACTTTAAAACAAAACATCCCCATAATAATAATCTACTGTCTTTGAGTTGGGAGGGGGGGGAGGGGGGTTGGCTTTAAGCAAATTGGGCATACTTTATCAATCAAGAAACCATTCTAAGTTTACCCAAACACCCCGTAGGCGAGTTAGGTTAGGGTGGGGGTGGGGGGTGGGTTGCTAAGCTTTTTTGATTTCGGCTTATGTTGCTAAGCTTATGGGCTAATAAACACTTGTTGACTGCTTGTACTAAGCTCAGCCGCTCAGGTACGGAACCAGGGTGGGTCCTGGGACACCCATGAAATTTTGCGGCGTAGTTTTAATTTTTTTAAGAAACTTCGATTTTTCCTAAATGTACCTGGTCCAAAAATGTTGTGTTCCTCGTTTTGTATAATTTTTCGTAAATGCACTCGGTTTTGGTCCTGGTTTGGTCCCTGACTAAGCGTATGATGGTAAAATGACCACAAAAGACGTATTCGAAAGTAGCTATAACACCTGGCTCTCGTATAAGCCCATGGGTTTACCGAAACCCCCAAATAAGCTTATAAGCTTAAAGTTTATTACTGGTAAACGGTGAAGGTTTTCCCTATTAAGATTACCCGGGAGGGCGATCCTTTTTTGACTCACATGTACGCGGCCTCACCGGGTTAATCCGGGACTGTTTCCGACCCTTTCCTGGCCACCCCCAAATGTATACACCAAGCGAGGTTTGAACCCTTGACCTTTTGTGAGGAAACCACGGACCTTATCTAAACACTTTCATGAAAGCTAATAAGCTTCTTATAAAAGCTAAAACAATGGATACAGAATCGAGTCAACATGTTCCTCGACCTCGTCTTTTTAGATAGCGGCTCTTATTCTAATTATTTAATGGTTAAACTGTTTAACAAAACAGAATTGTTAGTTATTTGTATATTGAACATAACCATCTCGTTCATTTTCTTTTGTTATTCTTGTGACAGATGGAGGACGTGAAGAGAATGAGACTGACCCATAGACGGCAACTAGAAGATGTACCTGAGTTGATTCATTATATTCAAGCATTGTTACCGGCAAAAGATGCAGCCCGTACCTGCGTCTTGTCCAAGTCATGGCTACACGCTTGGTCTACCATCCCTACGCTCAGGTTTTGCCGATCCGGCAAGTCTTTAACTAAACAGCAAGAAAGAAGGTACTTGAGGTTGATCAGACGGACTATACAAAGGTATCACAGGGACAACATACCAATCATAACATGTGATATTCACTTTGGAATCCATAAGCCAAAGTCGGCTACTGTGCTGAAAAGTTTATTAAGCGTGTAGCTTCCAAAAGTTCTCTTAAGGAGCTTTTCCTCACAGTCGTTGATGACGTTGCTTCATTTACTTTGCCAGATGAGATATTCTCATGTGAGAACCTAAATGCATCAAGTATAAAACTCGATTTTTCCCTTCACATGGAGTGCCCTCTCAAGAACTACCCCCTTCACATTAGTAGCAATGCTTTGATCGTTTGCGTGAACCTGCGAGTGCTAGAGTTGCTTGATGTGCGCATAGATCATGAAGAGGTGCTTCATAACTTACTATCTACTTGTAAGTTACTTGAAAAGATCAACCTTAGACTTCCCGAAGGCTTGGATAAAATAAAGGTAAATAACCTCCTTTATCTTTAAGAGTTAAAAATAGCTCCAGATAGTCCTTGTGATGATGCAAGTTTGGAAATTTATAATGTCCCACGTCTGTGTTCACTTTCATACGACGCACAAATGATATATTCTATGCCTGAATTATCCATTACAGATTCAATTGGGAGCTTAAGAGAGATACGTTTAACTGGTGTGGCCATTGATGATTATGGAATTTGTGACATCATCAATACCAAGTTTCCTTTTCTTGAGAGTTTAACCCTTGATATCACGTGGTGTGAGGTGGAAATTTTGGATATCAGATCTAATTCGATGCAGAGACTGAAAATATCATTCTGTCAATCAATGTACAAGTTTATGCTCCCAGATTACTTTCTTTCCAGTACGAAGGCTTTGGAATGCCTAGTCTCTTGTTTCCAACCATTGCTCCCGAGCAACTTGAGCTAACTCTGATGGTGAATCATCCCATCGATCATTTGTTCTTTCTTAAGTTGAGGGAATACATCAATTTATCAAGCAAGTTTAACATTGTGATACGAAGTTTTGAAGAATCTGTTCTAGCATTCAACATTGATGATGTGAGAACAAGGGTCATGTTTCCGGCTACCAATGTTGAAAAACTCTTGTTTGAAACATTGTCGGATGATGGTTTGGTGGAGAACTCAGTACTGCTCTTTGATGCATTGTTTTCTATTTGCCAACCCCTGTACGTAGAGGCACATCTTCAGATGAGGCTCAAAGCCGCTGATTACTTCTTGAAGCTAATTGATATGGGGGTGATGGAAAACAAATCTGGAAATTGGCCTGGCCTCAAATGTTGTGAAATAAGAAATGGTCTCGAAGGAGAATGGGAAACGCTAACAAGCTCTTCGTTAAGTTTAGTTGGTGAATGGTCTCAATGTGTGTTCAAACTTGCTTATTGCTCTCCATAGAAGCTGCCTATCTTCGTTAAGTTTAGTTGGTGAATGGTCTCAATGCGATTTTGACACCCATGATGACGGGTTTATGACTTATATTGGTGGGGAGGCGTATGCTGTTGATCTTGATGAGAATATGCAGTTGAGTGGTTTTAAGCAAGAAATAGCTGAAACTATCGGATCAACTGTAGACGGGATGATCATTAAGTACTTTTTGCCGGGGAACAAGAAGAATCTCATTACTGTATCTAAAGATAAGGACTTTCAACGAATGGTGAATTACTACAAAGAAGCCCCTCCCGGTAAAAACACCAAGAAAAAGCAGCCTGCTCGAAGGTAAATTCCTTAATATGATTCACCTGATTGTCTATTGTGTTTCAAAACTGTTTATTTAGTTAGTGTGTCAAGAGTCCTTGTTTAAGTATGTTTCGTATTTGTCTTGGGTTACAAGTTGTTATTCGGCTATATATATACCGAATGGATTATCAATGAAAGTCATAGTTTTGTCCAATCAATCTCTGCTTCTCTTTTCTATTTCTCTTAAGGAGTCCGCACCCGCTATAGCGGTGCTACTATCGATACAAGTAGGTTGTATCATTTTCGTAATATCACGTTTCAATATGCCAAAAATGAATTACTGATGTATATGATTGTATATCAAGATTTAACATTTAAGGCAGAACTAATATTTCACATTCCATATATATATATATTTTCTTTTTTGTTGTAGCGACTACATATACCCATCGCTTTAAGAACATAGAACATACTAACTTAACTTATCCAACGATTTGCGACACATGTTCTTCCTGAGCCTCAGCATCCCTCTGAAGCTTCTTGTAAACAAACCTTTTTGCCAAAACCACATACATAACTAAACCAAAGCCACTCAAACATGCCAAAAGCCAATAAAAATCACCGAGGTGCATCTTGTTCAAAGTCCCCTTCAACCACTCATCGCCACGACGTGCGGTAACCATTTTTACAACTGATATCAATGCACTGCTCATGAAGCTCCCCACACCCAAAATACTCAAATAAGCCGCAGCCCCCAAACTCCTCATTTCATCTGGGACCTGATCATAAAACAACTCCTGCAGACCAACGATCGTTAACATGTCTGCGACACCCATCAGGACATACTGTGGTACTAACCACCAGGCGCTCATTGGAAGAACTGAATCTCGATCATCCATTAGTCCATGGTGTTTTGCAACACTGATCCTTTTGGATTCAACTAGAGCTGCTACAATCATAGTTAAGATTGAGAAGAATATCCCAAAGCCGATTCGTTGTAGCATTGTGATTCCCAAGGGGTGCTTAGTGAGGTGTTTAGCTGTTGGGATGATGACGCGTTCATAGAATGGGACAACGGTTAAGATGGTTAGGCCAGGGATGACTTGAAAAGCTGCTGGTGGGATTTGGAACTGGGTAGAACCGATGGTGCGATTTAAGGTAGCAGCTTGTGCAGTGTAGAAGGTGCCTAGTTGGGCTATGACAATGGTGAATATTGTGCAAGATATCCAAATTGGAAGTAGGCGCATGATGAGCTTCACTTGCTCTACCTCATTCACGGTGCAGAGTCTCCACTCATCGTGTTTTGCTGATGATTTGTCTGTGTCATCTATTATTGCTGCCTTGTCCAAAAACCTGTCATATTTCGTATATCATCACTGCCTGTCTCAAGATAATTGCACGAAAGGAATGGCATATATAGTTTCAAATGTGCATACTTGATGCGGGTTTTGATTAGCTTTATGCGGACTTTTATGTAATTACAGAGACTCATTAAACTATAGTTTTGAGATCGAAGATTACCTGAATTGGTTGGTGCGGGCCAAGAGTCTGCTTGTAGCAGCACCACGTTCCTCCCCTTCAACATACATGTTGAACTCATTTTCTAGGGACAAGTTCCTCTTTTTAACCGCTGCCACAATCACCTGCGCCACCTTTGTAATTGGGCTTCCCACCTTAACCTCCCGACGATATGTATTTTTCCCGGCTAAGAACACAATAAATGCGACTGCTACCACCATTGCAGGTATAGCAAACCCCCAGCCCCAACCAATGTTGTCTTGCACAACACTCACAACTAGTGTGGCACTTATGGCTCCAAGTACAATCCCCAAATACCACCAGTTAAAAAATGAGCTCTTGACTGCTTTTTCTTCTGGAATATCGTCGTCAAACTGGTCAGCAGCAAATGTCTGGATGCAAGGACGGTGACCGCCTTCACCAATGTTGAGCACATGAAGTGCGAGAAAGAATGGCACTGCTTGATGCTTCGGATGTATTGTCGCCACAGATATAGCCAACATTAATAATCCCTAGTACACAAATTATGCTATTGTTAGTACTTAATATGTTGCTGTTAATACAAGTTCAGGTCAATTTCAGAGTTAGACAGTAATAATAACAACATTGATTGGAATAATTAATTCATGGCTTTTTGAAATTCATTTTGCTTTGTATGGAGTATTCATTTGGCTTTTTGTATGAATGATAGTGTGTTTCTTTAAAAGATGCACAGAAAGCTTGATGTTGAGAAATATGCCTAGCAAAAGACAATGAACTAGGCTTGTTCATTAAGGAAAGTTAACTTCCGCCTGTAAGGGTATTACACTCAATCTAGGGGTGATCAGCATCAGTCATATTTCTTGCCGTTGCCTAAACTGCATTTTTCAATGTGATAAGGTTTTTAGGTTCATTTTTGTCTAAAATAGTACTAATTCAGAAATTTAACAATATTTATCTTGATATAAATAGAACTAAGCTGAAAGAGGCTTTTATTGATAATAGCGAGTGGCAGAGTAGAAGCTAAAGCTTTTTTATTCAAAGTTCATTTGAGTTATGGTCATCATTCAGTATGTAGTTTGTGATAGTCTTGGAGTAAAAGCTAAAGGTCAAAAATTTAGGATCCACCCTTACGAGTTACGAGACCATAGAGGAATCTGGATCGTCGGATGAGTTCAAATCTAATGATTCTTTTGATGAAACTGATAGAGAAACAAAATTTTCTGATGCGGATACATCTTGTCTTGCTACATGCACCACAAGTGATGTAGAAGAAGATTTTTTCAAAACAACTATTCCTATTTAGTGTTGGTATAATTAAAGGTTTCACATGTTTTTCTATACAACTTTGAGTAACTCAGGTATGTCATATATCCCATCATCTTTCTTACTTGATTTACGAAGAGGGTTCTATTGCTATTGTTACGCGATATAGGAGATGGATGTTATTCTTAGGTTCTATGGTACCTGATAACTACCGATATATCCAAACTTGCAGAACTAGTTTATTCATTGCACAGAACAGTTAGTTACTACTACGTGGTTCTTGACTAGCATCTAATTCAGTATGTTTATTGGGTGGTAGTTACATAAAATACTAAGTGCAATACCTAAACAATGTACTCCGTATTTATTTAGCTATGTTCTAACTTCCTATGTGGTATTGGAGAGGTTTATTGAAAACCGACTAGGATAATTAGGGGTCATTAGCTTTAGTTCTCATTCATTCTTTACCAGTGACCACTGATGAAATCGTAAATGATAACTACTTCAAGCGGATCTTTATTAATTTTTTTGCGTAAAGAAAATGGATGGTGATCAGTTCTTAGCTGTCGTTTACAATAATAGCTTATACTGATGGATTACGAAGTGTTTAATGTTGAAAAACAAATAAAAGAATAGGCTTTATATGTACCGGCTTACACTTGTAACATATTTTCTAAAAGAAGTTTCACAATGCGAGAATTTAATATAGTTCATAACAAGGACATATTCTTGAGCCCGGATTTGGCTTAGATCATGCTAATAAAGGAATATAATACTTTGGCAACATTTCCCCCTGGCACTTTTTTCATTCTCCTGCCATACTTTTTCTAATTATTTCTTCCATTTTACATGAATCCATCTCTAATATGTAAGCTTATATAAGGATGTGGTACGTCGGCCACAGATTCTAGTTTTTATTTTCTCTTGCTCTTTGATCAAAGCTTTGAGAAATTAAGTCGTGTTTAGTTATAGGAATTGAAAGACTTTAACTTGATTACAAATAGACTCGAATATTCTGGGCTAACTTGGTACTCATAATATAATCCAGGTGATGGTAGATCAGGCGCAGCAGCCAGAGCCGATGCGACAAAGTAAACACTCCTTGTTAAATGACCATTAAATTCACGATCTTTTCTCGATTTAATGTTAGTTGTGCTGACTGTTTTACTCCGTTTTCTTATTATTTACAGGAAGGAACTTTTTAGTGCAATTGATCTACGACTGACTGCTGTGGAGCAGGATTTGAATACAGCTTGTGCTCGTGCTTCTGCTGCTGGTTTTAATCATGACACGGTATCCGACCTTCAGCTGTTTGCCGAGAGGTTTGGTGCCACTCGCCTAAAGTAAGAAGTCTTTTTTAATAAATTTTCGTGCTTTCAGTTTCGCTTGTTAGCTTTAATGTTTCTAGTATTGTTATTTACTTTTCTTTTTTCTTTTTTTTTTATAACTTTTGTGCAGTGAAGCTTGCTGTAAATACATATCACTCTTGGACAGACGGCCGGAACTGTTCAACCACTCATCAAAGTCCAGCTTTGTAGATCAAGCCGCTTCCAACCACCGGTTCTAAAGGCTCCGTCAAAGAACACTGGTTCTGGCCCGGTTGTGCACAGCTTCCTGATTACCAAATAATTAACTTTGAAAAAGTGGAGAACCCAAGCCGGTTAGCATCATGTCTTCTTAACCGATCCCAAGACGAGATTTCTCTAGTAAAAAAACTGCTTTGATATGATCCAACGGGTCGGGCCACATGAATGGAACTGCTCCATGATAAGTATTTAAATGAGGAACCGTTGTGTCCGAGCTAAGAGTTCCACTTTCGGACCATGGTACAGAGTCTGGGTCTAAGGAATCGGGTGATCGCCGAGACTTGGGTTCAGACTCGGATTTTGATGAGTTTGATGTTACGACAGGAAGTGATGGTGATTTTTCAATTCGGTGTTCTTAAGAAAGTGCGGCTATTGGTGATTCAGGTAAAATTAATTTACTATAAATTATTACTGTTATAATTCTTTGTAAATCTCAAGTGAAGATGTATGTGATGTGAAGGGATTCAATTAAAAAACTTGGAAACCAACAAGTTTACAAATTTTATGTAGTTTTATATTTGTAACATAGTAATTTAAATACTGATGTTGGGAAGTTGCTCATCATTTGGCATTAAAATAAAGATTATAATCATCTTACTAAAAGTTCGTCACGAGTTGTATGCCGACCATTTAAGCTGTAACTGATTAACGTATTCCATTATTTAGGAACAAAGCAAGGTGATGGAAAGTACAAGCATACTGTTGACTTTCCTAAGACAACTTTGATGTTGAGGAACGGGAACTGCTGAAAGTGGATAATGAGCAAGAAGAAGAAGTCTTCGACCAGGTTTGTCCAGTATTGATCTTAATTAACATGTAGACATATACATTTTGGAAATGGGTGAATTAAATGCAGTAGAAATGAGAAAAATGTGGTAAAAATAGAAAAACGATTGTTCAAGACTTTTAGTGACCGAATATTCAATCACTAATAAATTGTTTGAAGTTTTTCTTTAAGGACCTATATTGACACATAACTGTAGACATAAAATCTAATAGGCCTTTTGTGACTGATGTTAAGTGTCAATCAAGACTTTTAGTGATGGTTCCTTTGGTGTCTCTTTTTCTTTCAGGGGGAGAAGACCAAAATGCCTTTAATGATTGATTTTATGCTTTTTCTTACACTTTATTTTGGTCACTAAATGTCATTTATCTTGTAGTGATCATTACTTGTGAAGTTACATAATTTGCACCACTAATTGTCATTTTAAAAAACTAAATCTTTCTTTATTTTTCCTTATTTTATAATATTTTTTTATTTATTATTATTGTATTTAAACACGTGCTTATTTTTCCATAAAGGATGTTTTGTATCATACATCAATCCACATAAATTTAATCAAAATTCTAAGTAGTAGACAATTAAATTGAAACACACGAAAAGGAAACTTATCCACATGTACCATAGAGAATATCATATGTAATAAAAAGTTCAATAGTTTTTCCAAAAGATAACTAGCTAGTATAACTTAGGCATGTTTAGAGATACGTATGATAACATATAGAAATCAAAGAACCGGTCGATCCGAATATGAAAAACGCATATACCAAGAGATAGGTAATCGATGCGAAGATGATGATGTTGAATCGACCAAAATAAGAATCCGCTAAAACCACCAACAAGGGAAAGATGGCCGAGACGCCATGCCATACGTTGACATTTTGGGCAATGTAGCAACAGGTTCATGTAGAACTCTTGTTAGGTAATTGACGAGATTTCTTGACACCCCATAGTAAGCAAATCGCCTCTGTCAAAAGTATAGGCAAAGAGATAAACAATGTAACCTTTATTCGGATCTAAGTCGCAATAGTCACTTAGATTAATAGTATCCAAATGTTACAAGATTAGATTAATGTCAATGAGACAATAATCATATGAATGTAAAGACAAGACAAGATCGGTGAAATGATCTAAGAGAAGAGAGAGAGTGATATAAAAGATCGCACACTCAAGTGTGTCTAACCTAGATAAGGGAACTTATTAAATAGGAGATTAAGTTTCACTAAGACCCTCTAACGCTAGTAGTAACTCATCGCAGAAATGAAGAAAGGCTTCAGCAGAAATGAGATTCTTGGAACTTTAAATCTTTAATCTTTGTCCAAAGTTAAACCCTCAGAATCAATCCCGCAATAAGCCATAACTTGAAAGCCATTAGCAATTGATAGAATGATATGTTTGCTACAGATTACCAACCCAAAATTTAACATTCCCTTAATCGATGAGCAAACATATCAAACAATATCAATTTTTCACACAAAATTTATCTTTGATAGACAGTGGAGGTTCTTTGTAGTATGTCTGCAGTTTGGTTTGAAGAGCCAATCTTTTAGCATTTATAACACCTCTAGCAATTTTTTCCCGATGAAGTGAACATCAATTTCAAAGTGTTTTGATCTTTCATGGAAAACAGGGTTGACAAAGAAGTTGTAAAGCGATTTGTTATCACAAAAGATCAACAGAAGATTGATATCCACTTTTAGGTCTTTTAGGATTTTTGAATCCAATGATTTCACAGCAAGCAGAGACATAGATCTATATTCGCTTCATGGAAGATTTTGAAAGAGTGTTTTGTTTTTACTTTTCCATGAGATTAAACAATCATTAAAGAAAACACAATAACTGTGATGATTTTCGGTTTTCTTGCATTTGGCCCAATCAAGATCACTATATCCTTCAAGATGATTTTCGAGTTGTCAAATTGTACCTTAGACCTTTCCCGGAGCTCCTTTTAGATATCTCGAACATTGAGGCACATTCCGGATGAGACTTTAAAGGAGAATGCATATATTGTGCCGACAATGAACCGAGTATGAGATGTCGGTCTTGTATGGGTGAGATAGATAAGTTTCCCAAGTAACTTCGATAACCAAAGGATGTTGACAAGCAAGGGGTCATCGTGAGTGGGAATGTATGGAAGGACGAGTTGGGTTCCATAGAGTGGACACAGTTTGCACCCAAGGAGACCAAATTCTTTGAGGAGTTCAAGACAATATTTTCTTTGGGAGACAAATGTCATTCCCGCTTTTAGAACCTCAATGCCAAGAAAGTATTTTAGATTTCCCAAGTCTTTAATATGAAACTTTGTTTTAGGAACTCTTTGAATCGGTTTATCTCATCAAGACAATTTCCAAGAAGGACAATATCATCCACATAAACAAGGTAGCAATAAACTTGTTATTCTCTGCTTTGGTGAACAAAGAGTGATCATTAATGATTGAACAAAGTTATTTTCTTTTAAAACACCGACAAGTTTTTCATTCCATTTCCGGGAGCTTGTTTTAAGCCATATAGGATTTGACAAGTTTACAAACTTTATTCTTATTGTTCTCATTACGTAACCTTTGGGAATGGTCATATAGATATCCTCATCAAGATCTCCATATAAGAAAGCATTATTAACATCAAGTTGAAAAAGAGGCCATTTGTTTTTACGGCTAAGGCAATAAGACATCCGACAAGAGACATTTTACAACAGAGAGAAAGTTTCATCATAGTCTATTCCTTCCTTTGGTTATAGCCTTTAACAACTAGTCTAGCCTTGTATCTATCAACTTCACCATTGGCTTTATATTTGATTTTAAATATCCATTCAGAGCCATAGGAATTTATTGGAGGTAGATCGCTTATATCCCAAGCATGGTTTTCATTTAAGGCCTCAATTTGAATTCATAGCATCAACCCAATTACTATCATGGATAGCTTCTTCATAATGTAGGTTCAATACTTTTATTAAGACTAGATGCAAAGCAAGAATTATCTTTGTTAAGGTTGGAGTAATTAACAACCTTTTCAACACCATATTTGACTTTTCCTTCTATAATAAAGTCATTAAGATTATCGGGCAATTTGGAAACTCGTTGACCTTCTAGTAGTAATGGTCGGCAAGCCTCTTTCTTGTTCAAAGATAATCGTGTGTTGTATCGCTAGGATCGAAACCGCATCGCAGAATGTGAATCATGTGATATGTTGCCTCGTGGTGTGTATTATCATCTATAGATGTTGCAACCGGTTTGTCAATCCTAGTGGGATGACTTACCACCGCGCCATCATCATAGGATGTCACTCTCCTTCATCATTGGGACTTATTTGTGAGTCAAAGAAATTTTTGTGATTTAAATCTTTTGGTACAAAGGTTTCAACAAAAGGTTTTGACACGAATTTTTCATTTTGAAGGAAAAACAGTTTCATAAAATTTGACATCTCGGAGTAAAAGATATTTTTGTTTCAAGGCTCAAGAGTTTATAGCCTTTCTTCTCATTCGAGTAACCAATAAAGACACTTTTTTCGCACCTACTACCAAATTTATCGAGATGTTGAGAATGGTGGCATAGCATAAGCGACCAAAGACTCTAAGGAGAGAGAGTGAAGGGTCATGCCCATACACAAGGAAGAACGGGACTTGCATGACAGAATCAAGAGGCAACCTGTTTATGACATAGGCGTGAAGTTAGAACACATTCTGCACCAAAGATTTAGAGGTAATTCCCACAAACACGAGGATCTAGCTACATTAAGGAGATGCCTATGTTTCCTTTCTCTCGCAATACCATTTTGTTGTGGTGTATAGACACAAGAGGTTTGATGTAAAATTCCTTTTCATGGAAAAAACTTGAAGTTTATTATTGACAAATTTCGTCCATTATCACTTAAAGATCTTGACATTGTGTTCAAATTGATTTGAAAGCATGCGAGTAAAGTTAACAATGGAAACATAAACATCATCCTTCCCTTAAGCATATAAACCCACATCGCTCGAATAGTCATCAACAATGCTTAAAAATATTTGTAACCATCTCTGCTAGTGACTTTATATGGTCCCCATACATCAAGATGGACAAGTTGACCAATTTTAGTTGATTTATGTTCACTTGAGGGAATGGTTCCCGGTTTGTTTAGCTTTATTACAAGTATCACAGAGATGATCGGGCCTGGATGTACTATCAAATTTAAGAGTGGGTTTAAGTATGTGTAGACTTGGTCGAGGGATGACCAAGTCTTTGATGCCAAAGATTTTTGAAACATGACAAACAGATATGCAATTTTTAGAAATAATCTTACATGAAGAATCAATATCAAACATATATAACCCATTGTGTTGTTTACCAATCCCCACAATCCTTTTTGATGTAAACTCAGATATAGCAATTAGATTCATTAAACCCGACAAACATCTTATTGTCTCTAGCAATTTTATGAATGACAACAAACTAACATTGTACTCGGGAACAACAAGTACATCAAAGAGAGTTAGATCATTATTGATCTTTAAATCACCAATTTTGTAATTATATCCGAAAATTGGGATGTCCAACGCTTAAGCCAAGATTTGAAATGTTAACAACATTGATTAAAATTTTTCAACATACCATATGTCGATTGCACCGTAATCAACAATCCAACCAAGATCGATGTTTCCGGATAATGTCTTAGTGTTGTTGTTAAAAAACTTGTTGAAGTTTATATTAAACTTGACACCGCCATTAAAGAAGGTTCCCGAAAATTTTTACCGCCAAGTTGGCATTAGCGATGACACATTGTTGTCATTGAGAAGACTCATAAGTCTTGAGAGTCGCTCATTAGACAAGGAGACAGAGAGTTCTTGGCACTATTATCGGTGACAAGATTGGTTTCAGTAAACATTGTTATCTTGAAGGTTTACCATTAAAATTTCTTTTAGCATATCCAGCAGATAGCCAACAAGATCATAACATCTATCAATGGTGTGACCGTGTTTTTACAATTGGTACATTTGAGTTTCATGTTTGGTCCTCTGTTATTGGAGTCATTACGTGATATGACCATAAACTTTGTTGTTAAAACTTCTTTATTATCAAAAATTTTCCACCATCGAAGTTTTTGCAAAGAAAAGTCGTAGTATTGGGTTTAGCGAGCTATTCCCGATGATACATTCGTGAGACTCTTCTCCGAGACAACAGAAGGCGCTTTGACATTAGGTAAAGGGTCTCCGTTAAAATATTGCTTCGATGGGAACATAGGAGTCATCAAGACCCATAAGAAATTGCATTAACTTGATTAGTCGATTATGTTTTTCAAAATGTTTTGCGACCTCACAAGTGCAAAAGGAGGCAAGCTAATCATACAATCAAATTGTTTCCATAAAGAGTTACGATTGTTGTAGTAATCAGCAAGAGAGGACCCACTTGACTAAGAGAGTTTATATTTTATGCAAATTGAAAATAGTCAACCATCAACCTTATCATAAGTATCTTTAAGATCATTCCACATTTCATAAGGCTTTGGCATAGATAGCCCAAAGAATAATTCAGGTGAGAGAATTAAGAATCCAAGTAACCACAACCGAGTTACAAGTATCCCATTGATTAGCAAGATTAGGGTTTGAATCGCTTCTTATGCAAGTACCATCAATAAACCCTAACTTATTATGGTTCCTAAGGCAAAGGTCATGGCCATATTCCATATTTTATAATTTTCGGTTCCTGTGAGTTTGATAGAAATAATGGGAGTCCCATTAGTGTTATTAGGTGTAAGTACAAAGCATCCCCAAAGGATAAGCCTTTCTCGGTGGAACCACCACCACCAAAGACTATCACCATCAACCATAATAGAGACAGTAAGACGTAAAAAGAAATGCATGAGATAATAATAAGACCAAATAGATAGATAAGTAAGACTTTGAATTTAAGAAACAACAAGCACCAAGCCTCATGGACTAGGGTAAACCGGAGCAGTATTCGTACCACCAAAGGTGGCGATCAAGATGTTAGTGTGCCGTTTACCCACAAAGACTTAAGTAATCTATGTTTGAAGAAGAGACAAGATATAGACTTACGAGAAATATGCGTGGAAGAACAAATCACAATTACCCTAGATTCACTTAGTCTAGGGCTAATTGTAAGTAGAAGATAACCGATGATTACGCCAATAGCAATAACCCCAAACCACCAATAGTTGCCAAGAGAATCAATGAGCACAAGCTCGATACCATGTAACGAAAGTATAGGCAACAAGAGATAAACAACAAAACCTTTATTCGGATCTAAGCCGCAATAGTCACTTAGATTAATAGTATCCAAATGTTACAAGATTAGATTAATGTCAATGAGACAATAATCATATGAATGTAAAGACAAGACAAGATCGATGAAATGATCTAAGAGAAGAGAGAGTGATACAAAAGATCGCACACTCAAGTGTGTCTAACCCTAGATAAGGGAACTTATTAAATAGGAGATTAAGTTTCACTAAGACCCTCTAACGGCTAGTAGTAACTCATCGCCAGAAATGAAGAAAGGCTTCAGAGAAATGAGATTCTTGGAACTTTAAATCTTTAATCTTTTGTCCAGTTAAACCCCAGAATCAATCCCGCAATAAGCCATAACTTGAAAGCCATTAGCAATTGATAGAATGATATGTTTGCTACAGACACCAACCCAAAATTTAACACTCTCCGAATTCCACAATCAGTAACATCAACACGTCACGTCCGATAAAGGGAATCTTATGTATATACGGATAGATATATAAGACGTAAAAGAAAAATTAAACTTGGACCAAAGAGCTTACATATGATGAAAATGGCGGATTTCCAGCCACCGGTAGGTCTCTTCGAAGAATTGTTAGCATCCGTGTGGTTAGAGACAGCCATTGAAGACTCCATTTGCTTGCTTACACAATAAACTCTTTTGCTTAGAAGTGGTGAAAGTTATATTTAAGTGTGTAAAGTGCTAGTATTTATAAGAGAAAGAGTAATATTTGCTTGCTTACACAATGAACTCTTTTGGCATAATACAACAAATGTAGTATAGCCACTTTAAAAGGGATTTACTTTTAACATTCTCTTTAATAGAAAGTGATATAGATTGCTGAATAACCTGTTATAGTGGTATGATAATTCACATAAATTTGGCTAATTGGTAGTTGCTGCACCACTTGTTAACCCTTAATCCGTTTATTTTGTTTATTGTTCTTTTACATTTTAGTGACTTCTAAATCCAATCTTTTATATAATGAAGAAAAACACGGAATTTGTCATTTTGAACAACTATTTTTTTTATTTTAATTTTTATTTAAACACGTGACATTGATACATAAAGGATGTTTTGTATTGGGGAGTTGATACATACACCATTCATTTTGATGCACACATCATATTTAGTGTATTACAGTGTTGTATGATGTGCTATATAACTTGTACATGATGGTGTATTTATCAAATAAAATGGTGTGCATATCATCACCATTCGTAATTCACATCAACACTTGAACACTCTTACATAATTTGGTTTTTAAAACTTATATCTATGTTTACTAGACGAATACCCGTCCAAAGCAACAATGTATAACTTTGTAGTTTTGATGTGGCTTTTGATACAACACTTACGAGTTTAATTTGTAGTTATAGCGAGAAAATAGTTTATGTGTTATAAATGAAAAATGGTAAAACTTTGAAGACTAGACAATATATAAAATATTAATTTAATTGTGGGTGTTATATTTTTAGTTAAAGGTAAATTAAGCAAATTATTTTACCTTTTTTTTTTTTACTCTATTTTAAGTTTTAAGAATAGCAAATTTGATATTTGATTTATGATTAGCATAGATATAATGTCACTTTTCTTTACTCGAGTGTTTAACTTTTATTCGAGTAACACAACATTCAATATTTCAATTAATTAAATTCTTGACTGCTTGTGGCCCATTGACATTTTTAAAACCTGAAAAGAATTTCTATTTGAAAAAAAAAAAAAAAAAAAAAAAAATTGAAATTGTAACTTTTTTTGTTAGTCAGCCAACATATATCTATAGTGTCTCAAAACAATTGTTAATCTTTTTATAGTTTTAGATATCAAACTATTGGCCAAAATAAAAGATTATCAAAACTTTTATCTTGTGATCAATGAGCGTTTTGAGAGTTGAAAAAACTATAAGTTATGTGAATGAAGAAATCTTAAAATAAGTCTTACATTACTTGTACGTAACATTCATTAAATAGGGAAAGTTTTATACAATTAAGAAACCTTAAAATGGAAATTTAAAAGCTAATCCAATGTCACAATTTCACCCTACTCGAATAGTTTACCAAGTTAGATTATAGTTTGTACATTTTTAAACTGTGATATATTTATGGATGTCTGGCACATATATAATGCAAGCAAATGACGTATAGGTTTGTCCAAGTGTTAGCACTTACTTCAAATTAAAATTTATGTGGTGCAAAAAGTAGATGGAAATAATTAGTTACCTTAAAAAGGATGTCATCACAAGTGACATTAGCATAGATGAAGATAATTAGTTACCTTAAAAAGGATGTCATCACAAGTGACATTAGCATAGATGAGATGCACCTACGTGGTATCCTTTGGGTTCTCTAGGTATAGCTCTAGCAACCTAATTTTTTTTCAAAAAAATAAAAAAAATATAAAGGGTGATCCTCATGAACAAGCAGGTTGTTTTGAAACAAAGAACTTGTGCTTTAGAAATATCACAAATTGTAGTGATATTAAACTGCATGGCCATTGTTTATTTATTATAACTAGTTATAATTTCCGTGCATGCACGGAATTTTTCTTAAATTTTTAAATAATGTATTTTTATCTATTAAAATGAAATTGTGTTTATAAATCTTAATACTTGTAAATTACAAACGGTATATGAAGATAACAAAGATTTGTGATATTATTCAACTTATATATAAAGACTATTATTGTGCTTATATTATTCAACCCTTTCGATTTGAACTATTTTCGCCTTTTTATGTTGATATTATGAATCCTTTTCCACCAAGAACCGGATAACGTATGATTTTGGATTCTTTGAAAAATTTCTACGATTTCTTTCTAATTGTTTAATTTATAGAAGGACAAATCGTGTGGAATCTCATACATAAGTGCAATATAGATAGCTGATATAGAAGAAGGGAGTGCCCTTGTTATTTGAGAAGAAATTTATATGGTAGACATGGGCATGGGCGAATGTTCTACGACATCCTGGGCTTGTTTCATTAGCGGGTATCAAATCATGAAAAATGGAAAACATGTTAGCGTTAGTCACATACTGGATATTACCCCAATAAAACATTATAAATATTAAATATTAAAAGGATGTTAATGGTTTTACAGTATAGAAACCCACGATAGCGGCGGAACACTAATTTTGTTCAATAACGTGTTTGTTCATGGCAATATTTATTTTACATAACATCCTGTTTGAACAAAATATCATAGTAAAATATAAAATTTTATATATCCTCATTCATGTAAAAAGAATATGATAATCCAACAAATTACTTTGTTTCATGTTCCTAATTCCTAACTGATTGTATCATGTGTAAAGTTAAAGAGAATTAAGAAGACTCTAAATAAACAAAGTATACAATCAACAATGACATGGTTAATCAATTTTATCTCGATCGATATTCACAAGTCACAACAATATATTGAAATCGTCGCGCATCGAATATAACAGCTATAATGGCTTGCCATGAAGCTGACAAGACGACATTGTAACTTGTCCAAACTATGTCATGCAGTCTTAAAATAAGAAATGGTTCTAATAGAATAGTCAATGCACTTTTGATACATCAAAACCAATGTTTTCAAACCCGGTCGACCCGGCAGGTTCAACCGTCGGACGGTGCCCGCCACAAAACGTGTCAAAACCCGGTTAACCGGTTAGACCCGCCGGTTTTGAGGACCGGTCATGAAACCCGGCGGGTTTGGTTTTTTTCAAATTCTTTTATATAAAAACCGGGTCGACCCGGTGATCAAACCGGTTGACCTGGTCGGAAAAATAAAATAATAATAAATGGAAAACCGGATTGACCCGGCGGTCGAACCGGTGCCCGGTTACTCGACCGGGTCGATTAAAAACCCGGTTTTTAAAACATTGACCAAAACCATAAGGGCCTGCAGTTTACATCCCAAAAGTCAACTATATAACAAAGGGCATAAGCCATAGTATAATCTTTCACATCTTCACTTTTAGTGTCTGCAAGACAAAACTTCATTGTTTATCAACCCAACTGTCATATACTTGTATTTATGCACTCATATAGTAGGCCTGTATATTTCACAACTATTACATCCATCTAACACTTCAACTGTCATGAACCCAACTGTCATATCAACACACTCAAATTAGAAATCTCATACGTCATAGATTATTTATCATTTAACACTTCTTTATATCCAACAAATATTTATTTATATACAAATTAATAGAAACAAATAAATTTATTTAATAACAACGAAGATATGTTGAGAAACCTTATGATATTGATAGGCTTCTGGTAGCATAACTCAAAACAACTTTCAATCAACTTCTTGCGACTTTCAAGCTATTTGCGGCAACTGTTGTGTTGTGTAAATTCCGTCGAACTGAATAAAACCAAGTCTTAAGGATCTGAAAAAAACCAAACACAAAATCAAAACCAAAATTCAAAACTGAATATAAAAAACCGAAAAAAAACAATCCCAAACACCCCTAAATGTGTTTTCACCTCTCATTATTTAGAGGTTAAACAAGCAGGTTCATATGAGGCGCTCCAACTACATTGAACAACTTTTGTTCCCATTTCACATTACCTCATCTATTTTTTTTTTATAAACCAAACACTTACACAACTAATAACATAACAATTACCACATCAATCAAAAAGAACACATCCAAAGACATAACAATTGTATAAAATAGTTGTAATGCTTATAATATAAGATTGTTAGTTTGTCTTTAAAAAAGTGACATGCCCGCATATATAAAGTAATTAAACAAGAGAAGCTTTTAATAAAGAAAAATTGAAATAATAACGCATAACAGTGTATTGTTGTGTATCCGTGATTTTAATGAAGTAAGATTGTATTTTTTATACGCGGGACATATTTGATGCGAACCCATTGTCCAAAAGTATTCAGTGTCGTTGGTGTGGAGTCATTCAGTTATGATCAATATTTAAGAGACACAATACACATATAACATTCCATCGTAAGCATAAACTCCTACTTTAATCCCCCAAGATTAATCAACGTCAAACAAGTAATCTCAAAACTATTAATCAATGTAACCTTTTCTACATCCATAATCTCAAAAGTTTGTATCCGCTTTTACAATTCACAGTGACAAATCCGAACACCCTTCAAATTGTCATGAACAGAACTCATATAATCCTAATGCACTAAATCCTAACCATCCCAACCACAGCTCATAAAAATACACTCTCATATAATCAACTTACGACAAAACCAATTCTGCATAAATTTATAAACAATATCTCATCTGAACATATTGTGTAAATAAATAACAGAGCACCTAACTACCTAAGGCTAAATGTCAAACAATATGGTCTTTTTGTTATACGTATACACAACTAATAACATAACGATTACCACGTCAATGAGAAAAGAACACATCCAAACATTATTTCACATCGCGGGCTTCACTATTAGTTAACCATCTCATTTAACCAGCTTCACGTCAATAAGACACATATAGTGTTCATAATTCCGGTAACTGTTATTTCATACACACATCCAAACACTCCCTAATTCAAAACTTTTGTCCAAAATAACAGTTACTGGTGACAATCTAAAAACTAACTTGTTACAATGTTTAATAGAGACTAATAAATATATAACAAACCAAAATAAATGCAACTCGGTTATGTTTTACATTTTCCGACGAGCGAAATCCATCGCACATCTCTATGAATCGAACCGAAACAAACATCAAAACCGAGACCACAACTAAAACGAAATAGATGTCGAACTTAATGCTAGAACTGATAAAAACCTAGCAACAATGAGATGAAATTTTGGTACTGAACGTTGAAGGTGCTGGCTGTGGTGGTGGTATAGAGAGGAAAAGAGATTGAGAGCGTGTGTGTGTTTGAAGGTGTACACTATGTGTTTTGGGGCTTTTATACGTTGGATATAGTATGCAAGGGTTGTACACGTGTCAATTTTTCATTGGTTTTCCTTATCTTAATTTGGAATAGGACCCACAATCAAAATGCATTATATAATAATATAGATTAGCAATGTAATATGGGACTTATAGCTAGCAAAACTCAAACCTAAAATATTTGCTAGGCCTAAAAGTTTTAAGCGTCAATACATGAAAACGTTGTTTGCTCTAATGGTATGTATTTGCGATGGGTAAACCACCATGGGTAAACGAGAGATGAAATCTTCCCAAGAGAATGCACTAGAGTGTTTGCCAATGCCACCTCCTTTGCGGTATGTGGTTTAGAGATTGTAGGTACATTTGAACCGTAACAAAACCAATACTTGTAGATTTGGGAAGCTCTATATTCATGTTCCATACTTTCTTGATCTTCTTCTCTTGAACCTGGTACAACAAAACTGTATTAAAAAATAGCATACCATGTTCATAATTTGCAACTTTAATACTTATGATGCTTGTTATGCCTTAACATGCTTGTTTAAGATACATAAAGTATTCAGTTTTTATAAAATAAACAATGTTGAAGATCGAACTACTCCAATTTTATACGTTCCAGCACTTTATAGTCTTGTCATTAGCGGAGAGGTTAAACATGGCACCATTGGTTGTATGACACCATATGATCCGGTTAATTTTCTCTTCAATATCCAAGCTCTTTAGATAGTCGAACTGGATCATGAGGGACCGCATGCAGCTATCATTTTTGAAAGTGTGAAAATGTTAGAATCAACTGATTTATCTGGATGATGAAACTATCTGATCGTATTTAAAGACAAAAAGTTACCTTTGTTTCATAATTAACTGCATCTTTTAGTTTTCCTTTATCAGGGCAATTTTCAAGACTCCAGTACATTCACCCATCATCAGAAACTTTCCATATCATAGTCCCTTGAAACCAATTCCAATCCAACCTGGATGTGACAGAAGCTATTAGACATAAAAACATCTGGTGCAATTTAGCTGTAGGACACGGAAATTACTTACATTGATTCCTCGCATTGTTTTAGCTGTAGAATCCCAAAGTCAGTTACACCGGCTTCCCATCGTCAGAATTCGAGACTTACGTATGCCAAATATCTCCAACAAACATCATCATTATCTCTTCATCCGTGCAAACAACAAAGTCAATTAAAAGAACCTAGTGAGCAAAATCAATGATTGATCATGGAAACCCCAATTAAAAAGAACGTAAGCATAGAATTATATTAATAAGCAACAAATTGTTTGGTGTTTTCTTATAACTCGTGCATTTGTTTTAGTGCCCACGGCCACCAATCACACACAAGCATTAGACTCGGAGAATAAATTGTTGTTAATCATTAAGGCAAACGCCACCAATTCGCACTGAAAAATGAGAAAAACAAATTAAAACAGGATCCATGGTGATTTGGTGAAAGGAATTACCTAAAGCATGGGACGTCGACTATCTGGTCATTAAAAAACAGTTATTTTAATTAGGTTATTAAGTCCGAAAAGTAACTCTGTAAATATTTTGCTCAACAGTTAAGTATACTGGTTTTAAGAATTCAGTCCATCCTCACCGCGATGGCAAAAAAATCCGTACCCGATGGGGATCCGATCCCCAAACCCGATTTTGACTGGAGAATCCCCGAGTTGACCGGGGATGGGACGGGATGGGAATCCCAAATATGAAACAGGGATGGGGCGGGATGAAGATAACATAAATCCCGAACCCCGACCCCGACTCCAATCTTTCTAGTGTATAAGTATTTAGAATTTATATGTAATATCCATACTCGATTAACTTATATATGTATATGTATATGTATATATGTTTATGAGTATCGATATGTATATTTATAGGCATATGTGATATTTATAAAATCAAGAACCTTTAGAATTAGAAGCATAAGCACCAACTACATATTACTTCTCCGTTTGTCCAAATAGACACATATGATACATATTGTTTTTATATTATATGTGATGGTACAATGTTGAGGATGCTTTACAGTTGAATTGAAATAGTAATGAATCTAACTATGTGCGATGTACGCACATTTCTTGAAATACTTTGAGTTAAAATTCTTTATATTTTCGATGAGTTGGTGGAAACTTTATGTTAGTTCATAAGGATTGAAAATCCCCGAATCCCCACGGGCATCCCCGATCCCCATTGGCGACGGGGATGTAAAGCAATTCCCCGATGGGGATGGGGACGGGGATGGGGATGGAGAGTGAAAACGGGGATGGGGATGGTAAATACAATCCCCGACATTCCCCGCCCCGTTGCCATCCCTAACCGCGAGTCTTGCTTACAGAACTTACTAAGTTACTATGCAATATCTTATATATATAGTTGGCAACTAAAAAATAAGAATTGAAAGTGTATATTCTATAATAATGATCTGATTAACTATCTTATAACCGATGAGGCTAAAAAGTCCCTTGCATTTCTCCGATACCAAGTGATAATGCCATCATGGCTTCCAAACATAGCATTTAATCGTTTAGTGACACTTTTGATTTATAAACAAAATTATACAATACATAAGTCACGAACGTAACACTTTCGATTTATAAACAAAAGAAATACTAAGTAAGTCACGAACGTCATTTCTACGATGTGGCATTAATTTGTAGACTGATTCATAGTCTTAAATTGCAGTTTTGTATACTTAAAGCACTATAAGGATGCATGATGGATATCATTCTAATAGGATTCACTTGTGTACCTCACATAAATAAAAAGGCTTGGCTTATGTCCAACATGACACATTTGATAGTAGACGAACTGCAGAAGTTGTGTTGATGTCAACCACACCATTTAATCAAGAAGACTCCGTGTGCAAGTATTCATCAGAAGCATCTTGGCAAGAAAATTATTATAAAGGCTCAAAAACTTTTCTGTTAATTTGTTATTTGTAAATAAAAGTAGGACCTTTAGTATTTTGTCATGTTCATTAGCAGTTTTACGGGCACTCCAAGCATACCAATAAGATGCACATAATATAGTGCCGACAACCATGAGCTACAAAATCACCTCCGCAACATCAGCCAAAGGCCGTTTTGGAGAGTATAGTTGCACATAAACTGAGAAGAGAACATATATCTCTAAAAAAGAGAGTACACTTGAAAAGAGCATAAACCAAGAGAAGTGCACATCTTCAGTTACACATATTCATTTAAACAAGAGTTAATTACATAAATGGTCTATGTGGTTTGTCGGTATTACGGATTTGGTCCCTATACTTTTTATGGATCTCGTCCCCATGGTTATGACCTGTTACGGGTTTGGTCCTTTGACCAAGATTTCTGTTAGTTGACCGTTAGTTAGCTAACCTAGTGTAGTAACCCATGGGCATTCTTGTCATTTCACGTTTGCCTATCACTTTTATACTCTATTAATTTCTAACACAGACTTAAACACACACACACACACACATACACAAACACAACGTACAAATCACAATCACAACAACAATGAGATGCTTTCGCTGTGGAGCCCCATCAATTATTCGCACATCATGGACTTCAGTTAATCCAGGGAGATGTTTTTATTGTTGTTCTAAGACTGTAAGTTATCTTCTTTGAAAACCCCCAAATTAAAAGACCTAATTTGACCTAACTTATCTTCTTTGTAATAGTTTGGGATTATTGATTGGTACGATCCAGAAATGTGTCAAAGAGCTGTGAAAATCATTCCTGGTCTCTTACGTTCTATGAATCAGCTACAAGTAGATTTGCACCAAAAAAGTGTTGAAGCTAAAAGGGTTAAGAAGATGTTGGTTGTCAGTTGGTTAATCTTTGTTGTATTGTACTTTTTTAAATGAATGTAGTTTGTAGTTTGTAGTTTGGGTGTATTTTGGAGTTGTAATTGTAGTTTCAAGATGTAATAAAGACTGTTGGCGTTTTGGTACTCAATGAACATGGCAAACTGCACTTACCAATGTTGTATTGAATATTGTTATACACTCAAATGCATTTACCAATGTTGTATTGAATGTTGTTATACTACTTGATAAGGATTTAAAAGGTACACTTTTGAGGGGTCAATTAAGCCCTTAATTGATCACTTTTGTATCCGCTGCTACTTAATTTCGTTCCTTTTCACTTTTTAGGTCTCTTGAAGGCAAATTGTTGGAATGACACTTATTCGGACGAAAAGCGCGAATATCTGAAGAAAATGGCCAAAGTCAAGAATCAAGACACTCAGTCAGCTGGGCCCGAAGGGACGGCCATCACTAATAGCGACGCCGTCGCGACACACCTTGAGACGACTCGTAGAGCAAATTGCTATTTTACAAGTGACGACATCAGTTTAAAGAGTAGGGCATCACAACTCGCACAACCTAGATTTGGATCCCGACGGCGCCGAGGTTGAAGTCGGCGTCACAAGCACAGGTGGCCCGCCACAGAGTCGACGTGGCAACACGAAAACCTAATGGCGGCGATTCAAGACGCCACAATTAAAGAGTGACGTCGCATATTGTAACTCTATATATAGAATTGAATTTTCAAGATTTTAGAGAGGTAGTTTTGTGGAGTAAAACCTAAATCGAACATAGGTCGTCTTAGGCGATCTTAGGTTCCATACCTATTTTACAACAAGATAAGCGATTTACTTCATTAATTCAATTATGTCTTCAATTGTTTGTGTATGCTTGCATGTTTTTCATGTCCACTAATTTACTTGTGTGTTTGCTTAGATCTATGAAACCTAGGTATTGAATATTGATTGGTTGTCTCTTATCTTTATTGTGATTGACCTAGTATTGCGATAGGTCATCCGTTGTGTTTTTAATGCTTGAGTAATCTTTGTGAAAATTAGTTTATAATCACCTAGAGTTATTGTAGTCTAAACATCCAAAGATAACCTTAGAGTTAGTTTATGAATCCTAGAGATTTCGTAGGCAATAACCTTAAGGTAGACTCAAAGGGTTAGGGAAAAACACATACCCTACGACCTTAGAAGACACAACACGTTAAGAATAAGGACGTGACAATTCAACCATCAATAGGAGATAACTAGGGAGTAATAGCATCTAAGTAAACACATCTTTAAATCATCATAAGAGCACACAACAATAGACATATACTACACTCACCTTAGTTTAGATAATTAGATAAGTAGAGTAATCGGTAGAAATACCAACCCCCCAAATCCAATACCCCGAGATTCGTACCTTTCCATTTTCTAAAAAATATAAAAAAGATAAAAAAATAATCTTCCTCAACCCCAACCTTAGCGTAGTAATTTCTCACTAGCATTCCTATTCCCCAGAGAACGATATCAATTCCCGAGGCTTACCCTAATACTACACTACAACGATTAGGTTCATCGCCTAGGGTGTTGAAAAACTTGCTCGACGAAAGGAAGTTCCTTTGACCCCGAACACGCGTTATGCAGCGTATCAAGTTTTGGCGCGGCTGCGGGAATAGAATAGCTAGTTAGATTTTCACCTCGTTTAGGTTTCCTTGCTTGATTCCTATCAAGTAAGCTTTTTCCCATTTTAGCTTCCTCGTAGTCTATCCCCTTCGTCGTGACCTTTGTTAGTAACCCATCACTTTTCATCATGGAAGGTGATAATCAACCACCACTCATCAAACCACCACAAATGACCCGCCAAGAGGTCGTACTCTTGGTGAATACTCAAGACCAAGCCACCTAGGCTATAGAAACACTATTGAGCTTCCGACCAAGCCCAAACTCGACCCTTCGATCCGACACCATCCGGTTGGTGCAAAGCGGATGTGCATTCCATGGACTTCGTTCGAAGATCCTAATCGACATCTTAAGGACTTCCTTAAAATTGTCGATTCCATCGACCTCGATGCTACTACTCGGGAGACCACGCTTTCGCGTCTCTTCCAATTCTCTACGGGACCAAGGTAGTAATTGGCTTGAGCGACTCCCGGGCTCCATCTCAAGTTGGGATGATCTCACCTCTCATTTCCTTGCTCAATTTTTCCCATTGGGGAGAACTACTAAGCTTAGGAATGAAATCTTGATGTTCCAACAACGTCAAGGTGAATCTCTCTATGAAGCATGGATTCGATTCAAGGACTTACTCCATAGAGTCCCTCATCACGACATTGATCTTTGGCTTCAAGTCCAACTCTTTTATGATCATGTAAACTTTCCTACTAAGCGATCCATTGACCAAGCGGCCGGTGGTAATGTTAGGAATTAGAAAATTCAGTCGTTAAAGAGTCGGTCACCTCAAGTATATTTATTCGATAGAAAGCTCGTAGTCGTAGTCAAGTTATGTTAGTAAGTAGTTTGTTAAGTAACACCGTGGAGGACGTCTGGTCTTTACCCACCGTATGCCCGATCCACACCGTAGGTGGCGTTTATTTGTAAGACACTATAAATACCCTCTACCTCCCAAGGTAGAGGTTGGGCTCAATACCATTTTTCTTTGTTTCACATAGTTCCCAACTCTCTTCCTTTCTCTCTAGAACTTTCTCTCTAAACCTTGTTAACACCTCATATGATTATGGTTTAATGTGTTTGTGAAATCCTATATCCTTCAATTGGTATCAAGAACCATGGTTTGATCACTCATCTTTCATGCTCTTTGTTTTGGTGGATTTCATAAGGTTTTGGGGTTATAAGTGTTTAGGAGAATTTGAATCACTTAGACAAATTCTAGTGTTAAAGTTTGAATTTTGTGTGTACTTTTGTGTGTAGGATCATCATATGTGTTTAGGTTTTGAATTAGAAGGCTTAAATCATTGTGGTTTGGTTGTTTTTGATTGATAAAGTGGTTGTTTGTGAAAGTTGTAACAAGCGAGTTGAGTCTCGAGTTGTGTTTCTTCGAGCGAGTTGCTTTGTTATTGGAAGCGAGTTGGTATATGCGACTTGGCTATTTAGCGAGTTGACTCTTTATGCGACTGGGTTCTAAGCGAGTTGTTTCTTTAAGCGACTTGGGTTCTAAAGCGACTTGGCTATTGTTTAGTTGTACAACTAGCGAGTTAGTTTAAGCGACTTGGTGGTTAAGTGAGTTGTCTCTTTTTGCGACTTGGCTATTAAGCGAGTTGTCTCTATATGCGACTTGGCTATTAAGCGAGTTGGTTCTTTAAGCGACTTGCTTATCTAAGCGAGTTGTCTGTTTAGCGAGTTGATACCAAAGCGAGTTATTGCTTTGCTACTTGTCTATTGAGACTTGTCACTTCTTCGTGCTACATTTTTACGGTTGTTCTTTTGGTTTAGTAAAATCCGTGAAAGAATCAATTTCCGGTTTAATCAAAGAATAGTAAAATCCGTAGAACTTGTAATCATGTCAAACATCGTTCCTACTATCGTTTCTTACATGGTGAGGACGTTCAGCGGTGGATCGATACTGGTCCACCCATGCTTGATGTAATCGATTATGACTCATGGGCTCAACGAATCCGATTGTCTTGCTTGGGAATAGAAAATGGGTCAACATTCTCAAATCAATTGATGAAGGACCTTATCGATTGAGACTACAAGAGACATAATTGATCTGCTGGCGATGGAACAATGATCTTTGGATTGGACGGACCAAAAACGTATGATGAGCTCGGTGATAAGGAGAAAAGAGATTCGATCTCGATATCGTGGCTTCTAACATTATACTTGTGGTCTTCCAAAAGATATCTACAAGCTTATCAATCACAACATCGAAGCAAAGGCGATTCTGAATTAACTAAGGAAGACAGAGAATCACAACTGTATGATGAATTTGAGCATTTCAAGATGAAACCTGATGAGAGTGTCTATGAATATTATGTGAGATTCCACAAGCTTGTGAATGATACGAGGAATATCAAAATGACCATGCTAAACATTCAGCTGAATTTAAAGTTTGTAAACAACATGAATCCCGAGTGGCACAAATTTGTCACCTCTGTGAAGCTAACCAAAGGACTAAAGAATACAAACTATGAGCAATTGTATGCCTTCCTTCTTTAGAATGAGAGGCATGCTATGTTTGAAAAAAGGATTCTTGAACAGCTCAAAACCAACCAGGAGAAACAAGCTCACCAAATGATTCAACAAATTTTCTACACCAATGTTGGTATTACCACCAAAGCATCTCAAGTCATACCCATGGGTAATGGTAATTACAAGCTCATCCTCGATCCAACATATAAGCCTCCCGACTCAAACACACTCATGGAAAACTTCATCAATCAACTGTCTCTCATGGTTAGTCAAAACATGAACTCTCTCCACACACCAACAATAACATCGAGCAAAGATCCAATCCACACAATCAAGCTACCGCTGAGATAGGAAGGTTATGGTGCAACCAGTTCAAGAAAGGCGGTATGAACATGGAAGAGGTGGAGTTGGTAGAGGATATGTAACAAATCGAATCGTGGAGGAATCCAAATCAAGGACAAGCAAAGCGGTCAAATGCTACAACCGTGGTGGTGAGGACACATTGCTAGGAACCGCACATCTCCAAAATGTCCACGAATGCAGTATACTTGTAGACAAGATGTTGCTCGTGCAAGCTCGGGATAATGGTGCGACTTTAGATGAAGAGGAGTTGTTGTTTCTTCTTTGAGGGCAATGCCAAGACATATGATGCGATGTGGATGAGCAACCAATTAAGGAGATAGGTCACAATCATCGAATGCCTTTCAAGTCGCCGACCGTGATGCATACGACTGACGTCGATGATGAACCTACTACACAAACAATTTTCATGGCTAGCATTTCTCCAATGGTCTCTCCTAAGGTCTCATCATCACAAAAAGTGGTCCATCCAAAGAATCAATCATCTCGAGGTATTAAAACTATATGATGAAGTTGATGAGCAAAGATGCATAATAAAGTACAATCTCTTGAAACTTATGAATCGATATTGATGATGAGGGTAATAGCAATATTGTCCCATATGATCAATATGTGATGCAAAGTGAAAGTGAGGTTGTACCAAGTAATGCATCTTCCGCAAAGAAATAATGAGTATGTTTTGATGAATACACCGCATGTGCCCCGATGATTCTCGTTATCTCTCGAATCGAATGCCTATAAAGAACAAGTTGCTATTTATGAACAACGTGCTAAGTTTGAGTTAACCACCCGTGAGCGGAAATGGATGACCGAATGCGTACAAATATTCGAAAAGTAATTTTAGAGAAGAAGTATTAAAACAAGAGTTAAACTCCTTACAAGAAAAGCTTTCTAAAACCGCTAAGCAAAACAAGAACTTCAAGAAAATGTTAAAATGCTTAAGCACGAATTCAATGCTAAGGAATCAAAACTTTTGAATGATTTTTCCAATCTAAAAACTTTGAAAAACAAGCTTGAAAATAAGTTGTACGTACAAGGAATACCATTCGATCGCTCACTTGATCACTAAGCATAGAGTCTTAAGCGATAAGCATAGTATTCCCCTTGTTGAGGAACCAAACTCGAGGTAGTTAAAAAGGCTAGAATTGCTCATAAGGTAATGTATGATGGTAATGAGATCCTTAAACCTAGGCAAACACCATCATGTATTGGAAGCACTGAAGATGATAGAAAACTAGATGATGCATCTAGGGAGAAAATGGATAAGAAGCTTAACGATCTTGCATGTAAAGAGAAAAACATAATGTAGGATCGATATATTTATTGTGTTGATGATTCGGGTGGTCTTGGATGATCAAAATACATGTTTGCCATTAGAGAGAGAAAGTTAGAGAGTTGGGTGTTCAAGCTAGAGACTTGGTTTACAAATTATGGAATATTTGATTGAAAGCATCACCCCTTCCATGGATGGAAGGGGTATTTATAGTTACAAATACACGACCTCCTATCGGCCTGTGGATCAGGGATACAGTGGGTAAAGACCCGTCCTTCCTCCACGGTGTTGCACTGAACTAAACTACGCTACTAAATAACTAATAAACTGCTAAATAACGTAAACAACGACAAATCTACGAGCTAACATATGCTAGACCATTATTGGGGTGACCGACTCTTTAACATGGAATTTTCTAATTCCTAACAATCTCCCCAAGGAGGTCACCCCATGAAATACATTTTGATTCCTAGCATTCTATCTTTGACTTCGCTCGAGCTCGTTGACTTGAATTCTTCAAATTCGCAATCTTTGTGCTTTTGTAGCGCAACTTCAAAGTTCGCATTGAATTGTACTTTCGGTGGAGGTCTTTGAACCGATCCACATCTTTGATGATCTTCGAGCTTTCTTTGAGATCATCACCACAAGAACTCTGGATCACCCTTAGTTGTGTTGCCATCATGTGAAGTTGTGACTTTCGGACCGACATGCTCACACTTTTGAATCATGACATCTTTCCATCGAGTAGCGGAAGCCTTCATCGTTCATGATATTTGCGCAGCAGTAGCGAAGCATAGTATAAAAATATCGAACCGTGTTATGTAGATATGCACCACATGATTTCTTCAATTAAGTGTGGTTGCCGTGAACATGCGGCTTTGATTGACTCCTCAATTACGATCACCGCAATCGCTCGGGTGTACCGCATCTGACGCTTAGCAATAAAACACACGAAAGTGTCGCTGACCACTTTCGTTGAATTGAGGTACACGGCCCACGGTTCCCCATTGATCGAAGATAAATCTGCTCGTGATCGTGTGGGATTCCTAAGAATCTCCTTGACAGGGTTTCGCAATGTTCTAGTCGTTCTCAAACCGAACGCCTCAAAGAAGACAACACGGAGTGAGTGAACCAAATAATTGAGATTCACCGATTGATGAAAATGATTTGAAAACAATCGCGCATTGCTTAGAATAAAGAGTTTTGCAATGACGAAGGTTTTATGAGAAAGATCAATTTTCAATCAAAACACTTTTGTATTTGAAAATAGTACACAATCGACGTGCTAGTGAAAAGAAGAGATTCGCATCGACCGGTTTTTCTAAAAGTATTTTCAATCGAGAGATACTTTTGAATTTTGAAAACATAAGTACACATTCGACGTGCTAGAGAAAGAAGATTTGCACATCGAACGGTTTTTCCAAAAGTATTCGCCAATTCCATTCTCGACCAAGTTTGATTCACGAGTGAATCGCCCATCGTTTCTATCCGGTTGTCACAAGTTTGATCTTTTGAAAAGATCTCACATGTCACCCACCAAGAGCTTGTTTGATGTTGGCTCTAGAAGGATTTCCATCTTCATCGTGAATACTTTTACATACCACTCGGATGTTCGCAATACCACAAGGATAATGCGTGGGACTCTTAATATATATACTTACTTTCCACATTGTGTGAAACAAAGAAGTCTTCAAGAATAGTGTCCTAACGAGATATTGTGGATGATCTCTTGGCTCTAGACTCAATTGTGCATTTTGGTTCCCGTGTCGGGAGACTAGGGAGAGGTCTCCTTCTTCAATATCAACAATCTCTAAGAGAAAGTCGATAGATAATGTCGGTTCCCGTGAGAATGAAACAAGCCCTTTAAGAGGAACTTGAGTGGTTTGGGAAGTTTAGTGCGGTGCATCACCGGGTCCATGATGTCTTGTCTTCAATACCGGTGTTACCTTAGTAACCACCAAGAGCATATGAATTGAACCCGGTTTACGCCTCTAAGGTTGAATTGATGGAGGTTATTTCTTTTCACCCTTTATCATTCATTTCTTTTCATTCTTCAACCCTTCAAGCTTACCGAGACTTCATAACTAGAACCTTGTTGGGTTTATTCCAAGACTAGCTCGCCTCATCCGCACTCTTCCCATTCCTCACTTTTCTCCTTTTTTTCAATATACCTAAGGACTCTACACTATCTAGTGGATTGTCCTCGGTAGATCCTCCTGCTCGGCGGATCGTGGGAACGAATACCTAACCTAACCATCCTTATAACTCCATGCATAAAGTAAATTGGTCGGTCTTTTGGTATTGTTCTTTCCTTCATGAAACCAATTGAAAAATCATTTGGAAAACCAATCAAGGTACTTGTGATACGAGATCAAAGCATTTTGTACCTTAATAGTTTTGATCATTTAGAAAACCTCCCTCAACATGTGCATATGATTTAGAAATTGTTTAGCACAAGGAGGCAAGAGAACTTTGAAATATTTTCTTTGATCACAATTTTCATATGAAAAGCCATTTGATTTTCATTGGTAAATTCTCCCCTCAATATGTGCATAGGATATTTGAAAACATTTTTCATCACATAGAGGCAAGAGTTCTTTGAAGCACATCCACAATCACAAAATCCATTAAGAAAACCATTTGAAAACACAATCAAGGTACTTTATAATCTCTTTTAAAAACTTTTGTACTCGATGGTTTTGCTCCCTCAATATGTGCTTCGAGATTTGAAAGCGTTTAGCACATACGAGAGAGCAACTGCACAATTGAATCAAGACGATCACCTTTATCAAATTTCATTATTAAATCACAAATTCTCCCCCGATCAAAAAATATCAAACCCTTTGAGATTTTGGATCCCAAGTGATTTAATTAAGTTTAGAAAACATGGGAGAAAATGTGGCCTTGTTTAAATACTCATCTGGTTTTTGGATAAATCCTCCTCCTCAACATGTGCATTGTGTATTTGAAATCGTTTGGCACATGGAGGCAGGAGTGCCTTTAAAGGACTAAAACCAATTCCATTTAAAACAGATTAGAGATTTAAATCACGATCTCTACCCCGATCAAAATTTCAAACCTTTTGAGATTTGTGATCCCAATTGATTTAAATCATTTAAAAAAATTTGGGGAAAGACGTGGCAAGATTCAATTTTGAAATATGACAGATAAGGACCATTATAAGACATTAAAGATTGTTAGTGTCGGTATGATAGTTTTAAGAGATCTTTAAGTAAAACAAAACAATTTCACAATCAAACAAGAATGTAAAAGATTTCATTTTGAAAGACCTTGATTCTAAAGAAAAAATCATACCATGACATAACATTAAATCTTTAGATCACCACTTTTTGTTGTACAAAACGGACTTTTTGAAGATATATTGTATGAAAATATTTTAAATTAAATCACTCTCCCCCTCAATCCATGACAGAAGTCAAAAATTGAGTGACTTAGGTTTTGATGAAAATGAAGTCCGGTGATTTTCAAAAATTTAGTCCAATTTATTTTCAAAACAATATTTTTCCATTTTCAAAACAATTTATTCAATTTTTTTTAAAAAATTGTTTAAACATGGTATCCTGCACAAAGATACGTTAGTGGTTGAGAAGCTTCCGTTGTTGTTGTTGTAGGGTTGGAAGAAAACCGTCAAAATGCAGTGAGACTTCTTCTTACGTTGCATTTGAATGCCAACCGAGGTCCAATTAAGCTCCGTTTCTTCACTTGTCAAGAAAACCATCTGCCGATGCAAGAAGACCTCTTACGTTGCATTTATGCCAACTCTCCATAGAAGTCCGGATAAGCTCCGCTTCTTCATTTGTCAACCCAAGAAATAGTTACCCTTTCCTTTCGGCATCCAATCATCTTCAATTGTGGGATCCGGATCGGGAACATTCTTTTATACCAATATACCTGCATACGTTAGTGAACACACATACAGATATATGGTGGTCGACATCACCCAAACAACAATCGACTAATAAAAGTGAATTCAACATATCAATCAGATCATTCAAATATATGGGAATAATGTGTTTATCAAACTTTAATCATCTAAACCTAACAATCATATCCTAGAAACCTAGTCCTTCAACATAGGCAATTATATTTTTTCAGATAAACACGTAGGATAATTAAGAAAGTCCGTTAGATGATATAACTTTGAAAATATTCTTCCCTCGATCAATGACTCTTTTCTTGAAAAGTTTTAAAAGTCTTTGAAGTCATCGATTGAGTTTTTGCGATTAATATGAAAACTCGATCTGATTGAATTTTTTCAAGCAACTCATTCTACCACCATTTTTTTGAAATCACCAAATATTTTTCGAAGAATTTTAGACGGAAAAACATTTGTGTAGGAGCAATGATCCTTCGACATACTTTCCTCAAATAGTTTTAGGATAAGTGCACGAAATATTTGAAAATCATTTAAGCGTAGCACTTTCCTTCTTTGAAAACGAGTTGCTATCGTAAATAATAGCAAGCCATAGTTTTAAGCACGGGTCACAATCAAGTAATCTGTAAGCCATTTGATTTGTGACATGTTTTGAAAAGAATATTTACACCTCTCGCCGAACTTCATCTATGGTCCCGTGCCATTATTGAATGACATTTCTAAGACCGTAGATGTTATCGATACCGTAAGACATGTCTTAGAAAAATAATATTTTGGTCTTTTTCAACTTTTCTGATTTTTATGACTTTTTGAAAATTTTATAATTTTCTATTTTGTTTTGTTGGTTTTATATTTTTGTATTTTGTTTTCTGATAAATATATACAAAGATAGAGTAGATGATATAGTTAAAGAGGATGATGATACGAGTACCGAGATAAGGATATCGAGCAGCACGTCGTAGAAGATAGAATTCGTCATCTCTTAAACATCCACCACCAAAGCTTCCAAGGGCTCTTGAATCGAAGAAAGAAATTGAACCAACTGAAAGTGAGACTCTGGCAGCTTCCCCCCAAACCGAAAATCCTTAAGATGAGCAGATTCGAAGCTCTATTTCAAGCTTGCTTTAGCGGTGCACAAGTAAGCACACCATTATCATTTATCCAATTGCTCCTTTTAAGACCAATAATCGAGAATCTCCGTTCGGGTTATATCATCCATAAGAACAACAACGTATCATCCCACACATAAATAATCTTCTCAAATTTCATAACCATCAAGTCAAGCGATCCATTCCAAAAGGTGTCAAGAGAGCAATTCCCCAAGTAGTTGAATTGTTGCGGTCGACCTCTTTGTATAATGCTCTAGAACTCTCCCAAATACACTTCATGAGGGAATGAAGAACACCTTCCCATGTTCACATTTTTCTTCCCCGATGAACGTGTATGAAGCTCAAGAACCCGGTACACCAATATCCAAGAACTCTCCGAATACACATCAAGAGGGTAATGTAGAACACCTCCCTATGTTCACATCTTTCGTCACGATGAATGTGTATGAAGCTCAAGTATCCAAGTATACCAATGCACAAGGAATGAATAATCGATAACATTGAAGAAGCAGACCAAGTCATCGATTATCTCTGCGGGTGACAATCTGCGGATGTCAACACCGGAATAAGTGATTATATCTCTCGAATCACCGATTAAGCACTCAAGTGAAACAAATTGAGCATCCCCAATGTACACAATCTCTCCCCGATCCTTGCGACACCATCGAAATCACCACATACTAGTGTACCTCTGTTATCTTGAAACTTTCTCTAACATCACTTCCCCACGTAGTTGGAATAATAACACAAAAACCTTGATGAGTAAAACCTTGAGTTTCTCTGCGGTCATGACAATTGTTTTCCGGGATATCTTCAATCACTTAGAAGTATTAAGCTCATCAAGTTTACTCGCCATGAGTCAAACCTTGAGTTTCTCTGCGGTACTAACATTTGTCTTCCCGGATGTCTTCGCCACTTAGAAGAGTTAAGTTCATCAAGTTTACTCGCTTTGTGTTTATATGTGAGTCTCCTTACGCTTGTCGGGTTTTTTTGACACTTGTAATCAAGAACTCTTTGTAAGCCCAAATACTTGAAATTTGTTGAGAATATTGCTTGAAGTCTTTGTGAGAATCAACATGTCAAGACTCTCTCGACTATTTATATCAACCCTTCGTAGGCAATTTGAAGTGACCATTGAAGAGGAACCCGCTATACCATACTTGAAACCAAGTCAACTTCCCACATTTGTATCTTAAGCTTGCACCTAATGATGGAAGAACGGTGTCGAGAATTTATGCTTCAAGCAAATCTCTAAGTACTCACTACCCAAACAAAGTATGAGACATTAACACCTCTTGCGCTTATCCACACCGTCATATGCGTGTGACATCAGTAAAACAAAGTAACTCCTAATAGTGATAGTTAACCGTGTCTTCAACCATCCACCTCGATTGCTTGGTAACTAGATAAGCCAAGTCTTCAACTCAAATTCTTAAGCCCGAGCAAGTTATCAAATAAAAACACGCCTTTGTGAAAGTCAACTTCAATCTCAAATAAGTGATAAATGATTAACTCAAGTAATCACCTTGTGTCAAATGTCCAACAATAGTCAATATCAACGTCTCGAGTAGTCACCGCTAAAGAATATGAGCACGTTTAATTGGGAATTAAATCGACTTATAACTTTCTCCCAATTAGTGCTCTCCCTAAACCGACAACTGCTTGATAAATGCCCAAATTAAGAAGAAGTCTTTTGAAAATCACATGCAACTCGTCTTTAGTCTTCTAACATATAGCGTAAAATGTAGAACGGATCAGACTCGACCTTCTTCAAGATTGTCCAGGTTGGGGAATAGAAAGTCAACATCTTCAACTCACCAAAAACAAGAACATCAAGAAAAGCATCCCAATCAACTTACATCTTGCACATCCCTTAACTAGAATCCTCCCAATCAAACAAGAATGTAAAGATGTTCATCAAGGAAATCGAAGAATCGTGCCATAACGAACACACGAAATGGTAACACCAAGCAAACAATCACATCAAACAAGAATGTAAGGTTGTTCGAATCATCATGTTGATGTGCACGTGAAGCATTAACCGGAAGCACTTTGTCAATAAACTCATATCGACATGAAGATGTCAACTAACGGCTCTTAAGAAGAAACTCCATGTGAAGATTACCCGATAAGAAGAAGCTCGGTTCTTACATGAGTTTAGAGCCGTATGACCATTTAAATTCTCAAATAATAATCAACCATGCAGTAATTTCACACTTTTCTCCCTCAAGAATTGCCTACGGAGTTGCCATTCTTGATTAAATAAGTGAAAATCATCCGAATGTTCTATTCACACTTCTCTCCCGCAAAATAAGCACATGATGTCGCCATCTTCATTATAATCGAGCAAGTGGAATGAGAAAACAATCGGTGGTAGCCCGGTTCACTTTATGACCAAGCGCATGGAAAAGTATGAAGCATGTTGATGAGAATGGTCATAATAAGAAGATTTCTCTTCGTAAGATAAAGCGCATCAAGCGCATACTTTTCTTTTCTTTAGAGTACGAGGCTTGAACTGTGTGTTCAAACGTCATAAGAAGATTTCTCTTCTTTCAAGATAATGCTTGAAACGCATACACATTTCTTTTCCTTAGAGTACGAGGCATGAACCGATGTGTTCATACGTCATAAGAAGATTTCTTCTTCGAAGATAATGCACACCTAAACGCGTACATTTCTTTTCTTTGGAGTACGAGGCCCGAACCGATGTGAGCAGGGCGTCATAAGAAGATTTCTCTTCTTTATAAGATAAAGCGCACTGAGACGTACACTTTTCTTTTCTATGGAGTACGAGGCATGAACTGTTGTGTTCATACGTCATAATCTCTCTCTTTTCATCATCTCTTGGCAAAACATGTAATCAACCCCATTATCATTCAGTAGGCTCTTTGTCGTGACAACTGATGGAGAAAACCCAATATGATGAATTTGACCCTGAAGTGGAATAACCCAAACTCGTGACTTAAACTTGCACATGTGTAACAAAGAGCGGTGCCGATTTCCATTAGCATCTCTAAGTACTCTCTAAGTACTCTATACTTATCATCCAACCAACCATCAAGTAATAGACGTACTTTACCTCTTGAAAATCCACAATTGAATGTGACACTGAGCACTACAACGTAACTCCTTAAAGTGATAGTTATTTTGAGATGATAAGAGCCCAATTCCCCCAAGTGGTAAAAAGAAAAGGTAAAAGTCACCCAACAATAACTAGATTTACAAGTCTTCGTTTTTGATAATAAGCTCAAACAAGGATCATGAAGAATCTTCATCCATCCATCCCCGATACCTTCAAATACTAAGTACACTCGCCCGTGATATTTCACTTCAACCTCAAATAAATAATAGTGAATTAACTCCGTTGTCACATCTTCTGATTAAAAACTCAACTCTAGCCTTCTTTGACGTTTTAAGTGAACTCGGATAATGGTTTCATCCCGACCATGGTTAAAAGCACATAACCACGTAAAACCAAGTAGTAACCAAACTGCCATACCGAATATCCAAACACACATCCAATTCACGGCACACCCTTTATCCTTTCTTCAAGTAGAAACCGTAGCACCAAGATCGAAAGGATCCGTAAATACGCATTCCTTTCTCCGTGATGAATCCATCAATACGGATTTTACAATTCTATGGTTTAAACCGAGAAATAGTTTCTTCAGGGATTTTACAAAACCAAGAATAAACCGTAAGATAGATCCGAAGTGGACTTTACAATTACCGTGATGTTTTCATTGTCACGGATTTTACAAGTCTATGATTCAAACCGAGAAATAGGTTCTTTCGCGGGATTTTACAAAATCAAGACAAAACCGTAAACAATGTTAGCTTGAATGTGTAATGACAACTTAGGTTTCGTGAATATCTGCTTTCACGGGAACATCCAAAGAAGACATCAATGGTTCATTATCCAACATCATCAACCTCATCACCAATCATCCAATAAATACTTTGGTAAACACATCATTCACGCATCTCATTGGCTATTATAGTGACCACACGAGAAGTAAACCCGATATACCAAACTTGATCATGAAGTAGAATTCCCCAGATATGTTACTTAAACTTGTACTCATCCTTGTGAAAAAGAAACGGTGTACCCAATGTACAAAACCTCTTGACATATTCTCAATCGTGAGACATCAAGTGATAGCTACGTTGTGGGTTAAGCGAGAAAGAATCACAACCGTAACTAAATAGCCAAGTCTTTATCACACTCAATAAACGCCCATACAAGTCATCTTCGCGGAAGGGTAGAAAGAAAGAAGACAAAATAAGTAAACGCGCCCGGAAAACCACACTTCACATCCAAATAAGAAATACCGTCCAAACAACCCCGTAGTCAACATTTTCCACCGTCAATTCAAGCCGTGAAATAATATTCTTCGTGAAAATGTGTAAACCAATCTACCAAAGCTCATAACCCATCAAATCTCATTATCGCCATAAATCAAATCTCAAGTCTCATCACCAAAATATCCAAATCTCATCATCAAAACTCGTTGACAAAACACATCAATTAGCAAATTCCAATTAAAAAAACTTATTATCAAATCTCATACATGTGAAATCTCTTGAACGATCCAATTTTGAGAAGCCCGCCATCTCAACCTAAAGTCCATGTCCAAGTCCATAAATAAAATCGTTTGAATCGTCACTTCACTACCAAATAAATAATACCACCAAGAATCTCAAGCCATGTTTTACAAATATTAGACTAAGTCGTGAATTAGTGAATTCTCCATGAAAATTAGCATACCAATAATACCAACTCTTTACTAAATATAAAAATTTATCCAAAATTTTTACATGGGAAAAAATTCGGATGACAAAATCTTTATAAATTCACTTAGCCTACCATATTCTTTGATTCGATTCACATGTCAAATAACAATGAAACGGCCCATCTTAGTGTAATATAGAAAACAGCTCATGATCCATCTTCATCCAATTGTGGCCCAACACACATAGTCTACTTGATCCAAATCAAGATTAACCCTAATCCCACGGGTATATAAAACACACTAATAACCCACCATACCCTAATATTACTCAAGATAAATAAACATACGCCTCCCAAATATCCGTAAACCACACGCAAAATTAGTCACCTCTCCCATCGAGATTATTTGCACCTAATAATACGGATTAGATCGAACCTCTTCAAATTATTTTCACATCACAAACCAACTTGATGCATCCACAATTATCAACACACGTAAGAAATACACATCCAAAATGATCCGAACCGAACTTGACTCAATCGCTCATGATATAATTTTATCTTGTAGCTCCATTCGAAATCAAGATGGCATCAAGATCTTGTAAAAAATATCACGGTAGGTTTAATATGTTTTGTGTTTTGTTTGAGTAAACGAGCTAACGAAGCAAAAGAGAGATTATAACAAAATCATTATAAATCTTTCTTTATATTCGGAAATAAAATGGGAAGATTGATTCCACATGGATCGATGATGATGAAGGTCAATCGAAAATCTTTAAAAGATTAAAAAACATTGAACCAAATCAGATGTTTTTAATTTTCTTGTCTAGTTTGATTGATTTGAGAGTTGAAGAGTGATTGTGAGGGTTATGGGTCGAGTCTAGATGTAGATTAGATTTTGTTTCGGATCTGTTTTTATTATCTTTTACATCTCGTTTTCTGTTCATATAAGCATGGGTCGATGATGTTGAGTATAACAGAGGTCGATGTTATTTTTTTTTATGGTATTCGTTGTGGTCAAGTTGCTACTGTCAAGATCTTCTTCTTCCTTTCTGTCAACTCGCTAGGTCTAAATCGCTAGGCCAAGTCGCTAGGCCTAAGTTGCTAGGCCAAGTCGCTAGGCCAAGTCGCTAGGCCAAGTCGCTACGACTTGTAAAGACAAGTCGCTATCTAAAATACAATGCATCCGACGCTTTGTGACAGTCGCTAGCAAGATTTTTTGACCATTTTAATTATTCCGACGATTTTTTCGACCAATATTTCCGACCGACTTCAATAACCCAAAAGACATGACAAAAACCGCGCTTCATTTATCCATTTGACCACGTGAAAGAACACATAAATGATGACCTCCAATAATATGACCAGATGACCTATTTATTTGACCGTTTGACCACTTGAAATATCACTTTTGGTACAAAATATCACAAGAAAGATGATATACGAATCTGTTTAGACAAAGATTTGACACAAAATGATGTATAAACTTGAATGAACATGTGACTTTTGACCCAAAAAATACAAACACATGTAAAACATCATTTACCTATAATAATCGGAAAAATATATCCGACCAAGAGAGTAAAAAACGCTTTTAATCATGTATTAAGAACCACATAAATCGAAACTACACAACAACCTTGGCTCGTACCAATTGTAGGATCGATATATTTATTGTGTTGATGATTCGGTGGTCTTGGATGATCAAAATACATGTTTGCCATTAGAGAGAAAGTTAGAGAGTTGGGTGTTCAAGCTAGAGACTTGGTTTACAAATTATGGAATATTTGATTGAAGCACCACCCTTCCATGGATGGAAGGGGTATTTATAGTTACAAATACACGACCTCCTATCGGCTGTGGATCGTGGATACAGTGGGTAAAGACCCGTCCTTCCTCCACGGTGTTGCATCGAACTAAACTACGCTACTAAATAACTAATAAAGCGCTAAATAACGTAAACAACGACAAATCTACGAGCTAACATATGCTAGACCATTATTGGGGTGACCGACTCTTTAACATGGAATTTTCTAATTCCTAACACATAACGATCAAACCCCATGATTACACTAAGGAAAATTGGATCTCCCTTAATATGTTTAAGCCTCAAACTCAATTAACCCCAAAACAGATTTTTTGGAAGAAAGACATGGATAAACAAAAAGTTAATGTACTTGTAGAAACTAACACTCCCCTTAGGAAAATGCCTGCAGCTAATGTGTATCCTCTAAATACACCAATGCATTTAGTTCCTAGATCCATTGCCACTAATAGCAAAACATTAATCAGCCTGTATGTTGTTTATCACCGTTTGTTGATTTTGAGAAAACGTAAGAAGAGAATCACACCTGCTGTGGATAACGGGGAAAGGGTTTTGAGCAAACTAAAGAATGTTATTTAACCGAGGTTATGCCTTTCTTTAAACAATTAAAAGGTCAATTTGAGAGTCTTCAAAAGAGAATAAATTCGATATTAAAGAAATGGAAAAGGAATTTGATGCTATGATTGTTGAGGTCAATGATTATGAACAAGAACTCAAATATAATGAAGTTGAAAGAAAAACTTGCATATCTTAAATGAGAATTTGATTTCAAGTTGTGTTGCTCAAGATGTGTTTTACATCACATTAAGCACTCTATTATCGCTTCTCGATTTCATGAATTATCGATTGCATTGAAAGTTTCCCATGATCGTGTCATTGAGCTTGAAAACAAAAACTCAAAACTAAATGAGAAAATTGATCGGGATGATCATGATAATTTGGTAAAACATCTTTCTAAACTAGAAGTTGAACATTTTGATTTGCAACTAAAATATCAACATCTTAAAGAAAATGTCAAAACCTCAAATATCAAGACATCCTCGATGTTCCGAGTTTGATGCGATTTTCGGATAAACAAACGTGACGAATGATTCAAGCTCATTGTAACACCATCGTAAAGTTGAAAGCCCAAATTTCTCAATTAAAGGGTGAAAAGAACAATGTGATGGCTCCCAAATGCCTCCTCCTTTAGATTCTCAAGATTCTCAAACTTTTCATCTTCAAAACTTGGTTAACGTTTTACAAAAGAAAACGAGAGTTTTCTAGAAGAAAATGAAAAGTTAAGCGACACTTTAAAGAGTTATATGATTCAATGAAAGTCACTCGTGACAAGAACAACGAAAAAATAACGTCTTTACAAAAGAAATTGAGAATCTGAGAGTCGTGAAAAAGGAAACCGCCACTTGTTTTTAATGAGAATGTTGAATCAAAGTCATCTACGATCGCAAATATACTATGACGGTTAAATACATTCCTCCTCATTTTAGGAATAATGAACTTGTGTTTCAGTAACTACTTCGCCACCTTAAGGATAGTCTAGAATGTCTCCGTGAGATTGTGGAAGAGGATTTCATTAATAAACCTCTTGATAGAAATTAGGTTTGCATGTATTCGAGCCAAACGATCTCGTGAGTCGCTAGAATGTTTAATTGCAACATGTCCTAAATCCTTAGATGCGAAAGGTAAAGTCATGATGCCTTGTTCTATGCTTAGTGCCAAGCATACAAACCATTCTATGCCTAGTGTTAAGAAAGTGAACACTAATGTGCCTTCAAGTAGTTCAGATCCATGCACGCCTAGTTTAGGAATGCAAAAGTAGATCAACCAACTAATGTTCCCATAATTCCCTCACAGAGTAATCATGACATAAGAGCAAGCGGGTCAAAGCCTCCGTGTAATACCAAGCAAGATAGGACCTCGCAAGCTAAGAATGTGCATTGGAAGAGAGTAGAAGACCACCCTAGGAACTTTAAGTTTGAGTTGAATAAAACGAATCGTGTTGATTCTAGTATTAGCCATAGGCGTGTTGTAATTAATTAAGCATTCGCTACTATCTCGCAAACCATGTAATGATGATCGCTTGTTTTCGTTACTAATCATGAATGTGGTGTGAATGTTTTGTCTAAAGTCGTCAAATGCCCGCTAAAATTGTTAATGTTAAAAATCAAGCTAAGAAGGCTAAAAGGCAAAGGCGAAAGAAAGTTAAAAACAAAGGAAACCTACAGAAGAATATTTAGTAAAATAGGTTATCAATGGATACCTTCGGCCATAAGGTTAATGAGTTACGCCTCAATTTGCTAAGGCAATGCCCACTAGAAAATGGATGCCTCATCGGTAGAACTATTCCCTTAAGTGAACATACTTTGAATAGGTCAAATCTGCACATTAGCTCTACATCTATTTCGATGATTCCATTGCTTCTACTTACGATGTGGGTGTTCCAATTATTGTTACTAACAAAGTGGAACCCATTATTGCATGGGGTTCCCAATTATCCAGCTTATCCATTCTTGTCTCGTGTTCAACCGCAGATCGCTCAAATTGTTCTCAGGTACCGGACTCGTTTGTTCCAAGCATATGACCGAGACCGATCGCGGCTCATGAACTTCGTGAGCAAATTCATCGGACTGTTAGATTCGGGAACGATCACTTCGTGCAATTATGGGTTATGGAGATTATGTTGTCGGTGATAGTGTTATCTCCAGGGTATATGTTAGGATTTAGTAAATTCAAGTATTAAAGAGTCGGTCACCTCAAGTATATGTAATCGTTAGTAAGCTCGTAGTCGAGATTAATATAAGTTAAGTAGTATTTAGTTTAAGTAACACCGTGGAGGATGGACGGGTCTTTACCCATCGTATGCCCGATCCACACCCGATAGGTGGCGATTTATGTAAAGATTATAAATACTCTCTACCTTCCAAGGTAGAGTTGGAGCTCATAATAAGATTTTTCTTTCTCTTACTAAAGTTCCCAAACCTCTAACTTTCTCTCTAAAACTCTTGTGTACGCCTACTTTGCTTATGGTTTGATGTGTATGTGAAATCCAATATGTTACAAATGGTATCAAGAGCCATGGTTAGATCATCTCTTACATATCTTTGGATTTCTAGTGGTTTTAGGTGGTTTTGAGTTTGAGAAAGTTTAGTGGTTTTGCATCATTTGGTTGATTTCTAGTGTTAAAGCTTGGATTTTGATTGTACTTTTGTGTTTAGGATCATCACAAGTGTTTAGGTTTTGATTTGGAAGGCTTGAATCATCGTGGTTGGGTTGTTTTGGATTGAAAAGTGTGTTTTGGAAGTTTTTCAAGTTAGCGACTTGGCTCTCGGTGTAATTTTCTTGGTAGCGACTTGCTTTGTAAATCAGTGGCGAGTTGTAGTGTATTGTGGTAGCGATTTGGTCCTAGCGACTTGCCTTTAGAGACAAGTCGACAAAAGTCTTGTTGGTGGATTCTCCACTACGGTAGCGATTTGGTAAGGTAGCGACTTGCTTTCAATTTTGATAGCGACTTGTTCTTAAGTTTCGTAGCGACTTGGTGTTAGCGATTTGACGAAGAGCGAGTTTATATTTAGCAATTTGATCTCGTAGTGACTTGGTGCATAGCGACTTCTCATCAAAATTCATAGCGATTTGGAACTTAGCGACTTGTCTTAGCAACTTGGTTCTTAGCGACTTGATTCAAGGAATCTTAGCGACTTGGTTAACGCTTGTTTGTAATACGGTTTTCTCTTGATTTAGTAAAATCCGTGAAAGAATCTATTTCCGGTTTAATCATAGAGTTATAAAATCCGTGTAATCTTTAAACATGTCTACCATCGTACCTACAATCATCTCCATCGTTGTCGAGGATGTTCAAGCAATGGTTCGGATACTCGCCCACCCATGCTTGATGTAATCGACTACGACTCTTGGGCTCAAAGAATCGATCAGCATCTTGTCTTGGAAAGGAAAATGGGTCAACATTCTCAAATCGATTGATGAAGGACCTTATCCGTTGAGACTACAAGAGACATAATTGATACTTCTGCAGATGGAACTATGATCTTTGGACTAGACAGCCAAAGACGATGATGAGCTCGATGATAAGGAGAAAAGAGATTCGATGTCGATATTAGGGCTTCTAACATCGTACTTCAAGGTCTTCCAAAGATATCTACAAGCTAATCAATCACAACACGAAGCCAAGGCGTGTGGATAATGTCAAGATGTACATCTGGTTCTCGAATTAACTATGGAAGACAGAGAATCACAACTCTATGATGAGTTTGAGCACTTCAAGATGAAACCGGATGAGAGCGTCTATGAGTATTACGTGAGATTCCACAAGCTTGTCAATGACATGAGGAATATCGAATGACCATGCCAAACATTCGCTTGAACTCTAAATTTGTAAACAACATGAATCCCGAATGGCACAAGTTTATCACTACGTGAAGCTAACCAAAGGATTGAAGAATACAAACTATGAGCAACTCTATGCATTCCTTCTTCGAATGAGAGACATGCTATGTTTGAAAAAGGATTCTTAATCGCCTCAAAACCAACTGAGGAGAGACAAGCTCATCGAATGATTCAACCGCTTTCTACTCAAACATAGGAATCACAACCAAAGCCTCACAAGTTATACCCATGGGTAATGGTAATCACAAACTCATTCCCGACCCAATGTTCAAACAAGTCGATGCCGATGCACACGTGGAAACTTCATTAATCAACTAGCTCTCATGATCACCAAAACATGAACTCTCTCCACACACCAACAACAACCTCGTAACGACATCTAATCTACACAATCAAAGCCTTTGTCGAGACGGAAAGGTTATGGTACAACATGTTCAAGAAAGACAAGTATGAACAAGGAAGAGGTGGAGTTGGTAGAGGTTTTGCCGCAAATCGTAATAGGGAAGGAATGGAAATCAAGGACAAGTAAAGCCGATCAAGTGTTACAACCGTGGTGGTGAGGACATATTGCAAGAAATCGACATCACCAAAACGCCTCGTAATGCCGAGTACTTGAGGATAAGATGTTACTAGTGCAAGCTCGGGACAATGGAGCAGCTTTGGATGAAGAGGAGTTATCGTTTCTTCTCAAGGGAATGCCAAGACATATGATGTCGATGTTGATGAATGCCAATTCATGAGATTGGTCATAATCATCGAATGCCTTTCAAGTAGTCGATTGTGATGCATTTGACTCGATGTAGATGATGAACCCATCGCTCAAACAATCTTCATGGCTAGCATCTCACCTATGGTTTCTCCAAAAGTTTCATCACCACAAGTGGTCCATCCAAAGACAAAATCATTTCGAGGTACTTAAACTATACGATGAAATTGATGAGCAAAAGATACATGATGAAGTACAATCGATCGTAATTATTGAGTCGATATTGAAAATATGGGCAATGTCGATGTTGTCCCATATGATCAATATGTGAAACAAAGTGAAAGTGAGATTGTACCATGTGATGTATCTTATGCGATCAATGATGACTATGCTTTTGACGAATACATCGCATGTACCCACGATGAGTCTCATTATCTCTCGAACTTAATGCTTATAAAGAACAAGTTGCTATTTATGAACAACGAGCTAAGTTTGAGTTAACCACTGTAAGCGTGAGATGGATGACCAAATGCGTATAACTATTAGACAAAGTAAGTTTAGAGAAAAGTATTAAAACAAGAGTTAAACTCCTTACAAGAAAAGCTTTCTAAAACTACTAAGCAAAACAAGAACTTCAAGAAAATGTTAAAATGCTTAAGCAAGAATTACGTGCTAAGGAATCAAAACTTTTGAATGATTTTTCTAATCTAAAACCTTGAAAACAAGCTTGAAAATAAGTTGTACGACAAGGAAATACCATTCAAACCGCTCACTTAATCACTAAGCACGTAGTTTTAAGTGATAAGCATAGTACTCCCTTCTTGAGGAACCAAATCCAGAGGTTGATAACGCTACAAGCATCGTTCGGGGTCAAAGGAACTTCCTTTTCTTCGAGCAAGTTTTCTAACACCTAGGCAAGTGAACCTAATCGTTGTAGTGTAGTAATTAGGGTAAGCCACGGGTATTGATATCGTTCTCTGGGGAATAGGAATGCTAGTAGGAGTTACTACGCTAAGGTTAAGGTTGAGGAAGATTATTTTGTATTTTTTATATTTTATGAAAATGGAAAGGTACGAATCTCGGTATTGGATTTGGGGGTTGGTATTTCACCGATTACTCTACTATTATCTAATTATCTAAACTAAGGTTGTGGGAGTCTATGTCTAATTAATGTGTGCTCGTATGATAGTTTAAAGATGTGTTTACTTAGTTTGTATTACTCCTTAATTATCTCCTATTGATGGTTGAGTGTCACGTCTTATTCTTAGTCATCGTTGTGTGTCTAAAGTTGTAGGGTATGCGTTTCTCCTAACTCTTTGAAGTTACCAAAGGTTCTTGTCTACAAACCCATTAGGGATTATAAACTCCTACTCTAAGGCGCTCTTTGGATGGTTTAGCCTACAACTACTCGTAATTATACTCTAAGGTTCACAAAGATGAATCAAGCATTAAGTACACAACGAATGACCTATCGCATTACTAGATCATTAGTCAACTAAGATAAGAAACAACCAATCAATATTCAATAATTAAGTTTCATACTTCCTAAGCAAACACACAAATAAATTAGCCGGACATGGAGAACATGCAAGCATACACACAAATAATCAAAGACATAATTGAATTAATGAAGTAAAGACTTATCTTGATGTAAGATAGGTTTAAAACCCTAAAATCTTGTACAAGACACCTTAGGTTCGGTTTTAGGTTTTACTCCAAAGACTCTCCACACAAAGACCGAAAAATTCGGATTCTATATATAAGATTACAATTGCGACGGCGTCACCTTATGTTTAGTGACGCCGTGTCGCCGCCATTAGGGTTTCGTCTTGCCACGTTAACCTTGCGACGGCGTCACCTTATGTCCGTGACGCCGTCCTCTTCTCTTCCGACGTCGTCTCGATTGCATCTAGGCCGTCTCGAGTAGCGACGGCCTACTCTTCCATAACCGGACGTCGCCACTTGAAAATACGAGTTTTGGGTTCGGATCGTCTCAATAATTTTGGGACGGCGTCGCCAATAGCACCCGACGCCGTCGCCTTATACTTTCAAAGAATCGTGAGTGTCTCGATTTTGACTTTGGCCATTTTCTTCATATATTCGCCTTTTCGTCCAAATAAGTGCCATTCCAAAGATTTTGCCTTCACGAGACCTAAAAGTGAAAAGGAACAATATTAAGCAATAACGGATACAAAGTGATCAAATAAGGACTTAAACGACCCTCAAAATGGTACCTTTAAAACCTTATCAAATATCCCTACACTTGTTATTTGCTTGTCCTCAAGCAAATGTGCTTTTAGCCAATTAATTTATAAGTAAGGGTCATGAAGCATTAATTCAAAACGGTCCACAACACATATAAGCCCCAAAAAGTCATAACAAGCACGGAATTACATACTAGCACCTCACATGGGGTGTTTGGATACTCACATCTCTCGGGTGTATATATGAAATATAACAATATAGGAAATGGAAGATAAACACTCATTAACCGGTCCTAGTACATAGATTACCATAGGCTTGAGAATAGATCAAACCTTCATCGCTTTGGCGTAAGCACCTAGGAAAGACTATCAAAGAGGTCTTTAAAGGGTTGTAATGTTAGGCTTACGGTAGGAAACAAGGGTTTGGTGGGATAGACTATTTAGTGGTGGTAAGTCAAAAATGTCTATGTTAAATGCATATGAAGAATGGCGTTGCTAAGCCAAGACTCGACACTCTAAAACTCTAGGCAATGAAAATAATCAAACATAAATTTAAAGGATAGGTGTAGGATGGTAGCCCGTATGTATATATATATATATATATATATATATATATATATATATATATATTTTTTTTTCACTCTATATTTTTTTTTCTTTTTTCTTTTTTTTTTTTTTTTTTTTTTTTTTTTTTTTTCACATACTTTTACTCTACCATCCTCTATGATAACATCAAAATACTAGGGATTTATAGGCATATCCCTACACTTGAGTTTTATTACTCTAACACTAATTTGACCCGAATTGAAAAGATCAAAACACTTGGGGTACATTATTACGCAAACAAAGGGAATTTGAATTTAACGTTCCCTTCCGTCATTTCATAAACTTTAACTTTTCCCATGAATCCCAATCATCCCAAAATTGTATACAAAGGATATGACTCGACTTAGCAACTTATGCAAGCAACTAGATAATTGAACTAAGGGTTTAGGGTGATAACAAACAATTGCACTAAAAGTGAGCGCATAAGGGGTAGGCTAAGGCGATTTGGGTGTATATTTGGGGTGGGGTGTAAACAATGCTCTTCATTGATATTCGGAAAACCGAAACATCACGAGAACCGCGAAAAGGATAGGCTCGAGGGTTAACTAGGGTATCGTGTACTAAAAATGAGTACAACGCAAAGGGTGTGGGGAATTACTCAACCAAGTGGAAGAAGTAATTATATTACGTATCAAACAAGGGTTATCCTAATGCCTCTTATCATTTAGTTATTCCTAACTACACAAGTGTAGCCTCACTTGCGATCTCGGAATGCATCACAAAACAAGTTCTAGAATCTAATATACTACCGGTTCACACTCTAAGCATTAAAGATGAATGCTTTAATTCCGTAAGATATTGGATTTCACATACACATCATAACATTAACACAATGAGCACATAGATGGTTTTAGAGAGAAAGAGTGGGACATTCTAGTGAGAGAAACTTGTGGAATATTAGATTACCAAAGAACATCCAACCCTCTACCTTGCAAGGTAGAGGGTATTTATAGGTTACAAACTAAGCGACCTCTGACGGCGGCTGTGGATCGGGGATACGGTGGGTAAAGACCGACCTTCCTCCACGGTGTTGCACTAAACTATTTTACGCTCTTGACTAACTAAATAACTACATAAATAAGTAACTAACGATAAGTCTACGAGCTAACTTATGCTAGATAATAGTTGGGGTGACCGACTCTTCAATCTTGGAATTTTCTAATTCTAACAATCTCCCCAAGGAGGTCACCCCATGTTTTACATTTCAAATCCTAGCATTCTATACTTGACTTTGTTCTTGAGCTCGTAGACAAAACAACTTCAACATCGTGATCTTTGTGCATAAGTAGTGCAACTTCAAAGTCTGCATGATTTGTACTTTAAGAGGAGGTCATTAATGATCTATGAGATAATAATTAGGAGCCATCTTTTGAGATCATCGGCAATCATCAATCTACGAGACATCCTTTGTGGTGTTGGTATTATGTGATGTTGTGACTTTAGGACCGACATGCTCACATTACGGATCATGATATCTTCTCATCGAGTAGCGGAAGCATTTGTTGAATCATGATATTGGCGGCGTAGCGAAGCTTGGAGTGAAAATATCGAGTCATTGATGCACTAATCATGATTTCTTTTGAGTTGAATGTGTTAAGTGAGCATGCGGCTATGGATTGACCGCTTCATTACGATCATTACAAGCGTCGGGTGTACACGCATACAACGATTAGCAATAAATCGCACGAAAGTGTCTTTGATCACTTCGTTGAATTGAGTACACGACCCGGGTTCCCGTTGATCGATACATGTCTTGCTGTGATCGGTATAATTCCTAAGAATTTCCTTGACGGGGTTTCGCGGTTTGTTCTAGTTGTTCTCAAACCGGAACATCTCAAAGAAGACAACACGGAGTGAGTGAACCGTAATTTTAAGTCCAGATTGATGAAAAGAGATTTGAAAAACAATCGTGTATTGCTCAATAGAAATTGTTTTGCAATACAACGAAGGTTTTATTGAAAATCAATTATCAATCATAAAAATACCTTTTGGTTTGAAAAATGAGTACACGGTCGATGTGCTAAAGAAAAGAGTTTTAAGCACAAAGACCGGTTTTCAAAGGTATCCGTCAATCCATAACTGAACCGAGGTTTGATTCAAGAGATTGAATCGCCCCATTGTTTCATTCGGTTGTCACATGGTTGATCTATATAATAGATCTCACATGCCACCTACCGGGAGCTTGTTTGATGTTGGCTCGAAGGCTTTCCATCTTCATTGTGAATATGTAAACACATCACTCGGATGTTACGGCAATACCACAAGGATAATCGTGGGACTCAAGATATAATCTCTCTTTCCACATTGTGTGAAGCAGAGAGTCTTCATTGAAAGTGTCCTAATGAGATTTATTGATGATCTCGTGGCTCTAGACTCAATTTGTGCATATTTGGATCCTATGGCGGAGACTAGGGAGGGTCTCCTTCTTCAATATCAACCATCTCTAAGAAAGTCGATAGATAATGTCGGTTCCCGTGAGAATGAAACAAGTCCTTTTAAGAGGAACTTGAGTGGTTTGGAAAGTTGAAGTGCGGTCGTCCTTTGGGTCCATGACGTCTTGTCTTCAATACCGATGTTACCATCGGTAGCATATGAAGTGAACCGGTTTACGCCCTAAGGTTGAATAAATGGAGGCTATTTGTTTTCACCCTTTTCTCATTCAATTCTTTTAATTCTTCAACCCCTTGATTGCTTACGAGACTTCATAGCTAGAACCTTGTTGGGTTTATTCGATACTAGCTCGGTCTTAGTCCGCACTCTTCCCATATCTCATTTTCTCCTTTTATCATCATACCTAAGGACTTCTACACTAACTAGTGGATTGTCCTGGGTAGATCCCTCCGGTTACGGCGGATCATGGGAACACATACCTAACCTTATCATCCTTATATCACCGTACATAAAGTAAAGTTGGTCGGTCTATTTGGTATTGTTAATACGCCATTGGATCCAATTGAAAACCATTTGAAAATCAATTCGGATACTTGTGATATATTATCAAAGCATTTTGTACTGAATTGTTTTGATATTTTAGACGAGAACTCCCCTCAACATGTGCATCAAGTATTTGAAAATGTTTTGCACACGGAGGCAAGAGAAAGAATTAACTTCTTTGATTACCATTTTCTAAAGATATCAACATCACTTCCCACATCAAATCAAGTAGATATAGCATTTAGGGAAGGATGAGGTTTCCATAAATTTGCTCCCCTCAATATGTGCCTCGAGGTTTGAAAAGAGTTTTGCACATACTAGAGAACCCTTTATCATCAAAGGATTAGAAGCCATATGATCAAGGTACCTTAAAAACATTTAAAGTTGAATTTTGCAAAGATTTAAGTGTTGTGTACCACGATGACTTGAATTTGCAAAGAGTTCTCCCCTTAATATATGCTTGAGATTCGAAAATTGTTTAGCACATATAAGAGAAGTTTGCACAAAATTGGTCATCTTATCTTTTAACATCTTTCATATTTATATCACATTTTCTCCCAGATCAAAATCTTAAATCCTTTGAGATTTTGGATCTCAAGTGATTAAATATGTATGAGGTAAAATATTTGTAGGAGAAAAATGTGTCCGATTTTATATGATCAAAATGGACAACACATATGTTTCCCTTTTACAAGGGAAACCACAGTACAAATCCTAGCACTATTACATGTATTACGAGTTGTTCATATTTATTACACCACATATTACACATAGTTAAAACACACCATAAACGGTATCCGAAGAAGTCTTCATTCGGTCCTCGAAGAAGTTTGTAGTGACCATCACGAAGCCTTCCACCAACAAAACTTTCAAGGTGCGGAAGATCCTTCGTGTCTTGAGTCTTCGTCGATTGCGACAATGAAGTGTTCACATCTCTTCACGTCATCATCGGTCAAAACATAGTTTTAACCCAAGATTTCATATCAAGTTTGGCTTCTTTCACTCGGTGTCAAGTTCTTCTTGACCAATTTGAGCGTACCATCACTAAACTTGTAGAGTTCACATAGGCGCATAAGCATCGAGATCCATATCATCGGTGAAGATGGCGGCTCTAGGGGTGTCAAGGACTTTGTATTCTCGATGAAATTCATGCCCGGTTGCATTCCATTGAGGACTTGTAAGGTTGATCTGGTTTGGTAGCTTTCAATGCCAAGTGAAAGTCCTCAACTCGTTTTGAATGACTAAGCCCCGATCCAAAGAGTGGCAGTGCGAGAGGGCCTTTTCTCACGTCGGTAAGTGCTCAAGGTGTCCTTGAAGATTTAAGAGATAGAGATCTTGAAATCATTTGGCGAAAGATGTTTGAAGTCGTTCTCTTCAATAGTATACACTTTGAAGTCGACTCTTTTAAGGACAATCTTCTTCAAGTACTCATATCCATAGATAGGGAAGATCTCTACACTAACAACACTTAAGATTTGTAGCTTTGATCGACATCATTGCGTCTTTTATCGACACCATGTCTTTCGATGTAGAACTTCTTCTTTTGAACCACCGGTGAGAAATACCATAAGCGGCAATATCATACTTTTGTTCTTCATTTGCCCGAATTGATCGGGAACCATCTGTTCAAGCCCACGATCGAGTAGGTTGCGACTTTCATCTTTGATATTGATAGGCGGGCCTTCTTTCGTGAGCGAGCACACGAGATAGTCAAGTCGTGATTGAAGAAGAATTCGCTGAATGGTTATCGACCGGGTTCACCACCAAGAGGAAGAGATTTGTTGACATTGAGGCGGTGATTTGCTCAACGACTTGGTCATTTAGCATCTTATGGCATTCTTCCATCGATATTGAAGATGATTTGCATCGAATGGAAGACTTTGACAATTTCGTAAGCTTGACCTTCAAGATCTCTTGGAGTTATGGATGAGATACTCTTCCGCTCACAAAACCATCTAATAAAACTTCCCATATCACCGGTGTAGTGCGAAGAGAGTCTTGGTGGGACTTCATAATTATTGGTGATAACCGATGCCCAATTGTTGTCGGGAATCATAGAGTCGAGACTACGGGATGGTCCATGTGGGTTACGGAGAAGGAGGTCTATCTTCCACAATGCGACTTTGAATTGTGTCTCTTGAAGGTGCTACTCGGATGTGCTAGTGCGATTCCCGCCATGTAAGTGTCAAACCAATCTTGATGGCTTTGGAATATGCTTTGTCGATGCATCATCTTCATCGGTTACGAGTCGGCCATGACTTGCGACTCTTCGTTAACCATTTGATCATCGAGGAATTGAGGTGGATGTGGACATGAACCTTGAGTCAACCGTCGTCCATCGTGATTTCTTCATAGTACTACGATCTTTTGTAGGATCGATTGATTAGAAGGTTTTGGCGGTGATGATGGTGGTTGTGGTGGAGGTGTGATGGTTGTCGTAGAAGGATTACTAGCTCCGAGGTTCCAGCGCCTCCGTTGGTGGCGGAGGTGGAGGAGGATCATTGCGGTTCTTCATCAATGTTTCCATCACAATCGTTCTCCTTTTCTTTTTAGCTTCTTTTCCCCGACGTCAATCATAAAGCGCTCATCATTGTCGAATTTAATGGATTCTTCTAGTGCCTCATAGAGTTTCTTGTGAACCTCATGCTTGTCCTCTTGACCTCATACATCCTTTCACAGGCTGCTCTCATATCGGAGATGGGGAGGTCCTTGAATCGTCTAAGAAGTGGAGCCTCCATAGCCCATTCCACATCCTTGACTTCTCCTTCAATAGCGGCGATGGCGCTTCATTGAAGTTGAGGTGCTCAATCTATAGACACGATCCACGGAGAATCAGCATTTAGGAAGTTGCCTTTCGAGCATCTATCCTTTTAATGGCTTTATCCGATGGTTGATCGGTGGTGAGAATCGGTGGAGGAAGCGGTGGAGCCACTTCATCTGCAATTGTAATGACGGGTTCGGGTTTGGTGACATTGTTGGTGGTGTTTGTCTTGTTGATTGAGTAGGTAAGGGAGGTGGAAGTGCGGTTGATAGTGAAGATGCGGTCATTGGAGGAATGGTTGGCGTATCTTCTTGAATCTTGACATTATACATGGATTGTGCGAGAATCTAAGGTTTTGTCATTAATGAATTGATCACCAAAGAAAAATCTTCATCAAGATTCTTAAGTGAGGATAGAGAGTTAGTAGACAGTTTGGTTCATCCATCTTCAAGGTCTCATCGGATCTTGTCTCAAGGTTCTCCTGCGAGCCTTTTGTAACAGTGTCAACATTCAAGTCAGTTGAGTCTCACCAAGTGTAAGAGATTCCTTAAGCGTTTGAGCACCTTGACCACTCCAGTTGTTCTTTTGCATGAGATGAATCATTTCTTCTCTTGACTCATATGGATTTGTGGTGCTTGATGGAGATGATGAGATAGTTAACGACATGTGAGCGACTTGTTCGGTTTCAACACTTGCAACTCCTTTACCCTTGTCAAGTGTAATTGGGTTTGTTTGTTGAGGTAGTTGAGCGGGTTCTCTTAACACAATTCCACCTCTTGGAGCTTTCACATTCGACTTTCAAGGCTTTCTTTGAATTCCAAGTTGCGGATCGACATCATCTTCATCGATTAACTGGTAGCATCCCTTGGTGTCTCGGTGTTCTTACCAATTTCCTTCTCCACTTTCTTCCTTTTAACATTTTGCTTCTTGGATGTGGTGTCATTGTTGTGACCTTTCACGTCTCTTTTTAGGAAGAGGCATAGGATGCTTGTGGTGACTTGGTCATGGGAGCATTTGGTTGTAGAGGAGATGGTGTGACATCGTGAGAGAGTTTGGTTGCTCTTTTCTTGTATTGCTTGAAGTAGTCCGTCTTCTTGATATCTTACGTGAGAAGACAATCGAGAATTGGCAAACCAAATATTTCATTGACCACACCTCTAGGAACATATTTTAGGTTTCCCAAGACATATTCTTCTTCAGCCTTATGTAGAGTTGATTCACTCCTAGGATTGAATTTGTGAGTTTGTTGTAAGTGCTGGATAACAAGCTTAGAGAATCTGATGCTTTGGGAATTACAAGCTTGTTCTGTTTCTTTCGGCCTTGAGCTTTGTTCTGGAAATTGATTATGTCAGATATGAATGTGTTCATTGATAACGAAAATTCTTCCCAAATTCGATCTGATACATTCACATCAACCCTATTAACGATTCCCATAGGATTTGCAAGATAGGGATTCTCACTTTATCGAACCACGATGTTTTGCGGATAAGCACAAGTTAAAATTGTCGTAATGGCTCTCGGGGTTGATACATGTGTCGATGATGATGTCGGATGCTCTTGAAATCTTTTACGATAACCCAATCCAATAAGAAAGACAATCAAGTCGTCGACACGGTGGAGATTCGAGCGAAAGTCGGGGTTACATGGTGTGATTCCAAGAGCCTTGCTCGAAATATCGAAATCAATTGTGAACTCCATATCATCCGGCATGCAAGAGTATCGGTGTGATTTTGTCCCATTGAATGGTGTTCAGGCTGTTGAATGTAAATGGAGGAATTGAGCATTGCTTGGTAATAGCTCAAAAAGTTTGTGTTTTGAGGATGTCAATAGAAACTTTGAGTATCGGATTATGTTGAAGCTTTTGTAAGTCCACATATGATTGCTTTTTCCGATATCGCCCATTGACTCACAGGAAGGATTTCTTCGTCGAGAGAACTTTGGATGATGCCGAAGGGTAGCGCTCTTTTACGGGATTGAACTTGCCATTGATATTACGAGTAATCATACAATCAATAGTAATGAATGGGAGCAGGTTAGATGATAAATGGTAAGTGAGACAACATTGAGAGCACCCTTATGGCATAGAAGTAGTAACTCGAAGGTCCCCAAAACACATCTGAGAGAAAGATAGAGGCATAGATTACAAATACATGACAACTTTCAAATATATGATACCATTCATAATTGAGATATTTCAATGAAGTACGGTCATATAGATAAATAATTACATGACGAGCATATAAGTGATTTAAAGGGCAAAGAGTGCATTTCAAAGAGATCATGACATGAGCCAAGATACACATGTAAAGTGATATAACAAATATGTATGAGGCAAAAGTAACATTTGGCGATCGTGAGATAAGCCAAGTACCTTTTGCCTAAGCAGAGATGTCATAACAGATTACATAGAGTATGTTGATTCAACAAGTCGAATAAGCGGATCCTAAGTGTTGAGAGGTGAGATCATCTTTAGCACAAAGACCTTTGAACATTTTAATAATCCTTGACCCTAATACTAATTCTCAACATGAAAGTGAACAATGTTGCGGACTTGTAAAGACAAGTCGTCATCTAGAAACCACGAGACAAGTCGCTAAAGATTAGCATTCTAAGTCGCTATGCTAATTCGCTAGCATGTAAAGTCAAGTCGCCATGAGCGTTAACACACCCAAGTCGCTATCAATTCGTTAACTAAGTCGCTGGGTTACTAATTAACTAACTTGTAAAACAAGTCGCTAATCGCTAACTAATTATTAACCAAGTCGCTACAAAGCAGGTCAACTAAGTCGCTGGGTAACTAATTAGCTAACTTGTAAATACAAGTCGCTAACTACTAACTCGCTAACCAAGTCGCTAGAATTTAGTGAACTAATTAAGCTCTGAAGCGTAGTCGCTAACTTGAACACTAACTCGCTATGAAGAACATTCGGACTAAGTCGCTACCAAGAACAGTTTAACTCGCCACCAAGAACACTCAAAAATTCAGCAGCAAACCACCCAATCCACCAAACAATCATTATCCTTTCATGGTAACATATACAACAATCACAAAATAATGCACCAACACTTAGAATATATGCAATCATAATAATCATCAACCCTTGAACCTAAGAGGAATCCAACGATCACGATTACACGAGATGCACGTTCGAATCGGTAAGCGTGACAAGTTAGAAACACAACACAAACGCTTAAGAGAGCTAAGATAAGAGTGATTCGAGACAAACCTCTTGCTAAGTCGCTAGGTAGAGCAATTATCTGAAGAGAAGAAAAAAAAAAAGCGAGAGAAAAAAGGAAACTTGTTTGAGAAGAGATCGGTGTCGCTAGGGGTATTCAAACTAACTTTGGCACTATGACACATTTGGTCCTCGTGGTTTTAGAATGAGAGGTAAAATGCTAGTGCAACACAACATTCACATATTAGACAAGTTTGGTCCCTATGGTTTTGAGGAAGGGTGGTAAGATGCTAACACGAAATATAGACTAAGTCGCTAGCATAGATTATCACAATGATCAACATGAATCAATTAATCATTTAGACCAATAAGCATTTAATACTAGGCACTTAATCGAAGGTACACAATGATAATCCTATGAGCAAGATCGACCACAACCAACAAAAACCATAACCCGATAGTTCGGAGGCAAGACACGACCTCAACATGCAAGCGAGCAAGCATTATAACCAACACGAAGCCAATGGCATAGATAGTCAAGAAAAACATATACACGGTCTCCCCTCAATCAAGTTCATCAAAGAACATTGATTGACATAAGTTACTACGATAAAATGGAAACAAGAATATTTCAATTGTTCGAACTTCATCTATGATCCGTGCCATTATTGAATGACATTTCTAGGACCGTAGATGTTATCGATATGATGAAAATATTCTTTATTAGATAGGAAAAAGCGTGATAAAATTGTACATTTAAAGAATTTAAGCAGGATAAAAAATTTTTTTTTTTTTTTTTTTTTTTTTTTTTTTTTTTTTTTTAAAACTCGATTTATACAAAGATATGGATGAGCGAGTCTGATTCAATGATGAATAGGAGTCAAAGTAAGTAGTGCATCAAGCTGTTGCACGCTATAGCTCTGAATGAGCTATGTTCATTTCGATGGGAACCAAGTCATGAAGTTCTGATTGAGTTGAGCATTGTACACGAAAAAGGCGAGAGCACATTGTCTTGGAAGCACATGTAGATTTGTACATAGAAGAGTTAGTGACATGATGAAAATGGGCATTTGGATGCATCACGGTATACTACGGACTTATCATTAATGGAGATCATGATTAGTCTCACATTTGGATGCATCACGGTATACTACGGACTTATCATTAATGGAGATCCTATTAGGCTCTACATTCTTGAAAAGTTTACTGTAGGAATCCATTTGAGGCATGATCTAGGGATGTAAGTTCGTTTAAGTCACGTAAACTTAAATAATCTACCGGTGGGAATCCATTTGAAGCCACGGTGAGTTGAACTAAATGAGTGCACACCCTTGTTTTGACTATTTGTCTTTTGTGATCGAGAGAATTTCTTAGGGATTGATCATCGGACTATGTTTTGCATGATACCTAGTTAAGCTTATAGCATTTCGATTTGTGGGTGATGTTCATTAGTCCTATGCTTGGGATTCATCATATCTGAACTAGGCAATGAAGTGGTGGTTTTGACAAAACAGACTTATTATCAACTTGGGATGTAAGCTTAGATTTCAATGGTTTAGCTCTTTCAGACCTAAAGGCATTAGGTTGTTTAATAACTGTTTGTTTCAAGTGGTTACGAACAGTTGACTTTCCCAAAGTTGAAGGTTTTGCAAACTTAGCGTTCATCCTATTTCCAACATACTTCTGAGCTCATTTTTAGGGCAACAATATTGAAGCTCTTATCACGAATTTGTGCTTTGAGGTCATCAATATCTTTCATCAAAGTTAGATTGATTGACTAACTTAGAGTTTGTTTCCTCAAGGTTCTTTCTTAAATGCTCATTTTCTCTTAGAAGGTTGGACACACATAGAGCTAGTTCGAATTCCTAGATTCTAGTGTATCACTCATCTCATGACAGTCATATTTACGGGCTTACGAAAGAAGCGATTTGATTTCTTATGGTGAATCTTTGTCACGAATCGGGATTTTAAGCGATTAATTTCAAAAATTCTCTAAATTCGGAAGTTCCATATTACTACCTTTGTTTTTGCATAAAACATTTCATTCTTATGTTGTATTTCAATTTGCAAAGAGATCGGTGTTTTCAAGAATTGAAAATTTGTTTGAAAGCTCATCATATACCCTTTTTCAATCATGTTACTTGCATTAGATTCGAGACAAAACAAAGATTGATTCCACATTGTTATGTTCGGGATAAGAGTCATGTACCTTTTGTGAGAATTTGTGTGATCGAGATAAGTGTACCTTGTTGATTGATACCTTTTCGACTACGAGAATTTGAGATCGGTGATGTTTTCTTCATCCTTTTCCATCACAACCGAGATTACGCAATCGGTGTCTTCTGCTGGTTCAAGCTGGAATGAAGCATGACACGTCATCATTGTTCCATGGACACTCTTGACACTCATTCAATTCCTTGACTTGTTATTCTCTTTTGCGGCTTCCTCGATGTATGTTTCCATATTACTCATAAGTTGAATAAATGAGTTTACGAACTCATGAATTTCCATTCCGTGTGCTTCTTGAAAGACATTCCGGTCATGATGTTATCAAAATCGAGGAGTATTCTTCCGGGTAAGTGGTGAAATTGGTTGAAGATGGTTTGGAGAGCGACATGAGAATCATCCGTTGAGAGCTTTTCTTTGGTAATTTGAAACCTCGATCGTTCTAGGTTAAGCAAAGCAGTTCTTGTTAAAGTGGGAAAATCTGACGAAGGATGGCACAACTTGTTCGATCCATGGTTGTTGATAAGAGTAATTTGAGAAGTGGTGAGATGTTGAAGCGGCTCATTGGTGCATTCCACATTCTTAGCATCATCGAAGACATTAAGAGTGACTTATTTGAGTTGTTACGATTGATCGATCTTGAATCATTAAGTGTGTGGCTTTCGGATAGGCATTACATTTCACAATTACGTGCTATGTCATAGAGAGCAAGTACTTTGGTGATTAAAGGATCCATGATGGTGACATTGTGTTATTATGAATTACTCCCAAGTCTCTAGAAATTAGAATCAACTCGCTACCAACTAAATAGCACTAATCCCAAGTCGCTAGAAGATACTACACCAAGTCGCCAACACTTAATTCGCTACCATGCCAAGTCGCTAGAGTTCCAAGTCGCTAGCCGGATGTAAGTCGCTAAGTAGTAACTCGCTAACACTCAGTCGCTAGCAAAATTTCGTGACAATTAAGCTACACAGTCGCTAACGATGCAAGTCGCTAAAGAGCAACTCGCTCTGGACCAAGTCGCTACCACCAAGTCGCTACTCGTGGTGGAGGTCCACTACTTGTACTTTAACTCGCTAGATCTAACTCGCTAGCTCCAACAACGTAAGTCGCTAAAAAATGTGAAGCAAGTCGCTAACAAGAAAATACTCCGTGAGCTAAGTCGCTAGCTTGAAAAACCATATAAACATCACTTTTCAATCCAAAACAACCCAACCAAGATGATTCAAGCTTACCAAATGAAAACCTAAACACTTGTGATGATTCTAAACATAAAAGTACTAACAAAATTCAAACTTTAACACAAGAAATCAACCAAATGATGCAAAAACCACTAAACTTTTCAAACTCAAAACCACCTAAAACCACTAGAAATCCAAAGATGTGCAAGATATGATCTAACCATGGCTCTTGATACCAATTGTAAGATATTGGATTTCACATACACATCATAACATTAACACAATGAGCACATAGATGGTTTTAGAGAGAAAGAGTGGGACATTCTAGTGAGAGAAACTTGTGGAATATTAGATTACCAAAGAACATCCAACCCTCTACCTTGCAAGGTAGAGGGTATTTATAGGTTACAAACTAAGCGACCTCCGACGGCTGTGGATCGGGGATACGGTGGGTAAAGACCGACCTTCCTCCACGGTGTTGCACTAAACTATTTTACGCTCTTGACTAACTAAATAACTACATAAATACGTAACTAACGATAAGTCTGAGCTAACTTATGCTAGATAATAGTTGGGGTGACCGACTCTTCAATCTTGGAATTTTCTAATTCCTAACAGGCACTAGCGGTAGCTAAAAATCCTCTTCCAACTAGTAATGGGCATGTCGGGTCCTTATTCATGTCTAGTACATGAAAGTCGGCCAAAAGAGTCAACTCTCCTACATGTACTACCATGTCCTTTATTATTCCTACCGGACGTGCTATACTACCGTCCGCTAGACCTAAGATAGTTTCCGTTGGTTCAATTTTACCTAGGTTGAGGCTTCTATGAAGGGACAACGGGCGAGATTGATGCATGATCCTAAATCGGCTAGAGCATCGAGTGGCTTGGAAGTTCCAAGTCTACACGGAAGAGTGAATAGCCCGGATCGTCTAACTTCTTAGGTAAGTTGTTTCGCACAAAGGCGGACCCATGTTTTCCAAGCCTAAGTTCTAACTCATATTTTTCTTTTAAAGCATTATAATAAGGTGCATGAGCTAAGACTTCAAGAATCGGTTTTCTTGATGGAGTTCCTTGTACTCCTCCTCTAAACTAGGTTTGGATTCTTGGTCGACGGGTTTCTCAAGAGTAGGCTTTACCAAAGGTGCCGGGCCTTGGTATCTCTTGGATGACTTGGAACCCTTTTGATAGCATTTAACGAGTGAACCGTTGGGTGAGAGGGGCATGGATGTGCACTCTCCATGGTGAATGGAACATGAAGTCGATGCAATCGAATTCACTTTGGGTTCTTAATGGTATCACTGGGGGTGCTCCAACTTCCCGCTCATTGAAGGCTTTTAAGAGGGCATCAAGCTTGGTTGTCATCTCGCTTTGTTTTTGCTTAAAATCGGCTTCAAGCTTATTCAATCGAGTTTCTTGGGATGACAAAATCTAGATGCAATTGCCTCAAGATTAGTGGGGTTTACGGTATTAGAAGAATTGATCCTAGTAGGCGAACTAGATGAGCTTTGGGGCGTCTTGAGTTTTGGTTCCACTTAAGGTTAGGGTGATTTCTCCATGAGGGTTGTATGAGTTTCCTAATTTGTTTTGTTCGGGTTTGAAAGTGTACCACTTCTCTCCCGCTCCGTCGATGCGTATGGAGGCGTAGTCCATAAAGCTTGTTCGGAGAGCCTTGTGCAATCACGAGTGTCATGGGGACCACCGCATAACTCACAAGGTAGAGTGATTTGATTCACTTGTCGTGAGGACTTAGGATTATTGTAGGAACTCATGAGGAATTTAACTTGATCTTCAAGTTCGATCATCCTGATCGGGAGGAGGCAAGGAGATTGCCTTGGCGGTTTGGGCGACTCACGGGGTCATCCCAACTTTCGTTGTCATAGAGGCGAGGTCCTCTATTATTTCCCATGATTCTTCTCGGTGAGATCACTAAGTTTTCCACGGCCGCTTGGTCAATGGATCGCTTAGTGGGAAGTTGACATGATCATAAAGATTTGCACTTGGAGCCAAAGATCAATGCCGTGATGAGGACTTTATGAAGTAAGTCCTTGAATCGGGTCCATGCTTCAGAGAGAGATTCACCTTGACGTTGTTGGAACATCAAGATGTCATTCCTAAGCTTAGTGGTTCTCCCGGTGGGAAAAATTGAGCAAGGAAGCGAGTAAGATCATCCCAACTTGAGATGGAGCCGGGGAAGTCGCTCAAGCCAATTACTAGCTTGGTCCCGTAGAGAATTGGAAGAGCGCAGCGCGTGGTCTCCCGAGTAGTAGCATCAAGGTCGATGGGTCGGCGATTTTGAGAAATCCTCGGATCTCGATTTGGATCTTGAACGAAGTCCATGGAATGCACATCCGCTTTGCACCAACCGGATGGTGTCGGATCATGGTCCGTAGTTTGGGCTTGGTCGGGAAGCTCAATGGTGTTTCTATAGCCTAGGTGGCTTGGTCTCGAGTATTCACCGAGAGTGCGGGCTCTTGGCGGGTCATTTGGTGGTATGTTGATTAATGGTAGTGGGTTATCACCTTCCATGATGAAAAGTGATGCGATTCTGAACAAAGGTTACGAAGAAGGGGATAGACTAAGAGGAAGCTAAAATGAGAAAAAGTTTACTTGATAGGAATCAAGCAAAGAAACCTAAACGAGGTTGACTACTAACTAGCTATTCTATTCCCGGCAGGCGCCAAAAAACTTGATAACGCTACACGCGTCGTTCGGGGTCAAAGGAACTTCCTTTTCTTGAGCAAGTTTTATAACACCCTAGGCGGTGAACCTAATCGTTGTAGTGTAGTAATTAGGGTAAGCCACGGTATTGATATCGTTCTCTAGGGAATAGGAATGCTAGTAGGGAGTTACTACGCTAAGGTTAAGGTTGAGGAAGATTATTTTGTATTTTTTATATTTTATGAAAATGGAAAGGTACGAATCTCGGGTATTGGATTTGGGGGTTGGTATTTCTCCGATTACTCTACTATTATCTAATTATCTAAACTAAGGTTGTGGGAGTCTATGTCTAATTAATGTGTGCTCGTATGATAGTTTAAAAATGTGTTTACTTAGTTTGTATTACTCCTTAATTATCTCCTATTGATGGTTGAGTGTCACGTCTTATTCTTAGTTGCGTTGTTTGTCTAAAGTTGTAGGGTATGCGTTTCTCCCTAACTCTTTGAAGTTACCAAAGGGTCTTGTCTACAAACCCACTAGGGATTATAAACTCCTACTCTAAGGCGCTTTTGGATGGTTTAGCCTACAACTACTCAGGTAATTATACTCTAAGGTTCACAAAGATGAATCAAGCATTAAGTACACAATGAATGACCTATCGCATTACTAGATCATTAGTCAACTAAGATAAGAAACAACCAATCAATATTCAATAATTAAGTTTCATACTTCTAAGCAAACACACAAATAAATTAGCCGGACATGGAGAACATGCAAGCATACACACAAATAATCAAAGACATAATTGAATTAATGAAGTAAAGACTTATCTTGATGTAAGATAGGGTTTAAAACCCTAAAATCTTGTACAAGACACCTTAGGTTCGGTTTTAGGTTTTACTCCAAAGACTCTCCACACAAAGACCGAAAAATTCGGATTCTATATATAAGATTACAATTGCGGCGTCACCTTATGTTTAGTGGCGCCGTCGTGTCGCCGCCATTAGGGTTTCGTCTTGGCCACATTAACCTTGCGACGGCGTCACCTTATGTCCGTGACGCCGTCCTCTTCGACTTCGGCGTCGTCTGGATTGCATCTGGGCCGTCACGGTAGTGACGGCCTACTCTTCCATAACCGGGCGTCGTCACTTGAAAATCTGAGTTTTGGGTTGGATCGTCTCAATAATTTTGGGACGGCGTCGCCAATAACTTTTGGCGCGTCGCCTTATACTTTCAACAATCGTGAGTGTCTCGATTTTGACTTTGGCCATTTTCTTCATATATTCGCGCTTTTCGTCCAAATAAGTGCCATTCCAAAGATTTTGCCTTCACGAGACCTAAAAGTGAAAAGGAACGATATTAAGCAATAACGGATACAAAGTGATCAAATAAGGACTTAAAAACGACCCCTCAAAATGGTACCTTTTAAAACCTTATCAGAGGTCATTAAAAAGGCTAAAAGTACTCATAAGGTAATCTATGATGGTAATGAAATCCTTAAGCCTAGACAGAAACCTAGTTGCGTTGAGTGCACTGAGGAAGATAGAAAATTAGATGATGCATCTAGGGAGAAAATGAATAAGAAGCTAGATGATCCTAAATGTAAAAAGAATAACATAATGATCAAACCCCATGATTACAAGAAGGAAAAGCGGATCTCCTTAAACAAATTTAAGCCTCAAACGTTGTTAACACACGAACAAGTATTCGGAAAAGGGACTTAGATAAGAAAAAGTGAAAATCTTGTTGAAACAAACCCTCCCTTAGGAAAATGCCTCTGTTGTGATATCCTCCAAATACACCAATGCATTTAGTTCCTAGAACTATTGCCACTAAAAGCAAGACCTTAATAAGTCAATATGTTATTTTTCAACTATTTGTCGATTTTGAGAAAACTTGTAAGAAAAGGATCACACCCACCGGGATTATTGAAGGGAAAGGGTTTTGAGCAAACAAAAGAATGCTATCTAACGAGGTCATGCCTTTCTTTAAACAACTAAAAGATCAATTTGAGAGTCTTAAAAGGGATAGATTCGGATATTAAAGGAATGGAAAAGGAATTTGATGCAATGATAGTTGAGGTTAGTGACTATGAGCGAGCACTAAAATATAATGAGATTGAGAGGAAGAACTTGCATACATTGAATGAGACTCTTATTTACGAATGTATTCTCAAGATGTGTTTTACATCGCTACTTAATTGTTCCATTAATGCTTCTCGATTTCATGAATTATCTCATTGCTCGAAAGTCTCCCATGATCGTGTCATTGAGCTTGAAAAACTAACTCTAAACCGCATGATAAAGTTGAGCAGGATGATCATGATAACTGGTAAAACAGTTTTCTAAATTAGAAGTTGAGCATCTTGCTTTGCAATTAAAATATCAACATTTGAAAGAAAATGTTAAAACCTCAAATATCAAGACATCTTTGGATGTTCTGAATTTGATGCGCTTTTGAAATGAGCAAGCGTGATGAGCAGATTCGAGCTCATTGTATCACGATCAAAAAGTTGAAAGCCCAAATCTCTCAATTAAAGGGTGAAATGAACAATGTGTCTGGCTCCCAAATGCCTCCTCCTTTAGATTCTCGGAATTCTCAAAATTTTCATCTACAAAACTTGGTCAATGCTTTACAAAAGGAAAATGAGAGTTTTCTCGAAGAAAATGAAAAGGTTAAACGTCATTTCAATGAGTTATTTGAGTCAATAAAAGTCACTCGTAATAAAAATAATGAACAAATAACTTCGTTGCAAAAGGAAATTGAGAATCTGAAGAGTCAGGTAAAAGGGAAAATGCCAATGACCAATGGGGAGAATGGTCCATCAAAGGTGCATGGTTGTAATAAATATGCTTTGTCTGTGAATTATGTTCCTCCTCACCTTAGGAATAACAAACTTGCCATTCAAACATATTTCTCATACCTTAAGGATAGTCTAGAATGTCTCCGTGAGATTGTAGAAGAGGATAAGTTAGAGAAACCACTTGATAATGCAATTGGCCATGCATGCTTATATGCCAAACGATCTCAAGAACTTCTAGAATGCTTAATTACAATATGTCCTAAATCCCTAGGTGAGCAAGTCAACCCCTTGATACCCTGTTCTATGCCTAATGCCAAGTATACAAATCATTCAATGCCCAATGTTATGAATGTGAACTTTAGTAGACCTTCAAATAGTTCGGATCCCAACCTCCGGTGTTAAGAAAGTGAACCTCAATGTGCCTTGAATAGTTCACATTCCGGCACATCAAAACAGGAAAGGCAAAAAGTAGCAAAACCAACTAATGTTCCTTCCTCTACAGAGTAATCGGTGACATTAAAGCAAGCGGTCAAAGTCTCAAGGCAATACAAGGAATGATAGGGCCTCGCAAGCTAAGAATGTGCATTTGAAGAAAGTAGAAGATCACCGTAGGAGAATTTGAATAAAACAAATCGTGTTGATTCTAGTATTAGCCATAGGCGTCTTGTAATTAATTAAATTCTAATACTATTTGCAAACCATGTAATGATGTGCATGAATTATGTTACTAATCATGAATGTGGTGTGAATGCTTTGTCTAATGCGGTCAAATCCTCGATTAATATTGTTAATGAAAAAATCATTCTAAGAAGGCTAAAAGGCAAAGGCGAAAGAAAGTTAGAAAACGGTGGAAACCCACGGGAAGAACATTTAGTAAGATAGGTTATCAATGGATACCTGTTGGCCATAAGGTTAATCGACAATGCCCACTAGAAAATGGATGCCTCTTGGTAGAACTATTCCTTAAGAAGTGAACATACTTTGAATAGGAAAATCGGACACTAGTCTTGCATCTATTCAATATGATTCCATTGCTTCTATTTCTAATATGGATGTTTCTATTTACGATGTGGGTGTTCCAATCATCATTACTAACCAAATGGAACCCATTCTTGCATGGGGATCCCAATTATCCGATTATCCATTCTTATGCGTGTTCAACTGCGGATCGTTCAAATCATTACGTGGTACACGGACTCAGTTGTTCCAAGCATATATTTGGAGACCGGTCGCGGCTCATGAACTTCGTGAGTAAATTCATCGGGACGATTAGATTCGGAACGACCATTTTGGAGCTATTATGGGTTATGGAGATTATGTGGTTGGTAAAAGTGTGATTTCGAGGTATATTATGTGGAAGGTCTTGGTCATAACTGTTCTCTGTTGGTCAATTACGTGATTCCGATCTAGAAGTGGCTTTTAGAAAACATTCTTGTTTCGTTAGAGAACTTGATGGTGTGGAATTATTAAGAGGTACTCGAGGTTCAAACCTATACACCATCTCTATCGACGACATGATGAAGTCCTCTCCAATCGCTTCTTGTCAAAGGCTTCTAAAACAAAGTCTTGGTTATGGCATCGTCGTCTCAATCACTTGAACTTTGGTACCATAAACAACCTTTCCGAAAGGATCTTGTCGAGGTTTACCCAGTTAAAATATGAAAAGATTTTCTTTGCTCGACTTGCCAATTGGGAAAAAGCACGAAATATGCCCACAAACCAAAACCCACAAACTCGTAATGGAAGTTCTTCATACCCTTCATATGGATGCATGCGGACCAATGAGAGTGAAAACGATAAATGGAAAGAAATACATTCTAGTAGTTGTTGATGACTACTCTCGATTTACTACTAATCAAAGGATGAAACTCGGATGTCGGGTTCGACTCAACAATACTTGAGTCGACTCAATTGTTCGAATCGCAGACAATGGCACGAGTTTGTTAAAAAAGACTTAATTCGGTTTTATGAAAGTGTTGGAATCGGTCATCAAAGAAGTGTTCCACGAACTCCTCAATGAGCGGTGTAGTTGAAAGACAAATCGAACTCTTGTAGAAGCCGCAAGAACAATGCTTATTTATTCAAAGGTTCCAATGTTTCTATGGGTGAAGCCATTGCCATTGCTTGCTACACCCAAAATCATTCCTTATTCACACCTCTCATGGAAAAACTCCATATGAACTTATTCATAAGCGAAAACTGATCTCTCCAACCTTCGTGTGTTTGGTGCCTTGTGTTATCCAACGAATGATGGTCAATACTTAGGAAAATTAAGAGCAAAAGCGGATATTGGAGTTTTGTTGGTTATGCACCAAACAAGAAGGGTTCTGAATCTACAACAAAAGAACCCGAAATATCATGGAAACAATTCACGTTACGTTCGATGAGTGACCGGTCATATGGCTCTGGACAATCGATTCTCGACCACACTTCAAAACAGTCCCATTGGTTCATCCTTGTACCAAATTCCTCTCCAAAGAACTCCATATGTACCTCCAATGAAGATGATTTGAAGAAATTGTTTGATCCGATGTTTGATGAACACTATGAGCCAAGTGCTAATGAATCATCAATTCCACAACAGAGGTCGCTCATATCCACGTGAATGAAGTCAATCCTTGATCTCAATATCTCTAAGTCAAGAAGCGCTGCTGCGATCACTCTGTCTCATCAACAAATTATCAATCTTCAAATGTACATCATGGAACTGTTTACGCATCAATGATGAAGTTAATCCCTTTGCTACTCCCGAAGATGCTCCATTTAAAAACATATTTGCTCTGAATCATCATCGAACCATCTCATTCGGAGACATCAACTCTACTTCTTGGTCCCTCAACAACAACCACATGATCACCTCGGAAAATGGACTCACGATCATCCATTAGACAACATCATTGGAAATCCTCTCGTCCAGTATCCACATGGAAACAACTGGCGACCGATGCCTTATGGTGTGTCTTCAACTCCGTACTCTCTAAGATCGAACCAAAAGATGTTAAAACCGCCATGAATGAAGACAGTTGGTTCAATGCTATGCAAGAAGAAATTCATGAGTTTGATCGACTTGATGTATGGGAATTAGTACCTGCTCCAGATTGTGCTATGATCATTTCTCTAAAATGGATCTTCAAAGTGAAACTTGATGAGCATGGTGATGTGTTAAAGAACAAGGCTCAATTGGTTGCAAAAGGATACCGTCAAGAGGAGGGTATTGACTTTGAAGAATCATTTGCTCTGTTGCTCGTATCGAGGCAATCGAGAATCTTCTTGGCTAATCTTGCAAGTAAGAACATGGTAGTCTATCGGATGGATGTAAAGGCGGCTTTTCTTAACGGAGATCTTAAAGAAGTCGTCTCGTCGGCCAACTGAAGGCTTTGTGAATCCGAGCATCCTACTCATGTTTATCATTTGAAGAAGGCTCATGCGGTCTAAAGCAAGCTCCAAGGGCATGGTATGATACACTATCAAAGTTTCTTCTATCTATTGGATTCAACAAAGGAGCATTGATCCTACATTGTTCACCGAAAGTCGCAAACATTTAATTCACGTTCAAATTTATGTTGATGATATCATCTTTGCCTCGAATGACCCCAATGAGTGTGACCGTTTTCAAAAGAAATGGGTTCTAAATTTCAAATGTCAATGATGGGACAAATGTCATTTTCTTGGGATTACAAATTTCACAAAGTCCGGAGGCATTTTATAAATCAATCTAAATATGCAAATGAGATTTTAAAGAAATTTGGATTTGATTCTAGTGACCACATTGACACTCCCATGATTGAGCGTACTAAACTAGATGAGGACCACTCGGGGATCATGGTAGACCAAACAAAATATCGTAGTATGATTGGATCCTCGATGTACCTCACGGCTAGTAGACCGGACATCTTGTTCGTTGTTTGCATGTGTGCTAGATACCGGCTAAGCCTACTAAAAGCACCTTGAAGCGGTTAAGCGGGTCTTCGGTATCTCAAGGAACCATCAATATGGGACTTTGGTCCCGAAGGACACCGGTATGTCACTAACGACCTATGCGAATCTTGATCATGCGGGATGTCAAGATACTCGTCGAAATACGTGCGAGGTGTTCGAGTTTTGGGTGATAAGCTTGTGAGTGGTCTTCAAAGAAGCAAATGAGTACTTCTATTTCTTCTATAGAGGTGAGTACATAGCCATGTCATCTTGTTGTGCTCAAATCCTATGGATGAGATCCCATTATCGACAATGGCTTTGAATTCAACAAAATCCCTTTGTCTTGTGATAATAAAAGTGCTATTGCTCTCATGCAACAACGTACAACACTCAAGAGCAAAACACATCGACATTCGACATCATTTCCTCGGGAACAAGTTGAAAATGGTGTGGTGGAACTTTACTTTGTGAGGACCGAATACCGGTTAGCGAGACATCTTCACCAAAGCTCTTCCTAGAGAACGTTTTGAGTTTATACTTCCACGACTTGGTCTTAAGAGCCTACAACCGGAAACACTCAAACGTCTTCAAGAGGAAGAAGAGGAGTAAAAGGTTTTCTTCATCTATCTCTTGTATATATCTATTCAAAAAAACAAAATACAAAATTACAAAAGCTTCAAAAAAAAAAATTGAAAAACTTGAAAAACTTGAAAATTTTCGAAAAATATTGTCTTTTTGTCATGTTTTTTCTATTTGATAATATCTACGATCTTTGTGATGTCATTGAAAGAATGACACGGGACTTTAGATTTTGTTCGAATTTTCATAAAAAAAAAAAAAAAAAAAAAAAAAAAAATATCAAAAAGCAAAAATATTTTTGGGAGAAAGAGAAAAAATGGTTTATTGTCATTCCGGCAATAACCGCTTTTCAAAGAAAGAACGAGCCATGCTTTATCTTGGTTTTCAAATTTAATGCTCTGATTCTTTAAACTAATTCTTACTATCTAATGAAAACTAATTGCTTTGAAAAATAACTCGGACTCTATTTTTGGAAATCATCCGGACTTAAAGTGTGTCAAAATATCTATCTCTCAATCAACAACTTAGGTCATTGATTGAGGGAGAATGATTTCAATTAAATTAAAAGTTATGTGTCATTCAATTGTTTTCAAAAGATATTCATGCATGTTTAATCAATGGAGTCAAAGTCTCAAAATCTTATCCTTATCGGTTAAAAGCGCTTTCATAATCAAGTCACAATTCTCCTTAAAAGCTTTCAAAATCAATTTAAATCTCTGAGATCACAAATCTCAAATGATTTGATAATTGTGATCGGGGAGAATTTGTGATTTAAATTGGTTTAAGTCGATAATTCGATAAATGGGTTCATAAGTGTTTAGCAAGTTTTCCTCCCGCATGTGACAAACGATTTCAAATTTTCCATGCACATGTTGAGGGGAGCATCTATCTTAAACCACAAAGATTTGAAACGTGATCAATTATTTCAATGTGCAGTATGTTCCCTCTTGTATGTGCAAAACTCTTTCAAACCTCAAGGCACATATTGAGGGGGAGAAAGCTTATGAAAACCTCATCCTCCCTTATATGCCTTATCTACTTGTTTTAATCAGGGAAGTGATGTTGATATCTTTTAGAAAATGGTAATAAAAAAGCTAAATTCTTTCTCTTACCTCCGTGTGCAAAACGATTTCACTTGATGCACATGTTGAGGGGGAGCTCTTGTTCTAAAAATATCAAAAAACAATTCAGGTACAAAATGCTTTGATAATATATCATAAGTATTTGGATTGATTTTCAAATGGTTTTAAATTGGTTCCAATGGCAGATGAACAATACCAAATAGACCGACCAACTTTACTTTATGTATGGTGATATAAGGATGATAAGGTTAGGTATTTGTTCCCATGATCCGCTAGAACGGAGGGATCTACCGAGGACAATCCACTAGATAGTGTAGAAGTCCTTAGGTATATTGAAAAAGGAGAAAAATGAGAGGTGGGAAGAGTGCGGACTAAGACCGAACTAGTCTTGGAATAAACCCAACAAGGTTCTAGTTATGAAGTCTCGGTAAGCTTGAAGGGTTGAAGAATGAAAAAGAATTGAATGTGAAAAGGGTGAAAAGAAATAGCCCTCCATTTATTCAACCTTAGGGCGAAACCGGGTTCAATTCATATACTCTTGGTGGTTACCAAGGTAACATCGGTATTGAAGACAAGGCGTCATGGACCCGGTGGCTTGCACTACATCTTCCCAAACCACTCAAGTTCCTCTTAAAAGGGCTTGTTTCATTCTCACGGGTAACCTACATAATCTATCGACTTTCTCTTAGAGATTGTTGATATTGAAGAAGGAGACCCTCTCCTAGTCTCCGGCATAGGACCAAATGTGCACAATTGAGTCTAGAGCCACAAGATCATCAATAAATCTCATTAGGACACGTTCAATGAAGACTCTCTATTTCACACAATGTGGAAAGAGATTATATCTTGAGTCCTCGCATTATCCTTGTGGTATTGCGGAACATTCGAGTGATATGTAAACATATTCACAATGAAGATGGAAAGCCTTGGAGCCAACATCAAACAAGCTCTGGTAGGTGACATGTGAGATCTTTTCAATAGATCGACCATGTGACAACCGAGCGAAAACAATGGGCGATTCAATCTTTTGAATCAATCACGGTTCGAGTTATGGATTGACGGATACCTTTGAAAAACCGGTCATTGTGCTTAAAAACTCTTTTCTTTAGCACATCATTGTGTACTTATATTTCAAAATAAAGGTGTTTATGATTGATAATTGATTTTCATCAAAACCTTCGTTGTATTGCAAAACAATTTCTATTGAGCGATACGATTGTTTTTCAAATCTCTTCTTATCAATCGGTGAATCTCAATTATTTGGTTCACTCACTCCGTGTCGAGTTTTTGAGAACGGCTAGAACATTGCGAAACCACATCAAGGAAATTCTTGAATTATACGATCACGGGCGGTACTTGTCTTGATCAGCGAGGAACCGTGGGCGTGTACCTCAATTCAACAAAAGTGATCAAAGACACTCTTGTGTGCTTTATTGCTAAGCTGTTTTATGCGGGAACACCCTACGTTTGCGGTGATCGAAATGGGCGGTCAATCCATAGCCGCATGCTCACACAACACATTCATTTCAAAGAAATCATGATTAGTGCATCAATGACTCGATATTATCACTCCATGCTTACGCTACTGCTGCCAATATCATGAATCAACGAAAGCTTCGCTACTCGATAAGAAGTTATCATGATCCGAATGTGAGCATGTCGGTCCGAAAGTCACAACTTCACATTATACCAACACCACAATGGATGAGTCGAGATTGATGTTTCTTGATGATCTCAAAAGCGGCTCAAAACTCATTATCACGTGGATCGGTAAAAGACCTCCACTTGGATTAACCAAACATGCAATGAGAAGAATCAATGACTACGAGCTTGAGCAAAGTTCTACACCAAGAATGCAAGAACAAATTTTAATGTAATATCTGTTTGTATTCAATGTAATTTTAGTATATGTTTGAGGTGACCTCCTTGGGGGAGATTGTTAGGATTTAGTAAATCCAAGTATTAAAGAGTCGGTCACCTCAAGTATATGTAATCGTTAGTAAGCTCGTAGTCGTAGATTAATATAAGTTAAGTAGTATTTAGTTTAAGTAACACCGTGGAGGACGGACGGTCTTTACCCACCGTATGCACGATCCACACCGATAGGTGGCGATTTATGTAAAGACTATAAATACTCTCTACCTTCCAAGGTAGAGAGTTGGAGCTCATAATAAGATTTTTCTTTCTCTCACTAAAGTTCCAAAACCTCTAACTTTCTCTCTCTAAAACTCTTGTGTACGCCTACTTTGCTTATGGTTTGATGTGTATGTGAAATCCAATGTGTTACAGTATATTATGTAGAAGGTCTTGGTCATAACTTATTCTCTGTCGGGCAATTCTGTGATTCTGATCTAGAAGTGGCCTTCAGAAAACATACTTTTTACGTTAGAGAACTTGATGGTAAAGAACTTTTAAGAGGAACACGTGGTTAAAATCTATACACCATCTCTATCGAAGATAGGATGAAGTCTTCTCCAATTTGCTTGTTGTCAAAGGCCTCGAAAACAAAGTCATGGTTATGGCATCGTCGTCTCAATCACTTGAACTTTGGCACCATCAATGATCTCTCCAGAAAGGACTTAGTTGTAGGTTTACCTAGACTAAAGTATGAAAAGGATCATCTTTGTTCAGCATGCCAATTGGGAAAAAGCAAGAAGTATGCCCACAAACCCAAACCTACAAACTCAGTTACAGAAGTTCTTCATACAATTCACATGGATTTATGATTACCCATGAGAGTGCATAATATCTTTGGGAAGAAATATGTGTTAGTTGTGGTTGATGATTACTCTCGATTCACTGCGTTAAGTTCTTAAGGACAAAGGATGAAACTCTAGATATCATCATCAAACTTATCAAATAGCGACGAGTTCGACTTAACAAAGCTTCGAAATCATCCGAATGACAATGGGCGAGTTTGTTAATAAACAACTTAGTGAGTTTTATAAAAGTGTTGGAATCAGTCATCAAAGAAGTGTTCCACGAACTCCTCAACAGAACGGTGTAGTTGAAAGACAAAATCAAACTCTTGTGGAAGCCGCAAGAACAATGCTGATTTACTCAAAGGTTCCAATGTTTCTCTGGGATGAAGCCATTGCCACTGCATGCTACACTCAAAATCGATCCCTAATTCACACTGCTCATGGAAAAACTCCATATGAACTTGTCCACAATAGAAAACCTAATCTCTCATTCCTTCGTGTGTTTGGTGCATTGTGTTATCCAACTAATGAGGCCCAAGACTTAGGCAAACTTAAAGCTAAAGCGGACATTGGAGTTTTTGTAGGATATGCACCAAACAGAAAAGGATACCGAATCTACAACAAAAGAACCCGAAATATCATGGAAACAATTCACGTTACGTTTGATGAGCTGACCGGTCCAATGGCTCCATGACAACCCGGTTCGGACCCGCATCATCAAGTAGTCCCATCGTTCTACTCTTGTTTACGACTCCTCACCAACAACTCCTCATGTGCCTCCTTCAAGATGACTTGAAGAAATTGTTTGATCCAATGTTTGATGAACACTATGAGCCAATTGCTAATGATCATCAATTCCATCATCGAGGCACTACTATCCCTGTCAATGAAGTTAACCCTTCAATTTCTATGACACTAAGTCAAGAAGCGCTTCTTCTTGATCACTGTCTCATCAACAAATCATCAATCATCGAGTGTACATCATGGAAATGTTTCTAGCACCCTTGATGGAAGAATCCTTTGCTACTCCTGAAGATGCACCATTTGAAAACATATTTGCTCTCGAATCATAATCGAACCATCTTCATCAAGAGAAATCGACTCTGCTACTTGGTTCCTCAACAACAACCACACGAACACCTTAGAAAATGGACACATGATCATCCATTGGACAACATCATTGGAAATCCTCTCGTCCGATATCCACCGCAAAACAACTTGCAACCGATGCCTTATGGTGCTTCTTGACTCTGTACTATCCAAGGTTGAACCAAAAGACGTTAAAGCGCAATGAATGAAGGCAATTTGGTTCAATGCCATGCAAGAATAAATTCATGAGTTTGAGAGACTAGATGTATGGGAATTAGTACCTGCTCTTGATTGTGCCATGATCATTGCTCTAAAGTGGATCTTCAAAGTAAAGCTTGATGAGCATGGCGATGTATTAAAGAACAAGGCTAGATTAGTTGCAAAGGATACCGTCAAGAGGAAGGTATTGACTTTGAAGAATCATTTGCTCGATGTTGCGCATCGAGGCAATCGAAATCTTCTGGGCTAATCTTGCAAGTAATAATATGATTGTCTATCGGATGGATGTAAAATGGCTTTTCTTAACGGAGATCTTAAAGAAGTAGTATCGTCGATAGCCGAAGGTTTTGTGAATCGAGCATCCTACTCATGTCTATCTCTTGAAGAAGGCTCTTTACGGTTTGAAGCAAGCTCCAGGGCATGGTATGATACGCTATCAAACTTTCTTCTATCTACTGGATTCACAAAGGAGCGATTGATCCGACATTGTTCACCGTAAAGTCGAGCAAACATTTAATTCACGTTCAAATCTATGTTGATGATATTATCTTTGCCTCGATCGAACCCAATGAATGTGACCGTTTTCTAAGGAGATGGGCTCCAAATTTCAAATGTCAATGATGGGACAAATGTCATTTTCTTGGGATTACAAATTTCACAAAGTCCGGAGGCATTTTCATTAATCAATCTAAATATGCAAATGAAATTTTAAAGAAATTTGGATTTGACACTTGTGACACCGTTGACACTCCATGGTGGAACGTACCAAACCGGATGAGGATCACTCGGGGATCATGGTAGATCAAACGAAATATCGTAGTATGATTGGATCACGATGTACCTCACGCCGATGAACTGATATTCATTCGTTGTATGCATGTGTGCTAGATACCGAGGCTAAGCCTACCAAAAGCACCTTGAAGCGGTTAAGCGGGTCTTCGGTATCTCCAAGGAACCATCAACATTGGACTTTGGTACCAAGGACACGGTATGTCACTAACGACATATGCGAATCACGAGATCATGCGGGATGTCAAGATACTCGTCAAATACGTCTAGAGGTGCTCGGTTTTGGGTGATAAGCTTGTGAGTGGTCTTCAAAGAAACAAATGAGTACTTCTATTTCCTCTGAGAGGTTGAATACATAGCCATGTCATCTTGTTGTGCTCAAATCCTATGGATGAGATCCCAATTATCGACTATGGCTTTGAATTCAACAAAATCCTCATCTTGTGATAATAAAAGTGTCATTGCTCTCTCTTGCAACAACGTTCAACATTCAAGAGCCAAGCACATCGACATTCGACATCATATCATTCGGGAACAAGTGGAAAAGGTGTGGTGGAACTCTATTTTGTGAGGATGAATACCAATTAGCGACATCTTCACCAAAGCTCTTCCTAGAGAACGTTTGAGTTTATCCTTCCATGTCTTGGTCTAAAGAGTCTACAACCGGAAAAACTCAAGCGTCTTGAGAGGAAGGCGAGGAGTAAAGGTCTTTATTCATCTATCTCTTGTATATATTTATTCAAAAAGCAAAATACAAAATTTCAAAACCCACAAAAGAAAATATAAAATATAAAATTCTCAAAATCCATAAAAATTAGAAAATCTTGAAAATTCCAAAAATATTGTTATTTTGTCATGTTTTTCCTTATTCGATATCATCTACGGACTTTGTGTTGACATTCAAAGAATGTCACGGGTCTTTAGATGTTCTTGAATGTTCATAGGTTTGTTTAAAAAAAAAAAAAAAAAAATTGAGGTGGAGAAAATGGTGGTTTCTTGTTATTTCGTGCAAGAACCCATTTTAAAAGGTAAAGAACGAGCCATGCTTTATTTTATTTTTCAAATCTCATGCTCGATTCTTAAAACAAATGTTTTTCATCAAAAGACAAATGTTTCTCTTTCCAAATATTTTTCCGTCTAATGATTCTTACGAAAATATTTGCCATCTAATTAAAACTAAAATTGCTTTGAAAATACCTCGTACTCTATTATTCTTGTAAATCATCATGCTTATCATCATCAAAATCTCTATCTCTCAATCAACAACTTGTGTCATTGATTGAGGGAGAATGATTTCAATCGAATTAAAAAAAAAAAAAAAAAAAAAAAAAAGGTTATTTTGAAAGGTTATTTTTCAAACAATTGGCACGTAAATGAGCAAGGTTTATTCTTGGAAAATCAAAAGAACAATGTTGTATACAATTGATTCAAAACATTTGCTAATGTTATGTTTTCAAAAGATACTCTTGCATGTTTAAACAATGGAGTTTAAAGTCGAAAATCGATCCTTATCGGTTAAAATGTTCTTTTCAAAAGCAAGTCACTATTCTCCTCAAAAGCTCTCAAAATTTAATTTAAATCAATAGAGATCACAACTCTAAAAGGATTTGGAAAGTGTGATCGGGAAGAATTGTGATTTAAATTGGTTTAAACTGATAACTTGATAATTGGTTTTATAAGTGTTTAGTAAGCTTTCCTCCCCGCATGTGCCAAACGATTTCAAATTTTCCTTGCACATGTTGAGGGGGAGCATCTTTTTAAACCACAAAGAATTGAAACGTGATTGATATGTCTCTAAGTGAAGGTTCCTCTAGTATGTGCAAAACTCTTTCAAACCTCGAGGCACATATTGAGGGGAGCAAACTTTGAAAACCTCATCCTTCCCAATATGCTTTATCTACTTGAGTTAATCGGGAAGTGATGTTGATATCTTTAGAAAATGGTAATCAAAGTTAATTCTTCCTCTTGCCTCCGTGTGCTAAAAGATTTCAAATACATGAGGCACATGTTGAGGGAGCTCTTTTCTATAAATATCAAAAACAATTCAGGTACAAAATGCTTTGATAATATATCACAAGTATCGGGATTGATTTTCAAATGGTTTTCAATTGGTTCCAATTGCGATGAACAATACCAAATAGACCGACCAAATTTTCTTTATGTACGGTGGTATAAGGATGATAAGGTTAGATATTTGCTCCCATGATCCGCTTTGAACGGAGGGATCTACCGAGGACAATCCACTAGTTAGTGTAGAAGTCCTTAGGTATGATGAAAAAGGAGAAAAGTGAGATATGGGAAGAGTGCGGATGAGGCCGAGCTAGTCTTGGAATAAACCCAACAAGGTTCTAGTTATGAAGTCTCGGTAAGCAATTGAGGGGTTGAAGAATGAAAAAGAATTAAATGTGAAAAGGGTAAAAGAAATAGCCCTCCATTTATTCAACCTTAGGGCGGAAACCGGGTTCAATACATATACTCTTGGTGGTTACTAAGGTAACACTGGTATTGAAGACAAGGCGTCATGGACCCGGTGGCCTTGCACCTAACTTCCCAAGCTACTCAAGTTCCTCTTAAAGGGCTTGTTTCATTCTCACAGGGAACCTACATAATCTATCGACTTTCTCTTAGAGATTGTTGATATTGAAGAAGGAGACCCTCTCCATAGTCTCCGACATAGGAACCAAAAGTGCACAATTGAGTCTAGAGCCAAAAGATCATTCACAAATCTCCTTAGGACACTGTAAATGAAGACTCTCTATTTCACACAATGTGGAAAGAGAGATTATATCTTATGAGTCCTACGCATTATCCTTGTGGTATTGCCGAACATCCGAGTGGTATGCAAACATATTCACAATGAAGATGGAAAGCCTTCTCGAGCCAACATCAAACAAGCTCCACGGTGGGTGGCATGTGAGATCTATCCAATAGATCAACCATGTGACAACCGAATAGAAACAATGGGGCGATTCATATTTATGAAACAATCACAGTTCGGTTATGGATTAACGGATACCTTTGAAAACCAGTCGTTATGCTTAAAAACTCTTTTCTTTAGCACATCAAATGTGTACTCATATTTCAAAATAAAAGGTGTTTATGATTGATAATTGATTTTCATTAAAACCTTCGTTGTATTGCAAAAACAATTTCTATTGAGCGATACGATTGTTTTTTCAAATCTCTTTTCATCAATCGGTGAATCTCAATTATTTGGTTCACTCACTCCGTGTTGTCTTCTTTGAGGCGTTTGGTTTGAGAAACGACTAGAGCATTGCGAAACCATGTCAAGGAAATTCTTGAATTATACGATCACAGGCGATGCTTGTCTTGATCAGCGGGAACCGTGGGCCATGTACCTCAATTCAACGAAGTGATCAAAGACACTTTCTTGCACTTTATTGCTAGCTGTTGTATGCGAGGAACACCCGACGTTTGCGGTGATCGAATGAAGCGGTCAATCCATAGCCGCATGCTCACACTACACATTCATCTCTAAAGAAATCATGATAAGTGCTTCAACGACTCGATACTTTCACTCCATGCTTACGCTTTATGTCTTTGCAAATATCATGAACCAATAAAAGCTTCCGCTACTATGATGAGAATATATCATGATCCGAATGTGAGCATGTCGGTCCAAATGTCACAACATCACATAATACCAACACCACAATGGATGAGTCGAGATTTATGTTGGTGATGATCTCAATCTGGCTCAAAACTCATCATCACGTGGATCGGTTAAAGACCTCCACTTAAAATTATCCAAACATGCGGAACATGAAGAATCAAAGACTACGAGCTCTTGAGCAAAGAACTTAATCAAGAATCCTAGAACAATCTAATGTAATATTTGTTTGTATTCATTGTAAATTGAGGTAACCTCCTTAGGGGAGATTGTTAGGAATTAGAAAATTCGATCGTTAAAGAGTCGGTCACCTCAAGTATATGTATTCGATAGAAAGCTCGTAGTCGTAGTCAAGTTATGTTAGTAAGTAGTTTGTTAAGTAACACCGTGGAGGACGGACGGGTCTTTACCCACTGTATGCACGATCCACGACCCGTAGGTGGCGTTTATTTGTAAGACACTATAAATACCCTCTACCTCCCAAGGTAGAGGGTTGGAGCTTCAATACCACTTTTCTTTGTTTCACATAGTTCCCAACTCTCTTCCCTTTCTCTCTCTAGAACTTTCTCTCTCTAAACCTTGTTAACGCCTCATATGATTATGGTTTAATGTGTTTGTGAAATCCTATATCCTTCAGGTAAACTTAGTGATCTCACTGCGGAAGAATCGTGAGGTATAATAGAGGACCTTGCTCTCTATGACAACGAAAGTTGGAATGACCCCCGTGAGTTGCCCAAAACTGTAAAGGCAATCTCCTTGCCTCCTATTGACTCACAATCTTCCGACCGTAGGATGCTCGAGCTTGAAGATCAAGTTAAATTCCTAATGAGCTCCTACGAAAATCCTAAGTCTTCACATTAAGTGAACAAAATCACTCTACCTTGTGAGTTGTGTAGTGTTCCCCACAACACTCGTGATTGTACGAGACTCCCCGAACAAGCTTTTGCGGACTACGCCTCCACGCGTACCGACGGAGCGGGAGAAAAGTGGTACACTTTCAAGCCTGAACAAAACAACTTAGGAAACTCCTATAACCCCTCATGGAGGAATCACCCTAACCTTAAGTGGAACCAAAATTCAAACCCACCCCAAAGGTCATCTAGTCCTCCTAATAGGTTCAACCCTCCAAACACTGGGAACCCCACTAGTCTTAAGGCAATTGCGTCTAGATTCATGTCATTTCAAGATACCCGATTGACTAAGCTTGAAGCCGATTTCAAGCAACGACAAGACGAGATGACAAACAAGCTTGAAGCCCTCTTAAAAGCCTTCAATGACCGGGAAATTGGAGCACTCCCAAGTGATACTATAAAGAACCCAAAAGTGAATTCGATTTCATCGACTTCATGTTCTTGTTCACCATAGGAGAATAAACATCCATGTACCTCACACCCAACGGTCCACTCGGTAAATGCTATCAACAAGGGTTCCAAGCGATCCCAAATGAGGTACCAAGGACCCGCACCATTGGTACAACCTACTCTTGAGAAACCCGTCAACCAAGAACCCAAACCTAATCTAGAGGAGGAGTACAAGGAACTCCATCAAGAAAAACCGGTTCTTGAAGTCTTAGCTCATGCACCTTATTATAATGCTTTAAAAGAAAAATATGAGCGAGAACTAAAACTTGGAAAACATGGGTCCGCGTGTGTGCAAAATAATTTACCTAAGAAGTTAGACGATCCTGGGCTATTCACTCTTCCGTGTAGGCTTGGAACTTCCAAAGCTCTCGATGCTCTAGCCGACTTAGGATCATGCATCAATTTTGTTCCGTTGTCCCTCCATAAAAGCCTTAACTTAGGTAAGATAGAACCAACGGAAACCATCTTAGGTCTAGCGGACGGTAGTATTGCATATCCGGTAGGGATAATAAAAGGCATGGTAGTACACGTAGGAGAATTGACTCTTTTGGCGGATTTCCATGTGCTAGACATGAATAAGGACCCGACATGCCCATTGCTAGTAGGAAGGGGATTTTTAGCCACCGCTAGTGCCATCATTGATTGTAAGATGTCTAAGATAGTGGTAGGAGAAGGGAGTGCTAGGTCAATTTACGATGTCAAAAAGCATATTTACTACAAGGAAGAGGAAATCCCACATGAGATTAGGTTGGATAGAACACCAGCTAAATATGGACCTTGGATTAATAAAGACTTCATAGGTCCCCAACGACCTTTCTATCTAGATGAAGCCTTTGCTAGTCAAGCGACTTTCCATGAAAAAGAATTGGCTAGGGATATGGAAGTGAACCCGTTCGAGGGCCTTAGTATTTAGGAAGATGATGAGTTCTAGGAAGCTTGCCGTCAACCTTGTCATGAATAAGTGGAAAGTTGAGAGCGATAAGCCTAAGCATAAGTGGAATTGGGATAGGCGCTAGTGATGGTAATGGAGTGGCACATTAGGATAACGATCTATGACCCCGATGGAGAGAAGTTTAAAAGGCATACCGAACCAAGCGTACCACTAGGAACTTAAATGATAAGTTTGATCCTTATGACATTCTAGAGGATAAGCTTACTTATATCGGTACGTAGGGGCACAACTTCGAGTCTAGCTACAAGACTCATAAATAAAGAAAAGCGCTTCGTGGGAGGCAACCCATGCTTAATTGTTTGCTTGTTTGTGTGTGGTATATCTTTTATTGATTGTTTATTCTCATGTTTGAATTTGTAAAATGCTTTATTTTGTCTTTAACCTCTTCTTAATTACATATAAAGGTATTTTACAAAGAGATAAGTGTAGGGAGGATTACACGTTTTCAAAAGAACGTGAACATGAGAATTGCGATTATTAAAAGATATACATGTGTGTTTGTTCGAGTCAAATGCTTGTATCGAGTCATAATGGATGTTTTGCAGAATTTTTCCGATTCTAAAGATATAAATCTTCGAATTTTTTCGAGAAAATCGCAGACCGGTTTGTCAGGGATAACTGACGGCGTCGGGAGGAGTAGAAGCAGTTACTACTTTTTCTCGAGCTACTTATAAATTTTTGGAATTTTCCGGTCTTAATTTTCCGAAAACACAGTAAACATCCATTCCACAAGCATTATATCCTAGTTTAGTAGAGTCATATATATATTGTTACCGCGATTTTACGCGAAGGTTTCATTTGTTTTCTTCAAGTGTGCGGGTTTTATTTATCAAGAAGAAGATACATAAGATTGGAAGGAGCTTTTCACACTTACATTCTTCTTGAAGAAAGGTTTAACCACTACTTCACGGATCCTACCGAGCTAATCGAGGAGTACTAGTTTCTTTCATTTTAGTTACCTTCCATTATCATAACTTTGATACTTTCGGGGAACATTGGGGACAATGTTCGGTTTAAGTGTAGGGAGGAAAATAAAGCGGGAACTTTGAAACTATGCTTATCCTTAACTATTTGCCTTGTCAATTTCATTTGTGTAATAAACCATGAGAAATATCGGTTAGGGTAATTTTGGCACCAAATTTAAAATTTTTCATGATATGTAGGAGTGGGCCATTAGTCTTAATAAAGCGTCTCATGGATAGGAAGTTATATGACTAGCACAAAACCCTTTACCACTTAAATTCCACCTAAAATGTGAGGATCGCCTTAGATTTGTAGGAATTAAAGCATTCCACTTTAATGCTTGAGTGTGTACCGGTAGTATAATAGATTCTAGAACTTGTTTTGTGATGCATTCGAGATCGCTAGTGAGACTACACTTGTGTAGTTAGGAATAACTAAATGATAAGAGGCATTAGGATAACCCTTGTTTGATACCTGTAATATAATTACTTCTTCCACATCGGTTGAGTAATTCCCCCACACCCTTGCGTTTAGGGGTGAAAACGAGCCGAGCCGCTCGTGAAAAGCTCGGGATCGGATCGGTAAAAAGCTCGAACAAGCCGAGCCTAAACGAGCTCGAGCCCGAGCTCGAGCCTAAATTGAAGCTCATTTAATAATCGAGCCCGAGCCCGAGCTTTATATATAAAGCTCGAATAGGCTCGCGAGCCTAAGCGAGCATTTAGTATATTTCATGTATTTATACATATAAAATACGTATGTCTATTTATTGTGGTTAATTGTTACATCACAACTATTCAATATTCGGTTTAAAGTCCATTTAGGAACCCAATAACACAACCAAAAACCATCCCATGTTATAACAGTATAACACACCAAACACATCCCATACTTCTAGATCTAATGCAACCTTATGAACAAAAAACTCTCCTTACCTTTTCTGTAAATCTTGAATAAAAAATGCAACCTTATGAATATTTATGTTAACTTTTCAGCTTCAAGATCTCACCAAAAAGTCTCGGGTATATTGTTATAATTTTGTTTTGTTTAAACCGAAAGAAAGAAAGAAAGAATGAACCAAGTTTGTTGTTGTTCTTTCTTAAAAATTTTCGGATAGTAAAAAGAAGCTATACTTCACATAGATCTATGATGGGTTCTTGTTTAAAAAGTTATGATCTTTAAGATCTTTGAACAAAGTTGAGATCCTGTGTTATTTTTCATTCAAAGTTTTGAGTCTTGTTTGTTTGAAGTGGAGATGAGAATAGGATATATTGATGTGGTTTATAGTTGGTTTTTGTAGACGATGGTATGTTCGTGGATGGGTATAGATTAGTGAGCTGTGTTTGATTGTTCGAAACCTGTTAGCACATTCATCTTTCTTTTAAATTTTTTTCTTTTGGATATGAGGTTAATGGATTAGGGTTTAGTTTATTGTCACAGTGTTGATGTTGTACCGAGCTCGAACCGAGCTCGAGTTTTATATAAGCGCATCATAAACGAGCCGAGCTCGAGCTTTCTATATCATAACACGAGCCGAGCTAGAGCTCAAATCTGAAGGCTCGAGCTCGAGCTTTCTAAAATATAAACGAGCCGAGCTCGAGCCTTGGCAGGCTCGAGCTCGGCTCGGCTCGTTTCCACCCCTACTTGCGTTGTACTCATCTTTAGTACACGATACCCCTAGTTAACCCCTGAGAGCCTATCCTTTTCGCGGTTCTAGTGATGTTTCGGTTTTCTGGAATATCAATGAAGAGCATTGTTTACAATCCACCCCCAAATGTACACCCAAATCGCCTTAGCCTACCTTGTATGCACTCACTTTTAGTGCATTATTTTTATCATACTAAACCCTTAGTTCAATTATCTAGTTGCTTGCATAAGTTGCTAAGTTGAGTCATATCCTTTGTACACAGTTTTGGGACGATTGGGACTCATGGGAAAAGTTAAATTTTATGAAATGACGGGAAGGAACGTTAAATTCAAATTCCCTTTATTTGCGTAATAATGTACTCCAAGTGTTTTGATCTTTTCAATTCGGGTAAAATTAGTGTTAGAGTAATAAAAAAACTCAAGAGTAGGGATGTGCCTATAAATCCCTATTATTTTGATGTTATCGTAGAGGATGGTAGAGTAAAAGTGTATGAAGAAAAAAAATATGGGCTACCATCCTACATCTATCTTTAAATTTAAGTTTGTTTGTTTCAGTTATCTAGAGTTTAGAGTGTCGAGTCTTGGCTTAGCAACGCCATTCTTCTCGTTCTTGTAACATAAAGATTTTTGACTTGCCACCACTAAATCGCCTATCCCACCAAACCCTTTGTTTCCCTACCGTAAGCCTAACGTTACAAGCCTTTAAAAGACCTCTTGGATAGTTTTCCCTAGGTGCTTACGCCAAAGCGATGGAGGTTTGATCTAGTCTCAAGCCTATGGTAATCTATGTACTAGGACCGGTTAATGAGTGTTTATCTTCCATTTTGCAACTTGATATATTTCATATACATCCAAGAAATGAGAGTATCCAAACACCACTTGTGAGGTGCTAGTATGTAATTTCCGTGCTTGTTATGACTTTTGCGGGGCTTATATGTGTTGTGAATTGTTCTAAACTAATGCTTCATGACCCCTAACTTATAAATTAATTGGCTAAAAGCACATTTGCTTCAGGAGAAGCAAATACCAAGTGTAGGTATATTTGATAAGGATTTAAAAGGTACACTTTTGAGGGGTCATTTAAGCCCTTAATTGATCACTTTCGTATCCGTTACTACTTAATTTCGTTCCTTTTCACTTTTTAGGTCTCTTGAAGGCAAATTGTTTGGAATGACACTTATTCGGACGAAAAGGCGCGAATATCTGAAGAAAATGGCCAAAGTCAAGAATCGAGACACTCAATTCTTTGGGCCGAAGGGGACGGCGTCACGACTTAATAGCGCCGTCGCGACACGGACAAAGCCGACTCGAGAGCAAATTGCTTTACAAGTGGCAAGATCGGGTTTAAAAGAGTAGGCGTCACAACTCGGGACGGCCTAGATTTGGATCCGACGGCGTCCCGAGGTTGAAGCCGATGGCATCACAAGCACAAGGTGACACCGTCGCGAGTTGACGTGGCCAAGGCGAAACCTAATGATGGTGACTGACGTCACAATTAAAGAGTGGCCAATCGCGCATATTGTAACTCTATATATAGAATTTAAATTTTACGTATTTTAGAGGTAGTTTTGTGGAGTAAAACCTAAACCGAATATAAGTTTGTCTTGAGGCGATATCTTAGGGTTCCATACCCTATTTTACAACAAGATAAGTGATTTACTTCATTAATTCAATTATGTCTTCAACTGTTTGTGTGTATGCTTGCATGTTTTCCATGTCCGGCTAATTTACTTGTGTGTTTGCTTAGATCTATGAAACCTAGGTATTGAATATTGATTGGTTGTCTCTTATCTTAATTGTGATTGACCTAGTATTGCGATAGGTCATCCGTTGTGTTTTTAATGCTTGAGTAATATTTGTGAACATTAGTTTATAATCACCTAGAGTTATTGTAGTCTAAACATCCAAAGATAATCTTAGAGTTAGTTTATGAATCCTAGAGATTTTGTAGGCAATAACCTTAAGGTAGACTCAAAGAGTTAGGAAAAAACGCATACCCTACGACCTTAGAAGACACAACGCGTTAAGAATAAGGACGAGGCAATTCAACCATCAATAGGAGATAACTAGGGAGTAATAACATCTAAGTAAACACATCTTTAAATCATCATAAGAGCACACAACAATAGACATAGACTACACTCACCTTAGTTTAGATAATTAGATAAGTAGAGTAATCGGTAGAAATACCAACCGCCCAAATCCAATACCCCAAGATTTGTACCTTTCCATTTTCTAAAAAATATAAAAAAGATAAAAAAAATAATCTTCCTCAACCCCAACCTTAGCGTAGTAATTTCTCACTAGCATTCCTATTCCCCTAGAGAACGATATCAATTCCCGAGGCTTACCCTAATACTACACTACAACGATTAGGTTCACTGCCTAGGGTGTTGAAAAACTTGCTCGACGAAAAGGAAGTTCCTTTGACCCCGAACGCGCATTGTACGCGTATCACTACTCACTGCATTAAACCATATGCAGAAGTGTTTTTAGGTGCAAACTGCACTTACCAATGTTGTACTAAACCAAAGTACGTAAAACCATATACAGTCAAGTGCATTAAACAAAACTGCATTAAATAGGTAACCATTCACACACAAATACTTGACCAAAGTCTAATACAACCCATACTTAATAATAGTCGACCATAGTCTATTACAACCCATACCTAATAAAATTTGACCATAAACAAGTATGCTGCAAATATTTTGTGACCAAACTGATGCCACCAAAACACAAAATACCACAAGTACGAACACAAAAAAAAAATACTACAAATTACATTGGTTTTGATGGTGAAAACCTTTTGCACTTTACTTTGTAAACCTGTTGGAATCACTCCTAAACCTTAATTCAAGTGTTAGTAATTCATATGTAATAGTTAGCTTAATATGGCCTTTATGTTAGTAATTAGCCTTAGGCTTATGTAGAAGGCCCATAAGCCTAGGCCCAAGCCCATATAGGAAAGGAAGGAACTTGGATGTTGCCCTAGTTCCTTCCCCTATATAAACACATGTAAACCTTCCTTAGAAGGTTGGTTGTTCAATTCATCTACTCATTCACCTCTACGCATAACCTTTCCCATATTATACGTGTGTGTGTGTTTGTTTATTGTTCATCCGCCTTCTTCTCTCTTATTTCTTTCTATTGATGCTTGTGTTACAAACATAGTGACCTAACAGTGGTATCAATCGCCAAATAGTTGGGTGAACACTTTTGTTTTGAAGTTTTTTTTTTGGTCTTCGCGTAAAGCGTGGTTACAACTTTGGTTCGCTTAAAACACATTTTTACACTTTTTAATCCAAGATTCTTGTCCTTTCAACGTTTTAAGGTGTTAAAATAACTGCTTTTTGGCAAAAGTTTCAAACTTTAAGCGTGGATCATTGTTTTGAGCTTAGTTTTTACGAGGGTTTCGTTCTACGCGTAACTTGTTTTTAAGCTTTGGATCATCAAGTTTCACACTTTTGTGTTATTTTGGTGATATTGAAGCTATCTCATCATAAAAAGCGGTTTGGAAACATCAAGTGCATGAAATCATTTTGGCTAAATCCTACGCGTAAGTAAAACCCTAAACTTACGCGTAACATTTTCCTTGGTTTGATCTTGATTTAGTGGTTTACTCCGTGTTTTCTTGCTTGGATAAGCCTGAAAATCGTCGACTTTGGATATCTTTTGCCTTGTGAGTGTAAAGATCATTTGGGCAAAACCTAAACTTACGCATAAGCTTAAGCTTACGCGTAGAACCCTTTACGCATAAGATTCATCTTACGCCTAAGCTTTGTCTTACGCATAAGGTAATCCTCGCCTAAGTTTTCTCGCCTAACTTCGTTTACGCATAACTTTAGTGCTTTTCTCCTTACTTACGCGTAAGCTAAACCTACGCGTAACTTTTGTCATTACGCGTAACTTTGGTGTTTTACGCATAAGTGTTACTTGGCTTTATTGTGATTTCTCGCCTAAGGATACTTCATCAACAAAGGTTCATTCGACTACAAAGATCCATTTAACAACACAAGTTTTCAACATGTCACAACCACCATACTCTAACTATTTTCCTTACACTTATCATCAACAACAACAACAACAACTAAGTCCACAACATCAACAATTTAATCATCAACAAGCAATTTATCAACAACAATTTAATCAACAACATACTCCACAACTTGGAGCAATTCCACCACCACAAATGGTTCAACCACCACCAAGTCTTCAAGTACAACCTTACACAAACTTCTACAATCAACATCCATCCAGGAATACTATGAAGGAACCGACATGGTTTGGCAAGATGTGTGAAGCCTTAAGCAGCCAACAATCAATTCATGAAGCTGGCTCACTTGATAGACCTCCAATGCTCACTCCCGGGAACTATGATCAATGGGTGATTCGGTTCTTTAGGTTTTGTGATCTAAAGAAACCACATGGAAAATTCTTAAAGAAGGTCATTATGGAAGGTCCATTTCAGATGCCTATTACTGTCACACCCGCAGATCCAGATGCTAATCCACCAAGAGATGTTGTCACCAACATTGCTACTGTTTCAGACCTCACTGGTGATCAACTTCTACACTATGAAGCCGATGAACTTGCAATGCAATACATCCTTTTAGGACTACCAAATCCAATCCTTCGAAGTGTTGATGCTCAAAAGACTGCAAAAGCAATGTGGGAACATATTCATCTTCTTATGGAAGGCACAACACTCAATCAGGAAGACATGGAATCCAAAATTTACTTGGCTTATGAACAATTCATAATTTAACCAGGAGAGACATTAGAGTCATATCATCCATCGCTTTTCAGACATCATTAATGATTTGGACAAACACAATATCATCATGCCTCAATTCTTTGTCAACACAAAGTTCCTAAGTAGTCTTGGTCCGAATGGGAGAAGTATGTCATTTTCTCCGTCAAGCTAAGAACCTTCATCATGCTACATACGGATTGTTGTACGACTATTTGAAGCCTCACCAAAAGAAGTTGACAAAGAAAGGATTATCCGTGGACTCCCGACTTCACGAGACAATTCACGATAATCAACAACTTGCTTTGTGGGCTCAAACTAATCTTCCTCCTCAAACAACTCGACAACCCGCTCCTCAACCAACCGCAACCATCACACCACATGATCCGTCACAACAACAACCTCAACAAAACCAATTGGTTCCATACAACAACAACAATGCTCAAGCACTTTACGGTGAAGGCGATGAGGACTCTGCGCTTTCGATGAATTGCAACAAGGATTTGTTATGATTGCTAAAGCATTTGGCCGTATACAAACAAATCCAACAATCGCATTCGTTCTTCATCTAATACAAGGAATCAAGTGTTGTGAACAATGGACGCGTTGAAGTTCAAAATCGTGGTTATGGTCGCGTCGGATGGGAGGTGGTCAAGGTTCAATGCTATGGGAAGGAATAACATGGGTGCTCCGCAACAACAAAGGGCTCAAGTGGTTGAACAGGGAATGCTCGAATGGGGTTAATGGTCTTCGTTGTTATAAGCGCAATGAAAAGGGTCATCGGCTAATGCATGTCCTAAGCCGAGGACAAGAGGCGGTGCTTATTTCAAAGAGGCTTTGCTCTTGGCTCTTAAGGATGAAGTGGTGGCACTCTTAACAACAAGGAACAGAGCTTTATGGCGGATGCGAGACTCGGATGATGATATGGAGGACTTGCGAGCTAATGCAAAGCGATGATGTTGATGGCACAAATGCAAGCTCTACATATGAGTGATACAGGCCCAGTGTATGACACTGACGGCTTGTCTCAGGTACCTGAACAAACAATTATCATCAATGATCTGATATCTCCGCCACTTTCTCCATCTGACAAGGATCAGAGTGTTCAACATGAGTCTTCCACATCTCATTCCGATGATTATCAAATAGATCCCGTAGTTATATTTGATGATCAAAATGACCTTATGGTTAATATTGATAATCAAGTTGACTCCGTGGTTATATTTGAGGATCTAAATAATGATCATGTTGAGACTTACGTTGAACAAAATGAGCTTTTGTCTGACAGAGAAACTGAGCTCCTGACCTTAATTAAAGACCAAAATTCTCGATTGGAAATTTGCACGAAATTAAAAGCTCAAAATGCACTGTTAACCAGGGATAACGATTGCTTAATTCGACAAATCGAAGTTTTTAAAACTCAAGAAAAACGTGAAAAAGGTTTTGAAGTCGCTTTTGCTAAATCTTATCAAAACGAAAAATCATTAGAACGACAGATACGTGATCTAGCCGCTTCTAAGAATGCTTTGTTGTCTCAAATAGAACAACTGAAACATGAACATAAAAAACAACTTAACGCTCTTACTTTGGAAACTCAAAAGCCAAGGCTGAGTTGTTAACTTGTCAAAAGCAGTTCTCGAGTACAAACAACATTCCACGAAATGAATAGATAACTATCTTGAAGAAATTGTCGACTTACAACACAAAATCAAAGAGTTTGAAATGTCGTTTATAAACATGGTGAGTCAATCACAACTATTCAAAAGTTTACTTTTAAACCAAATCCAAATGGATACGGTCCGATTCTTGCGATTACAAACCTAAGTTTTCTAACGAGCATTCAAACCAAATCAAAGTTTACTGATGTAGAACATAGAATTGATGATTCAATTATGACTGTTGTGGAATATAATCGCATGGAAGAATTAGATGCGAGATGACGAGTCGGTCAAAATGGAAAATGTCGTTTATAACAAACCATTTAACTATTCAAAAGCCGTAACTTTTGTCACACAACAAGATACTTCAAACACACTTTGGTTGTCACACCGTTTAAGTTAGTCCCCAACACAATGGTGCACAAATTAATGGTCCTTTACCTTCACTTAGTGAAGTAAAACTAAAGCCGAAAGTTGTCGTGTTATCAAATATTTTGACACTTTCTTATCGACATCAAACTTTTGGAGCGTGAGATTGAATTTCATCGAAATAAAAGTTGAACATTTTCACTCGCCATTGGCACGAGAACAAAGAGACATTTTTAGAAAAGAATTTTACCCCATGTCAAAATTTTGAAAAATTGTGCACTATATTGGGAAAGGATTTTCACAAGGAACTTGGTCTCATGAAAACAGTTTTGAGAAAAGCGAAACATCAATTTCAAATACTAAGCAAAAAGAAATTATTGAGAAAAGATGTTGATCGACTCTTGGAAAACGTTATACGTCTTGATATCAATAATCTTGTGTTATTACAATCATTGCATATGCATCGATCATATCTCTGCTGATTACTGTTGATACTTGTTGATATTGTTGTGAATACCGATAATGTGCTTGAGCGAGTCTTTAAAAGTTGAAAATGAGCGATTGTCAAACGAGCTTTCTAATGCAAAACGTCGTCTTAATTGGTGTCAAAAGATATTCGCGATCAACAACTTGTTTTTCAAAAAAAAATCGCCCAGTTGCGTGCTAAATCTTCTGATCCTAAAATTGAGCAACTGGATGATCAAAACGTGTCTTTTAAGTGTCAAATCTCAAAATATGAACAAGAACTTGCAAAAGTTAAAAATGAATATGGTGTCATATTTGATTTACTCAAACAGACTCGTGATGAAGCATCAAACGAACTTGATCATTATCTTGCATACACTAAAGAAGTTATGAATTTTTCTGGAAATCTTAGATTACGAAAATCAAGAACGGTGCACACTATCTTTAAGTTAAGGAAATGTTAGGAAAGTATGAACAAGTTCACCTAGCATCATTAAGAGAGTTGCACTGTAACACTTAGCAATCATGTCCCCGAATACCTCTTGACAAAACACAAGTTACTAATGTGCTTCCTCTCTTGAAGCAGAATAGTTGCCTCTTTTCCAAACGTCCGCACTTCACATCCTAGGAGCAATACAAGGAAGAATAGGAAGTTGCGACCTAAGAAAAGACAAATAATGAATGTTGAAGTAGAAGAACACCGTAGGACTTTGAATAAGACTCGATTGCACCCACTTTAGATATTGCGTCTAGCAAATGTAATGGAAAAAGTGTTGTAACTAATCTTGAACCTTTAAGTACTTTTGATATTCAATCGATGCTTCTTGTGTTATTTGTCGTAAAAGTATGCGTTACGATTGTCATGATAAGTGTGTTGCTAAGGCTATCTTGTCTCGTTTAAGGAATCCTAAGATTCGAATACCTCTAGGCCCACTATCGCTTCTAAGTCCGTGCTTGGTAAACCGCCTCTTTAGATTCTAAGAAACATTGATGTCCTGTAGCTCGGTCTCACCTCCAAGGAATGTAGTACCACCTAGTGCATTCACTAAGACTAAAGCTAAGACTAGTTGGAGATGGCGAAATGGATACATAATACACTAGGATTTAAATGGATGCCTAAAATCATTGATGTGTGTATTTCAACTATAAGCGCTTGAACCCTCTAACTCATCGGGTTCCACATCTACTTCTATTCCATCTGTGTCGTGCATGTGTAATGCGGTGATACAGATCATCCTTTGGATTGTTGATAGCGGATGTTCCCGACACATGACGAGCAACCTTAAAGCGTTATCAAACTTTGTTGCAAAGTTCATTGGCACCGCCGATTCGGGAATGATCACTTGCGACTATCATGGGCTACGGAGATTACATCAATGGCAACATCGAAATTAGCAGGGTTTATTATGTGGAAGGCCTCGGTCACAATCTCTTTTCTGTTGGTCAATTCTGTGATGGAGATTTGGAAGTTGCTTTTAGGGAGAAAACTTGTTTCATTCGTGATCTACAAGGAAATGATCTTATGTCTGGCCAAAGCTCATCCGGTCTCTACACTATCTCCATGCAAGACATGATCGCTTCATCTCCCATCTGTCTTCTCTCAAAGGCTACATCTACAAAATCTTGGCTATGGCACCGTCGTCTTTCACATCTAAACTTTCAAACCATAACCAACCTTGCTCGACACAAACTAGTTGAAGGTCTCCTGAGATTCCGGTACTCTAAAGATCACCTATGTTCAACTTGTGAACAAGGGAAAAGCACTCGTGCTCATTTTCCTTCAAAGATGGAACACAACTCTCAGCATGTGCTTCATCTTCTTCACATGGATTTGTGTGGCCCGATGCGCGTGCAGACAATTAATGGCAAACGCTACATCTTAGTAATTGTTGATGACTACTCACGATGGACTTGGGTCTACTTTCTTGAAGCAAAGACCAAGCTCCACAAATGATCATCACCTTTCTCACGAAAATTCAAGTTCGACTCCGAACACCGTCCGCCAAATCGAGCAGACACAAAGGAACCGAATTTGTTAACCAAACTCTTCGGAATATTATGAGAAAGTGGGAATTGAGCATCAAACATCTATTGCCCGCACACCGAACAAAACGGAGTTGTTGAAAGACGAAACCGTGCGTTAGTGGAAGCGCCGAGCGATGTTAATCAATGCTAAACTTCCAGTTACTTGTGGGTGAAGTTGTTTCAACCGCATGCTACACTCGAATCGCTCAATGATTACAAAGCGCCACAACAAAACACCATTTGAACTTCTCCACAACCGAAAACCGAATCTTAAACACTTTCATGTATTTGGATCCCTTTGCTATCCGAATAATGATCGTGATGACTTTGGAAAGCTCAAAGCCAAAGTCGACATTGGAGTCTTTATTGGATATTGTGAGAATTCTAAAGGTTACGGATCCGGAATCGTCGTACAAAGCAAGTTATGGAAACGATTCATGCTCATTTTGATGAACTCACCGAAATGGCTTCGAGCATAACAACTTGGAACCCGGTCACAACCGCTTAAACTTCCCCAAACCCCATCATCACCGAACTAAGCCCCGACTTACACGTCAACAAATGGAAAGGCTATTTGCTCCTCTTCATTCGGTGTGATATTGATGACCGTGCTCGGTGTATCCGATGTTTCATTGCTCAACGATACTACTCTTATACGATACACACTGCTACAACAACTACGGTTGAAGAAGCACCACCGATTGACTCCACAACAACAGTTGAACAAAGCGCTTCCAACGACGATGAACCGGTGATGATGTTCTTAATGAAGTACCCCCACTGCAGATTTTGATCCAAATCGTTCTTTAACCCGTTTGCTAATGAAACTGCTGCACACGATGTCGCGGAATCATCTACAAGCCATTTGAATCCTCAAAATCGCACAATGTATATCAACATCAACCCTCTACACATCGATGGACAAAAGACCATCCTCTTGAGAATATTATTGGCAACCCGAATCAACCGTCGTTACAAGACAACGTCTTCACACGAGATGGTGAACATTGCATTTATGCTCTCACCGTCCGCTAATCTGAGCCTAAAAACATTAAAGACGCAATGACAAAGGACACCGGATTGAATCCATGCAAGAAGAACTCAACCAATTCAAACGTCTTGAAGTATGGGAACTTGTTGAAAGACCAACAGGGTCTTCGTCATTGGTCTAAAGTGGATTTGGAAAAACAAATTGGATCTTTGAAGGGCGTAATCGAAATAAGTCACGTCACGGTGGCTAAGGGTTATCGTCGGGAAGAGGTATTGACTTTGAAGAATCATTTGCTCGGTTGCTCGTCTTGAGGTTGTTCGGATATTTCTAGCGTTCGCGGCTCATATGAATATAACGGTCTTTCAAATGGACGTCAAAGCGCTTTTACGAATGGTCAACCGAAAAGCGGTTTATGTCGACCACCGAAGGATTCGTTGATCCGCGTTCCCGAACCATGTCTACAAAGCGAACAAAGCTCTCTACGGACTCAAACAGGCTCCTCGGGCGTGGTACGATAAGTTATCATCTTTCCTAATTGCCAATAATTTCACCAAAGGTTCGGTCGACCCTACACTTTTCATACAATATCACGGGGAACATATTTTAATCGTTCAAATTTATGTGGATGACATCATTTTTGGGTCAACACATTTAAAATATTCAAATGCTTTTGCAAAACTAATGAAGAAACATTTTGAAATGTCCATGATGGGTGAACTTACATTCTTTCTAGGACTGCAAGTTCATCAATCACCCGTGGTATTTTCTTGAGTCGGTCAAATATGCCCTTGAAATTACGAATAAATTGAATGAATACTTGTGATACTTATGCCACACCAATGTCACATACCAAGAAGTTGGACGCGATTTGCATGGGAAACTGGTTGACCCTACAAAATACCGTAGTATTATTGGGTCTCTCATGTATCTAACGACTAGCGAGCTGATATTGTCTTTGCCGTATATCTTTGCTCCGTTATCGATCGCGACCAACTGAAACCCACCTCTCGAGGCTAAAAGAATCCTCCGATACATCAAGGGAACCATTAATTTGGGGATCCGGTATCAGAAGGATTACGGTTTTGAACTAATAGCTTTTTCAGACCGACCACGCGGGATGCTTAGACTCTCGGAAAAGTACTTGAGAGCACTACAATTTCTTGGTGACAAACTAGTGTCTTGGCAATCGAAGAAGCGAGGATTGTACATCATTTGTCCTCAACCGAGCGAGAATATGTAGCCATGTCGGTGTGTTGTGCTCAAGTCATTTGGATGAGAACACAACTCAAAGACTATGGTTACGTGTTTGAGAATCCCGATGTCTTTGCGACAATCGGTGCCATTGCGATCTCGTGCAACTCGATTCGACATTCAAAATCAAAGCACATCGATCTTGATATCACTTCATCAAGGACCACGTGGAGCAGTGCTTGTTGAATTATACTTTGTGGGTACAGAATACCAATTGGCAGATCTTCTCACCAAAGCCTTAGCTCCTGCTAGGTTTAATGAGTTGGTCCACCGGATTGGTATGCGGTGTTTGACTCAAGAGGAACTGGATGAACTCTTAAAACATTCTTAAAAACCAGTCAAACACCAAAACCTCTTTTGTAAATATTTTTCAAAAACAAAATACAAAAATATAAAATCAGATAAAACAACAAAAATATTCTTCTATCTATTTTTCTCTTAACATGGCAAGTACATTTCTTCCGTCAACACTCTAATCTTTCAAAATTCAGTATTTTTTCCGATCAAGTGTTGAGGGGGAGAAAATTTAATACTTAACTGTTTCAAAATAACCGTGTACTTGCATGTTACATTATCCCGGTTGTTTCTTTAAATGGTGGTCATATTTATGGTTTCTGACACTCCTCGGACTAAAATTTATAAACTTTCATTATTTCTTAAGTCGAGGGGGAGTGTCGTCAAAGTTATTTCCAAATATTCTTCGTTTGGTAACCAAAATGGAAGTTAAAGGCTTTGGATGAAAATGGAAAAGGTGGAGGGACTAAAGCGTCAAAAGCTTAAAGTTATTTTAATAAACTCTCCACCTAACTCATTAACTTCACATTTATTACACACAACCTAACTAATCCTACGCCTAAAATTGAACACTGCTCAAATCCGTGTTTGGATCATCAATTTGTAAGTGTTTTGTTAATCTTAACGTTTTAAACAAACAATGGTTTTGAATTTTATACAAATCCAACGGTTAAATCTTGTGATATGATGATTTTTGTGTTCTCGCGTAAGCATAAGAACACAAGATCATCATTGTGTTTAATGGTTAAAATGGTGTGTCAAAATGTTTATAAAACATCATGAAACCATTTTATCATCAATCCACCCGAACACGAATTGAATGATTTTTGAAATTAGGGTTTATGAGTGGGTTTGGGTATTTTCAAATGTGAACGTTTTGGTGATAAAGATTGTTGTATGAGGTTGTTTTCATGTTGAATTGATCATATCTAGGCTCGAAACACCCGAAACACTAATGATTCATAAATTAGAAATTAGGGTTTATGTTCATACGGTTTGGGTATTTTTGATTCATGGCGAATTTGATGTTAAAACTTGGATAGGACAACTCACATGCTTCTAAGACCTACCGAAAAACTTTGGTGCAATTCCATGGCTAGATTTCATACGCGTAATTCTTGAACTTTAGGGTTTAGGTCTACGCATAAGTAATCTTACGTAACTTGTTTGATGAGTATTCATGCCATGATCGATTATAGAATGAATGTATGTGTTAATATTGATGCTATGATGATTTTATTTCGGGTTTGCAACACGTAAAAATCGAGAATCAAGGTTACTAGCAATCTACGCATAAGGATCACCTTACGCGTAGAGAGTTATCGTAAGAGTAATCTTACGCGTAGCATTCTGCGTAAGGTTCTACATAAGGGACTACGCGTATCCTGTGAAGGATATGCGTGTGCAATGACCTCTCGCATAAGGTCTACTCTTACGAGTAAGCCTTACGCGTAAGGTTTTATATCGCTTCTGCGTAAGCTCTCACGCATAAGGTCCCCTGTTCCTCGCGTAATATTTCTTACGCGTAAGTCGGGATCCCACGCATAAGCTTGTGTCTCGCGTATAACTCATGTTTACGCATAAGCTACCATTTCTCGCCTAAGCCTTGATCAAACCTTCATTATGAATTGTTACGCGTGCAAACTTGTAAATAAATAAATCATAACGTCACGAAACCAATAATGTCACTAATAAGCTTAAACGTTTAATATGTTGTGAAAAATATGAGATAACATAAACTTTAAAACCTAAAGTTAACTAACTCTCAAAACTTATCACGACGTCATTGGACTATTGAACAAACAAGTGATTTTGGACTCGTAACAATCATTGACATATCTCATTCAATTATTAGACAATAAAACCATCTGTTGACTAACATAATGTCTTTCGATATGTTGGTTCTTTTGGCTAAATGTATTTCAGATCACGACATGGACACTCAAATGAATGTGGATGCACCAAATGTACTCACCATTGCTGATATCTTCCCTCATGGCTATCCAATGAAGATTGGAAAGAACAACCTTCGTGTTGACTTTGAAACCCTCACCGCTCAGAATCTTCTTGTCTCATTGCTGTTGACATTCTGAAGAACCATCCTTATCGAACATGCTCACCAATTACGCCACGATCTGGAGATCTACATTCAGCGATTACGGAATACAATGCAACAGATCAAAGGTCAATATGTTGTGACGGTGACACTCAATCACAAGCAAATCACCATCACTCCTGCAGATTTAAGAGCCGTTCTCCTCATTCGACATCATACCAACTGAATACTCTGCACCCTCTTGAAGAGACGTTACGCAATTTTGATTGATATTGGGTATGATGAAGCTTGAGGTTATTAATAAGCATTCTCACGTGGATCTAAAGAACATTCCTCGACCTTGGAGAACCCTTTATATCATCATCACAAAATCCGTTTACGGTCGTGACGGTGGCTATGAGCATCCCAAGCTCGTGGAGCGCAAATCTTTTGGGCTCGATCAACATGAAACACATCGAAATTGAAGCTCGATATGGGATGACATGATGACATTCCTCAAAAGCTTGGCTCAAAGATTCCTTATATCGGATATACAAAATTGTTGATCCAAAGAGCACTTGGATATAACCCCGATATCCCCAAGAGAATCAATGATCCCGATAATCTCGACATGTTGTGCGAACCCACTCTAACAATCGGTTTAAGAGTCAACTACCAAGAAACAAGGTGTTGTGTTGCGGACCACCTTCTCTCGGATGAACTCAAAAACTCAACTCTTACAAAAGGTATCTAGAAAGGCGTGCAAGAGAACAAAGTTGGTTTTCTAGATGAAAATCTTCGGCACACCTACCGGAAAACCGAGAAGAGGAAGTGCGGGCGGTCATGCAGCACGAGAGTCAACGAAAGTTCCCGAAGAGGAAACCTCCAAGCAAAAGGAGAGTTCCTTCTCAAGAAGCTGTTCCTATTCCTATTCCCAAGCCTGAACCGCAAAGAAAGCTAACGGACGAGGACTCTGAGGGTACTGAATCAGATGAAGAGATTACCTACTCTGAAACTGCAAAGGATGACACTCCATCAGTACCGAAACCTCCCAGTCCACCGGCAGATACAGGCAAAGGGAAGACTCCAGTGATTGAGCACGAAGAGGAAAGTTCAGATGAAGAGCCACTGGACACTGATTACAGGAAGAAGTTCAAATTCGTTAGACTCCAACACGTTGCGAAAGAGTTTGCAAAGGATCAAATGGGTGGCCCCGGAGGGTCAAGTGGTGGAGTTCAACCTACACCAAGTCCTGATGCGGTTAATCAACCCGATAAGGGATCTGGTGCCACCACCTTGGAGCAACAACAAAAGCGCGTGGAAGATTCTATTGATTATGAATTTGAGGAACCAGAAACGGAAAAGACGAGAAAACAAGCTGCGATGATACAAAGATTGATGAAGCGGACGATTATGATCGTTTTCTTCTAAACAGTCCCGTCCGTTCCAAGGAGAAAACTTCGAGCCACCAAAGGACCCGAGTCTCCCACATCTCATCATCATCGATTCATCTTCTCACTCTTCACCACCACCATCAAAAGGATCAACCAAATCAACATCCAAATCGGTGAAGAAGCCAACAACATCTTGGATCTCTCAAGCAAAGACCGAATCGTTAAAGTCATCAAGCGGTCGAGAGAAAGATATTACAAAGAAGAAGTTAGATTTTCTTGCGACCGGATACAATATCTTCATGATGAGAAAGACAAGATGCAAGTTGAAAGGAGTATGTCCGAAGCTCATGAAAGATGATCTTCAAGGAAAATGGACGAGATGATCAAAGGATACACTCACAAGTTCCTTCTTGACATCGTTCTGGAATTACAAAGGAGATGTTCACCAAACAACTCTATCCGAATCTCTTACATCGGCCAAGCAAACCATGAAATCAACTCCAATGCATGTAAACATCAATCCGAGTTGATCCCATAATCTTCTCGGATCTTGAATTGGTTAACCGGTGGTGGCTCAAATGTCGAAGCGCTCGCAACATTTGCCTCCTACGAAGGTAAATTGTTTGAAGCATTGCCGGAATACCAACTCAAGTCGGCATGCGAGAAGAAGGTGAAGGCCTAAGCGTCCGAGGCGATGAAGATAAAGACAAGGATAAGGATAACGAGCCCAAACGTCCAAGAAGTCGGTGAATCATCTTCAATGCAACCTCCACCCCAACGGACTCCACTCAACAAAGATCTCCTCCTCGTTCTTCTACGGATAAACCTCGGGATTACGAGTTACCACCCCGGACTCGAAAACCGGTGATTACTTTGAGTATACGGTGGTGACGATGAGGAAGTCTCTAGCCCCAACAACAACCCATCTCTCGACACGACCAAGAAACCGTAATCCTCCTCTAGGCCAAAGAAAAGAAGAAGAAGGCGCCTATGGTGGCGTCTTATCATGGTCGGATGAGGATAACACTGAATTCGATCGGTTCTCGAAGCTTGTTGATTCTACACCCTACCCACCAAGGTCAAGATGCGGTGAAGGTCGTACATTGGAGCATGCTAAGTTCTTGCAAGAAAAATTCCGTGTGAAAAGATGACGAAATCCGAGTTGAAGCGAATCAAGAATGAAGCATTTCAAGCGCTCAAAGACAACTCGAAAAGTGCTATTGAAGTTGAGTATCACCTTGATAATATAGCACGAGCTATGTCTAACAACATGGATTGGCTCAACCCGAAGCAAACATCGACTTCACCAAACGGGACAACCCTCCATATTACACCGATCGTCTAAACCTCTACCAACAATTGGCCAACCAGATCGACCTAGGATTCCATTCCGATATTTCTTCAACAAGGACTTGAAATTTCTTCTTCACGGTGGCGATGGTTCAAGGAAATCGCTACATCAACGACACTTCCGTTCCGGACCATATACTCTAACCGCATAGCCATCGAGGAAAGAGCTAACCACATGTTCTCCAACAATGTGGAAGAGTATGACCGTGATGCAATGTATGGGATTCACCATTGGCGGGAGCAGACGAATCTACTACGAGTCGCCGGGTTGAAGTCTCAACATGAAGTGTTCATTACTAAAGCAATCGTGGCTATTAAACATGTTGATCTTTCGTCTAAATGGGACTACACTTTCTCAAGAATATCATGGTCAAAAGGCAAGGCGAAAGGGATTATGCATTCTCAAGCGGACTTTGAGAATTTTTCTATCAACGACATTGAAGACATGTACCTTGCCAAAGCGAGGTCGCATGAGACAATTCTCGATGAAGTGCAACGTGAATACATCAAGTCCTTACTTATCTTCATCGGAAGAATAGTAATCAAAGAACGTGTAGAAGATCTCCGACTGCGGTTGAATCATATCGGACCGTGTCAACTTCACTCCACCTCGGCCTAGATCTTCCCGACATCAACCGCTTCCACAATACACTCTCATCGACCAACCATTCGGAGTAGATTGGAAAGAAAAACCTTTGTGTTGACTTTGAAACCCTCACCGCTCGAGAATCTTCTTGTCTCATTGTTGTTGACATTACGAAGAACCATCCTTATCGAACATGCTCACCAATTACGCCGCGATCGGGAGATCTACATTCGGCAGTTGGAATACAATGCAACGATCAAAGGTCAATACTGTGACGGTGACACTCGATCACAAGCAAATCACCATCACTCCTGCAGTTTAAGAGTCGTTCTCTTCATTCCCGACATCATACCAATCGAATACTCTGGCACCCTTCAAGAGACCTGCTACGCAATTTTTGATTGATATTGGGTATGATGAAGCTTGAGGTTATTAATAAGCATTCTCGTGGATCTAAAGAACATTCCTCGACCTTGGAGAACCCTTTAT